>CAXAMN010021729.1:474857-606025 GCA_963970005.1 Durusdinium trenchii
TGACTGATTATCCAGTCTTTGTAGGAGGAGACTTTAATCGGTGCGATCAAAATCATTTTCACACGTGGGATGACTTCCTAGTGCAGGCCGGGCTCACTGATGTTGACCCTGCACTTCCTACTTACAAGTACCAAGACCAGGAATCCTCGCTTGATAGATTTTTAGTACCTAGTCTCTTCCTTGACGCAACGCAACTATTTGCTTGCATTTATGGCAGGTACCGGATTGATACTTGCCATCACAAAGCTTTGTTGCTCAGGCTAAAGATGAAACCGCGACTTCGACCACATCCACAGTCTGAAAAGCATCACACAATACCGACTCAAGTTTTTCTTGATCCAGCAATCGCATCGGAAAGTCTGCAAGCAGTTGCAAGACAAGCTTCCCTACTTGCTCTCAAACGAAAAATCTCGCTAGCGCAGGAGACTAAGCCTGCTAGTGTAGTGTTATCACACCACAGTCGTGCCATAGTTTGGAGTTGGTGGAGGACTCACTCTTGTCACTTCAAAAAATTGGCTCCGTTAAAGCGACTATACAAACTTCTTGGTAAAGAGCAAACGCACCTGCACATACGACAGGAAGAACTACGCCTATTGTATGAGCAGAGTGCGGATACTGACCTACTACAGTCCTGGCAAACTCAGCAGGGATGCCTTCTGATTCCAGCTACTGTCATAGCTTCCGCTTTACAAGCAGCTGAAGTCGCAACGGCAACAAACACACAGATGCCCTTTGGCACTGACAATACAGACCCAGTTCAGCGAATTCGAAGGCAAAAAATCTTTTGGGATAGACTCAAAACTGTGTGCCCTAAGGGCACCTTCTATCATGGTCCACTGTTGCAACATAATGGCCAAGAATGTCGTACTGCCCTTGAGTATGATGAAGCCATGCTTGCTACTCGAGACTTTTGGTTTACGCACCCTGTTAAGTATGATCGAGATTGGCAAGACACGCTTTCGGCTTACCGACGGTGTGTTGTGCCGTGGCCTGTCATTCCGGAGCCCAGGGAGCAAGACTATGTTGAACATCTCCTCCTTACTAAGGATTCTGCCCCGGGCCCGGATGGGCTACCTTATGCTCTTTGGCGGACGTTCCCGCAGCAAACTGCTGCGATCCTCCAGGATGACTTTCATCACATTTTAGCTGGTACGCTAACACCACCCACCCAGGTAGGAGTATGGATCCCAAAAGCCAAACAAGGGCCCACGGCTGATTTTTTTCGGCCTTTAGGCATGCCTGACACGCTTGACAGACTGCAAGATGGCACAGTTGCTGCTATCCTGTTTCGAGTCACCAGGCATAGTTTCCACCCTGCGCAAACTTTGCTCAACTCCTTTCGAGAGCCGCAAAGGGCAGTGCTAGAAGTGCAAGGAGCTCTGGAAGGCTCGTCCCCAGCTTCTGCCCTCTTTGCTGATCTATCCAAAGCATTTGAGCGTATTAATGCACATTGGATCCTTTACATCTTACGCATTCGACAGTGCTCCCCTTGGGTCCTCCAATTTGCACGCTATCTGTTGTTTGGTAGAAGAATCAGACACAAAGTACAAGGGCGGCTTCTACCTGCGAGACATGTGCATTCTGGAGTTGATATGGGGCGATCCACATCAGTATATTTCTTCTGCCTTGCCATGGATCCTATTTTTGTCGTTCTCAATCAAATTCCGCAAGTTTTAGTTGTTGCAGGATATGTTGATGACACTACAATAGTTGGTCGGCAAACAGACCCGAACTGGGTCCGAGAGGTTTTTCAGAACATAAGAAAATGGAAGTCTGCTGGTATTGTCATGGACACACATCACTGTTGGCAAGTCGGATTTTCCAGCAGAGCCCTTGACGAAAACATACTGCACAGAGTTGAAGATGTCTGGGGTCACGTAACTCCTATTCATGAATCAGGACAAGCCACTTGCAGTGCTGCGCTGCAACATGTCCCCGGATATGCACGTCGCTTTGTCCTTAGACACGGTGACCACTGCATACATATGGCCTCAGCGGCCATACCCAGACTGGTAACTGAAGGGCGCCCCACGCTTTGCCAATTGGCTGCTAGTCCATGCCGGTGCCGATCCAAAACACAACTGCTCACAAATGTCAGTTACGCTGCTGAGCAACTGTTTTGCCTGGACCAAGCAGGCCTAGGCGGTCAGTGCATAGTGCCGTCAACAGTTAACCTTGGCCTCACAATCCATACAGGTTGGACATGTCAACTCACCAATGAGACCATGGTCAAACTACCGTTGCAATTATCTCTTACCACTCTGCTGTCAAAGCAGCTGGTGAAATTCCGAACGAGGCTTGCTGCTGCCAATCGGGCCAACCTTAGCATCCATATGAAGATTATTTACTTTAACACCTTCTCGCTGAGCCTCTTTTACTACTCGCAGACACAGCGTTTCTTTTCACCCAAGCTCCTCAAACCGCTGTACCACGCAATGGCAGAATTTTTGCTACAGCGACATTGGTTCCCGCAACACCTATTGGTTGGACTCTGCAGGTGGTTACGCATAGGCCCACTGCTTGACCCAACCATCATGCAGGCAGTCTCCCTCTTTGGATGCTACTTACGGCAAGGACATAGGTCCCTTGCAGAAGATCAAGAATGTTCGCACGCTATACAAATCCAACAATGTTGGAAGTATTGGCAGCAGCAGCTTCCGGCTGAAGACATACAGCGCCTCTTAGCTCTCTTAAAACAAAACAATACTCCGGCGCAGAGGGCGAGTGGATTCAAGCAGCTCTTCAAACAACTCGCCATTGACAGGTTGCTTGCTGCCTCACATAGGCACTTGGCTGCACGAATAAGCAAGAATGGTTGGGCCATGGGGCCCTCCATCCTGTTTTTGGGCTGGCTAGCGGATCTACCTACCACTCAGGTAGGGGCAGTGCCGCGCTATGCTGTTTTACGATGGGCTCTAGGAGAAGATGCTGACTTTTGGCTGCCCCTCAGAGGCAAGCTCAGTCGCAGTCAACCTTGCGTTTGGTGTCACAACTATACGCGATGCTTTCCATGCGGACCAGGATATGGAGCACTCTGTCCGACCTGCCTTCTGCCTGCTACTCCAGTGGATATTACCTTGACCACCCTCCCTGAAGAAAGCAAGAGTTTTCTCCATTTTCATCAAATTCTCGTGCCTGAGCCCAAGCAACTGCCCCCAGCATTTTCTCGACTACTATCCTCAGTCGGCTGTCGCGCGAATAACTCCTATGTTCCTTGTGTGCTTTGTCAGGGTGGTTACAACTCTATCGATCATTGGTTATCCTTCTGTCCGGTTGTACACCTCACCTGGCTTGCTCTGTGGGCTGCTCCTGCACCAGAGATCAATTGGCGGATGGTGCCGTCCCGTAGCATAGGAGTAGCACTTTGCTACACGCTCTTCCACCTGAGGCGGCTGGTTACTGAGTATGGCGGACTCCGACCGAACATTGCGTGTGTGCGTCACTGCAGTATTTCACATCACGTGATTGACCTCTGGCAGCGTATCTATTCTTCGCTACCTAGTACGCTGCTTCACCACTTCCGTGCTCCACCGCAACCGAGCAGTACTGCGTGTACTGACTCCACTAAGATTCGAACGCAGCGTTTCCCTGCGGTTTTACTTGAAGCGGCCTTGCTCCCGCCTAAGGGACTTGCAACGACTCAGCCCTTTGCCAAAGGGGATACAATTGCTACTTTTGCTAAGCAGGATCACCGCCTCCGTTTGCTCCTTTCACAACACCGAAAGCTTCCCTTTCCCACAGCAACCGCATGCCTCGTCCCCTTTTCATGCCACTGCGGGGCCACGCACTTGCGTTTGCAAGCCATGGACGATCTGTCTGCAAATACTATCCTCCTGCTAGGTGAACCACAAGAATGGCAAGGTTGCTTGGTACAATTTGATGGCTCTGCGCACAAGCACACGCAAACTGGAGGAGCAGGAGTCAGCCTACTGCATGTAACGCCGTCTTCCACCTCCCTTGTCCAGTGGCTTTCCATCCCCTTACTTTCTTGCTCTGATAATGTAGTAGCAGAAGCACATGCCTGTAGGGCTGCCATAAACCTTGCATTTGAGTATTATGTCTCCTGCATGTCCAAAGGCATCCCCATTGACAGTGTTGTAGTGCAAGGTGACATCTTGCCAATAATCAACTACCTGCAATACAAAGGTAGAATTAAAAAACCTGCGGTTGTTGCCATTTTAGAACAATGCCAGCACTTGCTTGCCCGGGCGCCTTGTTTGTTTCGCTTGGTTTATCTGCCAAGGGAGTGCAACCGGCTAGCAGATTACTTTGCAGGGCAGGCTAGTGCTGCAGCTCGGAAGGCGGATAACAACCCGCTTGTTCCCTTGCATCATGTAGCGCTCCCACCGTTTCACTTAGTGCAAGCCCTGGGCTTCATTATTCAACAGGGAGATCCAATGCAAGCCCCTGCTTTCGTTCTCACAGAGTGCCCTTCTCCCACTCCCCAGGAAATGCATGCACTACTCCGAAGGCACCCACATTACAAATGGGTTGCAATGGACTACATTGCCTTGGCAGTATCGTCCTCTCATCGCCTCAGCGTAGGGTATAAGCCCACGGTTGACTCCATGGGCGGTCGATTTTATTCAGTCGGCAACGCCGCGCAACGCCTGCCGCGTCAGGTTCGGCTGCTTCTCTTTGGCAACTCACATTGGGAGATAGACATTAGTGGAGCACACTATGAGCTCATGAGGCGGCAATGCAGGGCAGCTGAGGTTCATTTATCACTACTGCCAATTACGCAAATGAGAAGCTATCTCACAAGAACTCTTAGGGCACAGACTGCCGAAACTGACATTAGCCTCCTGGTCAAGACATGGCCACTAGTCATCATTAACAGCGCCACTCCACAGGAAGCTATCGAATATCTTAACAAACGCATTCAAATGGAACCGTCACATCACCTGGTGAGCTTTGCACGGGAAGTTTTCGCTGCTAGCCGCTATGCCATGCATCATCCTCCCTCATGGTGCCCCTCTGGGCCAGAAAGGACAGGTCGAGGTGCACCCTTTCACTATTTCGAGGTCCTGGAGCAGCAGGTTGCATGGGCTGCTTACTCCTTCTTGCAGCCGCGGGTAGGTTTTGTCTCGGCCATCTGGTTGCATGATGGCTTTTGGGTTGCCCCTCGACCGGAGAATGGCATGCTCGAGGCCCTCAATAACCATCTCTGCCAGACCTTTGGCTTTGACCCTACCGAGCCGCCACTGATGCGATGTGACTCTCTGCAACCCAAGTTTGCCCAGTTGCTGTCTGAATATGCTTCTGCGGCCCCTGTCATCGGCTCGCACTCCCATGCCTCCTCGCAGGGACCCCTCCCTGAAGTCGTGCGCGTACACAGGAAACGCACCTTTACTGGCGCGCGCCCAACACAACAAGAAGCACTCGAACAGCGGCTAGCAAAAAGAATTAAAGCGCAACATGCTAAGCGGCGACGCGCATGATAATTCGTGCTGTGAGCCAACAAGGCAAGCAGCCCCCTGTTTGAGTAATTTCCCGTCGCTATCTTTGGCAGCGCGTGTTTCTTCCTAGTCAAAATTGTCATGGGAGGAAATGCAGCCACTAGATCTCCTTCCTACTGGCTGCTTGTATTGCTCATTGTCTTTTATTTTGTTATGTGCTTGTCAGTTTTGTGTGACTGGTACAAAGGTTTTGCTCTGATTCCGCTATCTGGGCTCAAACCGCTGCGATACATCAGACAGCCTTCACCAACGAATGGCAAGGGGATTGCTCCTACAATCCCAGTCCTACACAGCAGAACACTGCAGCCCGCGTGAGAGGGTTAGGACCTTAGTCCTGATCCTCGAGGAAAGGAGCACATAGTCTGTAGGCAGTGTCTTCCGAATGAACGTAGGGCCGGGGGGATTGGACCTCACCCCCTTTGCTCGCCAGATCTATAAACACCCTGACGTGGAAGTATACTTTGTCCAGATCAACATCAAGCTAGCCCAAAGGCAGCTCCCGCTACGACTAGCTGTTGCTGGCTTCCCAAGGACTCCAATCGAGGATGGTACATGCCCTCGAATATTGGAAATGCAATTAGTTGCTGTTCCACCTGAACTGCGCAGCTCCACCTTTGTACTTCCTAGTGGGCAGGTCCTTTTTCCCTTCGAAGATTCACCACACATCACAAATGATGGTGTCCTCCTGCATGGCAGGAGTGCTCTACAAAGGGCAATTGCTTATCGCATTCTTCAACAAACAGAATGTATATCTCCCAATGGATGGGTGGTAGCGCGAGGGCAGGCCAGACCACCAGAACCGGGGGAGGTTGTAGCCTCTTTCCCCTTCTCACAGCTCTATACCTTGCCAGCTGTACCTGACGCCCCACCTCGTCCGACACCACCAATTCCGCCCTGGTTGTTGCCGCAAAGTCGCCCCACCCCCGTCCAAGAGCAGACAACTCGAACATTTGGAGGTGCAAATTTGCCACAGGCCGACACAGTGCGCCCCCCTGCCCAGCTAGGTGTTTATGCATTGCAGGCTCTTACGGAACAGGATGTGAGTGCAGGTCAAGATGTGCCTTATGCGCGACTTAGTAGAGAACTCATCACCCGTGCCAGTACAGTGCGAGTGCTAGCGTGCGACATCCAACGCACCCTTCAAAACATACATGCACGTCGACAGCATTGCAATGTACAGCCAGGGGCCAATGCGTGCTGGGCACTAGCTAGCGAAATGGACATGATACTTACCGCCCTGAGAGAGACGCAGAGTGCTACCACATGAAGGGCTTCCAGAGCTAACCAGACCAACCTAGGTAACTAAGTTGTGGCTGACCGGCTAGCTAGCACACTAGCTCGCATCACGGGCCCCTTTACCTACGTAGCAAGCTACGGGCCACAGTTCTTTCTCCGGTAGTTGTGTTTCTCAAGCTCACCGCATGAGGCTAAAAGAGCCTGCTGCTGTTCAGGCTCGAAGTAGAACAGTGACCGCGCGCCTCTGCCCAGCCTGGTCAAAACAGACAGTAGCTGTTGTTGCCCATGGCCCTCCCTTTCATTGTTGGCCCTCATCAATGCTCCCTCACTCAGGGCCCAGATGGTCGCCCTCAAGTTGAGGTTGTCTTGCGCATAAGGCTACCACTGGCGGAGTTTTTCGATGCTCTTCTCCTTACACTTGCAGAACAGCGCCCCCTATTTCCACAGGGAGGGCACATGCTTGATCCGGCTACTATAGCCCCAGTCAAAGCAGGTCTGCTGACAAAGGAGCGCAGTAGTCCCCCTGTAAAGGAGGAGGCTTCGCCTAAGCGGAAACAGCTGGTCGCATACAACCCAAGAAGCCTGCTCATCCTCCCATGCAAGTTACACCTGCTGATCCCACTCACGAAAAGCTGCTTGCGGTACTCTCGCAAGCCGCGCAACTCCCTGACACAGTGGAGCGAGGAGGCGCTACTGCTTCTGCAGATCCCCCACCTACTCACCCGGGGGGAATGGCGAAGCCGCCTACCCTAGCGCCGGCCAGTGATTGGCCTCCCCGACAGGCCACAAGCAGTAGACTCCCGGCACAGCAGTGCATTACACAAGGAAATGTTCATTACCGTGTTGCGGAAGACGGCACGCAAGAGCATCTACCACCGCCGCGTGCATTTGCGCACCCAAAGAAGTGCCCTGTCCAGTGAACCTGAGACGAGACTGCTTGCTCCCCTTCCCCACTCTTCCATGGGCCCCCATAATTGTCTCCATTTGTCTCTGCAGACTTTTGGCTCAGAGTGAGAGAAATAGATTGACAGAATAGCTTGACAGCTCTTCTCTTGAATCACATCAGCCGACTCGACTCTCGACCTAGCCTGCGCACATCGGGGTAAAGACGAACTGCAAGTCGAACTAGCCATGCAGGCGCATCCAGAACCTTTGTTCCTGGCAGATGATGGTACCTACGTTGATGTCACTGATTTTGTTCGCTTTGAACTAGACCATCAGGACATTCGATATGGGGTCTTAGACCTCATTGTAACCTTCGTCTATCGGGGGAGGAGAGAGCGGTGCTACTTACTTCATTTCTTCCCGGTTGATGCAGTCAAAGAAAACGTACATACCCCCTTCCCAGAATGGACAGAAGGGTTTGAATTTCCGCCAGCTCTGCTAAAGCTCCGGGCAACTGTTGAAGGGGCCATCATCCCGCTTTATCATCAGGGCTGTATTGCAATCAACACCAGGGGAGCCACGACGTATGGCCCAAAGCGAACTCGACTCCGCAGGATGATTTTACACATACAGCACCACGAAAGCCACCTCCTCAATGTGCTGGCTGAAGCAGTGAGCGCTAGGCCCATTTCTGAAAACGCAGACCCCTTTGACATCTTTCTGCAGACACGCCCCTTTTCAGCCTCCCTTCCTAGGCGAGTAGGCTTCTGGTCCACTACCGACAGACAACAACAGCATGTCCTTCGAGTAGACATGCAACCAGCTGCGCAACCGCCCCCACAGCGTCACACAGACCGTACGCATCACCAGATCGAATCAGCCCTGCATGCAAGAGTGCAAAGTCTGCATGCATTGGTACAGGAAATTGAACAAACAGTGGACTCTTTGCCTCAAGACGTGCAGGGTGCGCTACTCACCCCCCTGACTGACCTACATACCCAGCTGTGTGGCCTGGTTTACGTAGCATGGTTATTTGCTCTATTACACCCACATGCGGATGACCACGATCAGTAGTGGCAGGGCCCCTGATATGCCCCTGACACAACTGTGAGTCTCCCTCCCTGGCAGTATAGGTTGAACAGGTGTCCCCGGCACTATGCTTAATACAGTTGATCTTTCATGAAAGCACTTTGCTGCAACGTTTGGCTCACAGCAGGTAGTAGTGCCCTGCATGCAGGAGTGAGGTCAGCCTTAGCTGACTTCATTCGTCTTGCCTGTTCGTGTGCTTTCGCCGCCGGGGCACCTGCCAACCTTAGTTGGCGGGGGCTATACCTGCATTGTCATACAGAGAAACTAGAATGTCACATGACCCGTGGATGGAAGACAGTAATTCACTGGACCTAACGGACACCACAGAGAATAGAGTCCATGCTCCCTTTGTCTTCACACGTGACCATGCAGACTGGTTGACCATGGATGGCCAAGCCTGCTTTGCCAGGGGCACGGGAGATAGTGTGGCGCAGTCCCAGGATGAAGCTTATGCAGCACTGACTATGAAAGATACTCTTAGCAGTCCTTTCGGTCTTGACTCTGCTCGGCCTACACTTGGTCTGACTGACGTTCGAGCGCAGCCATCCAAAAAGGACGAGGAGTATGCTGCTCTCGACACAGAGGGAGAGCTGCCTGATACTACTGCCATTATTCAGACACTCATCTCACACCGAGACCTGATCGTGAACAATCACATGATTTACCTAATTGTGGACAATCGAACACCTGCTGCTGTCCCACATTGGCCGGCTTTCGCTGCCTGGTGGGCCTCACGCAGAAGTCTGGTGGGTCCCCAAGACGAGAGGACTGACATACTGTGGATCTGTGCTGATGCCACTACTGGCCTTCATAAAGTTCCATACTATTGGGCAGGGGTCTTTGTCCTAGAGGCAGCGCGTTTCCTGTACCCTGCACAGCACTTTGCACTCATTGATAATGACTGTGTGCCAGTTACGCTCTTCGAGGTGCAAGACCTACTGCAGCTAGCACATCAGCAGCACCGATGGGCTGACCTCATAGGGCACGCGCGCTCCGAATCTAGCCCTAGTGCTGGGATAGGCATGCTGCTTTTTACAGAAGCGCACTTGGAGTATAATGCAGGTTTGGTCGTATCGATCGGCAATCGCAACAAGCACAGTCCGTTGGAACATGACACGTCTGCCCAGACCCTGGCAAAGAGCCTTCAGGCGGGTCGACTTGCACTCGTTTCAAGAGCCAGATCACCTGTGAATCCGAGCGACACTGTCATGAGCGGTACCTTGTTTACCCCCTTTGTTGGGATAGCGATGCAGTCCGCCCTTGACCTCTGCATGGTTTGGTCCTTATACGGTCTTTACATGTGTAAGCACTTTTGGCCCATGCCTGTCCCTAGCCCGGAGGAGTCTAGTCCAGGAAGTCCAATCAAGTGGCCACGGCAATCCCATCCCAGGGCGCTCACCCCAGAAGGAAGAGAGCGAACCCCCTGGGTTACCAGCTGGGCACGAGCCACTTTCGAACAGGGCATGCTATCAGTGCTCCCGATGCTAACAGGGCCATGCACAGTTGCGTCGCTGCCAGGAGAACACCTTTTCCAGGCCAGTGCATTGCCGCGCAACCGAATGCGACCTGCCATATTTCATGCCTTTGGCAAGGCCAAAATTGGAGCACAGACAGCTCTACGCGAACTGGAGCAGCAGGGTTGGGAAACGCTGCCGATGGCTATACTCGGTATGCCCAACCTACCCCCTGCATGGGCCGTTGAGACTTGGAAACCTATCGGTGGTTGCAAGTTTACAGGCTACTCCTCTGGGGTAACTGGAAACAGTGCATTGCGCTTCTGCCTGCTGGTAAAGTGGCGAGCAATTCGTAAACAAGCGACAGAGCTTTTTCCGGAACAAAGGCAGGTGGACAGCCTTAGCTGTCTTCCTGCAGAGGACGGAGATGCAGAGGTGGAGTCAGTCTTCACACCCTCGTCCGACAACTCTGCCAAAAGAGCGGACCGACTCACTAAAGCAATTGAAGGTGACTCGAAGCAGGGCAGTCAAGCACCTGGATCTAGATCAAACACTCCCTGTCCGCAACAGCTATCTCCTTCCCTCTTTGTTCCTTGGAGTCAAGTCGCTAAGCTAAGAGGGGTAGTAGCAGTCCACAAGGACATAGAAGCAAGTCCGTATGAGCAATTGCGAGCTGCGCTGGCACAACCCAGGTGCCTTGTCCCTGGAGAAAAAGAGCGATTTCTTCAAGCCAATCAGGAGTTGTTGTGTCACCTTCGAGGCTCATTCATGCCCTTGGAAGGTATCGCACCGCAAGTCTTCGAAGCCATCTCTCACCACCAGCAGGATGAATTCGTCTGGGTCACAGTCCTATGGATGGTCGTCCAACTCAACGGATATTGGATGGGACACAACTTCCCACCACTGCAGTCGGTATTCCAAGTCAACTGTGGAGGGCTGGGGGGAGGTGCCCTTGAAGGTGAAGTCCCCCCGCACTTCCATTGCATGTGCCCTCCCGTGGGAGAAAGTCAAGTCTATGGGCCGTCACTTTCCCCAGCAGATGTCCTCAAAGATCAGGAGTGGGGGGTTGCTTATGGCTGGTCGACCGGAGTGCATGAAGTTGCCACCCTCTTTGCGCTCATACAGAACCCGTGCCAAAAATGGGAAGACCTTGGGTATGGCAAGGCAGCCATACTTTATCAACGCACGCAACTTGTGCTGAAAGCAGCGAGGCTTCTCCCTGCTCACCGACGGTTGCCGCACGAAGCCTTCCTCAGTGGCCTGTGGTGGAAACTGCTCTCGCTGCAGCCACTACGACTCCTTGCCTACTTGCCAGGGCTGGGGTGTCTGCGGCCGACTGAACAAGCAGATCCCACCCATTTTACTGTAAATGGTTTTAGTGCTGGCAGCTACATGGGAGCAGTGATTGCCTTAGCAATTCGTTGCCTCTGGCCAGCCAGTCAGATCACAGCGCGCCTAGGCGCCATTGCAATGCCGAAGAGTGTCTTAGCGGCACTCGTTGCCACTGCAGAGCCTGACAGGCACAACTACTATCTTGTCCATGCGGCTGAAGATTGCTTGTGTGACTGGAAGCCGACAGAGAACGAGCTCGACATGTTGCAACAATCCTTGCACATCACGTATGTAACAGACTCTGCAAGATGGATGGGCAAGCACAAGCACGGTTACTGGCACTGGCTCCAGTGCCAACTCCCTACGGGCAAAATTAGCCTCACCACACTGAAGCTCACACACCCGGATGTTATTCCTCGCCGCGATCGGATTGCCGCTCCGATGCGACTTGCCTCCTGGATTCGATTCGAAACGGCCATGACGAGTGAGGATTGGGAAGGAGCTATCAGTTTGTTGGTGTCCAATCTCCATTGTCCTGACCAGGAATTGCTGGTGCTACTACAGAGCTGTGTAGCAGGACAGCAAATTGCCTCCATGGAAGAAGCGCAGGCGCTGCTGCTCAAAAACTTTCGGGTTGGCAGAGGTAATCAAAGTGCGTGTGCTCAATGGCTGACAGAAATGGCCCGAGACCTGCTAGCACCAATCCCATTCCGAGAGGTTTTCGTCATCCTAGCCCTGTTCCTCCCGCAACTCACATTTGTCGAGGAGGCTGCTACAAAGAAAGAGCTGTGGAGCAGTCCCACTGTCCGCAAGTTTGGCTTAGTTGTGGATGTCACTCCGACAGCCACGGGGTTACAAGGGATGCATGAATATCGTATAGCCTTCCCGGCGGGGTCACAGTCGGCCATCTTCTGCCCTGCACACTTCCAAAGCTGTAATTATGAGCAACTTGCTAGCAGCCCCTCAAGCACAGTTCATATGGGTTCACAGGCGGGAAAGGCTTATCGACTAGTTCTGGAGGAGCACGGCAAGTGCTATTCAGTCTTAGCACTCTTGCTAGCCTTTGCGACTCCTTCGCGGAAACGCAAAGGAGATGAGGCGCCCAGTGAAAAGCTACGTCGCTTGAGCAGCCCTAGGCACTGGGACGTCGCCCTCGTGCCGTTCCCGGAAGATTTTGCGCCGTTGCCCACGTCAGCTGAGACTGGCCTGGCGTGTTCTGCTCCATGGGCTTTCCCGCCCAGCCTCTGCGTGTTGGAATCTAGAGCAACGCGGATCCGAGTTCTGGACATCGCGGAAGCAGGTGACACCGTCACTGCAGATCATCTTTTGCAAATGGCCAGTTTAGCGGCAGAGCATAAGCCCACTGCGCTGGGAATTCCCGGCCAAGTACCCATTCCGTATCAGTTAGAGTGCACAGTAGTCCTACTGCAGAGTCTGCATGCTCTCTTCCAGCTACTGACCTCTGGCAGCACGATGCAACACTGTCCCCAAGCTGCCGGCTTCGCTGTGGCACTAAGCACTGCCGCGCGACATGACAACGGGCACATAGTGTCGATGGCTGCCAGCCTCGCGCATGCCCTCAGATCTGGCAGATCTACCCTTGCAGTAGCGGGAGTCTTTGGTGCAGGCAAGACCCGATCCCTGACCTTTCTCCTTGCCTGGCTGGCCCTCACCACTCACCTTAAGATTGCAGTAGTCCACAAGGAGAATCCGGCAGGCCGGGCAATCGCCAAGTTACTCACAGCCTTTGACCTTGGATCAGATCACCAGAGATACTTCGTACGGCCTGTCAGCAGAGAAGAGGCAGAAACCAACATAGCCCGCACTGACTATGACTTGAGAGCAAGCGACGCGGCGTCATACATCCCTGGCTGCCATGTAGTAATCGTCACAACTGGGCTCGTCTGGGATCAGAAAGGGCAGACTCATTCAACGCTCAACACCCACATGGAAAATGTAGACCTACTTATCAGTGAAGAGGCGCAGCAGGATATGGACCTCAAATCTGCATTTGCGCCAGCAGTCCCCCGGCAGCCTTTCTTTCGCCTGCTGCTGGGTGACCCCAAGCAGAGCCCAGGTGGAGTGGCCGATGGACAGAGAGCTCATCGCACACTCCTACTCAAAGCACCCCTTGGGCTACGAGCCCCCACTACCTGGTACATGCCGCATGAAATACCAGGGGTCTGCCACACGCTCCTCCGGCACAGTCGAGGCTTTGGCCTTGGCGACCTAGAAGAAACGGCCAAAGTAGTGGGTCACAGGCCACTGGGGAGCAGTTGGTTTCGCCCAGAGAAGGTCAAAGCCACATCTCCCTTCGCCTGTCAGCTACAGTCCACCTACAAAGACCTCTCCAGAGTGGACCTGGACCTCCCGGAAGGACTGTTGGTAGGTCTAGGATATGCAGCCACCAGCCCAGACAGTCCACTCGACTTCCGCCAGGCGCAAACTGCGGCTGAAAGATCGGGAGTCGCAAACCCACACTGCTGGAGTTTAATGTTGCCGACGAGTGCAAGGGTTGCCCAGGAAGTGTATGAGCCGTTGATAGGTATTCAGTATCCCATGTTATGCAGCCGAATGGGAGACACCTGGCAAATAGGCACCACCTCCATTCGAGAGGATCACAAGATTGCCTCAGGCTTACGATTCATCCACTGGTGCCATGCGTCGCCCAATGTGCAAGCAAAACAAAATCCCAAAAATGACCCCACAGTTCAGGTGTATCAGCACGTTGAAGACCAACTCACCAGAGCAGGCTCTGAAGCTGATGACATCTTGGCCCTCACAACCACCCGAGAAGGGGCCACGAATCTGCGCAATTATTTCTACATTGCCGGTAAGAAGGCGAATGCAGAGACAGCAGTCAAGGTAGCAGGAGCCACGGCCAAGCATTGCATCGTCATTCATGGGGATTCCACCTTTCTCAGTGGCGAAGGACGCAACCTGGACTATGACCAGGAGTGCTTCACTCGAGCGAATGTAGCATACAGCCGGGCCACCGACCTTACCATCCTGGCATGTCCATTAAATATGCAAGGGATGCCTGGGGCCCTGCAAGTCCTAGCAGCCCTTCTGCATGGTGTCCAGACGATACATACCTATGACAGTAACAAAGAGCCCAACATCGTAGGCTCCCTGGACCTTACGGCCACACAAGTGGCACAGGCCACGACCTTTTTCCAACAGGCGCTCCTGCCTCACCCTATGTGGAGTGGCCCCCTGCCGGTCTGTCTCGTAGAACACCATCACGGTAAGGTTAGGCGCTTACGCCTCGTCTTAGCCACAATTACGCATCTAACCAAAGCGGAAATTAACAGCCTTGTCGAAGGGCCCTACCTGCCTGGTGGCACTGTCCTGCATGACCTCGTCTATGGATATGCAGCGGATGCCTCGATTGAGCCAGAGTGGCTAGTCATAACAGATGGGCAGCAGCCAGGACACTGGCGACTCCTCCACAACAGCTCGGGCCCAGGGCGACGATGCAGCGTAGGAAGCTCCCTACGCTATCAACCGACGCCGAGTATGCGCGAGCAGCGTAGTGCACAGGATTATGCTTTCGAAGCTCTGCACCGTGTGTACTTCTATGATGCATGGAGAGCGCAGCCGGTCTTGGATGCCATAGGCTCTGATCTCATCCTGCCATCGCGACCAGGCCTTTTAGCGCATGGCTGCTACTGGCCTCAGCCAAGTCCGCCGCCTGAAGTCCTTTCTGTCTCTGATCGTGACCCAGACAATGAGGAACATGCAGCTCAAGAAGGGCAGATGCTATCCTCTCCTGCAGAGACAGATGATGCAATGGCTGAGGAAGCCACACAAGACGTCGTCCTGGTCCACAGCTCCCCATCTGAGTCGCCCACTATCCCGAGCACAGAGAAACCAGAGGACGATGATGCCCACATGGAAGATACTGATAGTGCCAGCAGCTCTTCCACAGAAGCGGGTGATTGCCTTAGCAATCGTCCTGTTTCTCCTGTTCCACGTCCCGAGCAAGTGGACAGGCGGGCGGCTGGTGATGATGCAAGGCGTGTGATACCCCCACAGAATGTGAACCATCCCAGTGATAGCCCCGGGTCGCACTTCTCTGAGTCCCCAATCAAGCGAAGACCAGGGCCTAAGGCTCGTACTGGGAGAGCGCAACCAAAAAAGTCACGCAAATCACCTGCCTCAACATCCAGGCAACCGCTCGACAGCGTTCCAGAACATGCGCAACCGCCGGCCACGCTAAATGATCTAGCCAGTCGAAGCGCTCCAAGGCAGGAGACCCCAGCGCGCAGAAACCCAGAGACGCCACCTGACTGCCCTGGCTCAGCGCAAGAGCGCCCAGAAGCCATGACAGAAATTGATATTGTCAGTGATCAAGAGCAAGCAGAGCGCGGAGGCACAGCCGCCACTGATCTCCAGCTGGAATCCGAACAGAGAGCCATGCAGATTTTGTACGACTATCAAAAGGCAGCGGGAGCCACCAGAGAAGCTCACGGGCAAAAGGTGCCGCTCCCCTCCATACAGATCTACAGTGACCTGCCTAGAGAATGGCCGATGGCGAGGCTTGCTGTCTCCAGCAAGCAAATCAACCGCCTTGTCCGCACGTTCCTCTGGAGGAGAGTGACTGAGCAAGCTCTCCATGGCTCCTCGTTTATAGACATTCCAGATGAGATCAACCAGGCCTACATTGGCGATCTTCTCCTCATCAGTGAAGCTTTCGCTGCCCCTCTGTCTAATCTCTTTGCTTTCGTAAAAAATGGGCACCCAGCGTGCCCTTTCATTCCACAGAAGCAGCTTGCTCTCTATGCAAACCCTCGTTTCTGGCAATATGGCCTCCTAGCCTTCATTGCGAGGTGCTGTTCCTTTGACAATCAACACAGAGATCAGGGTACAGGAGCAGCCCAAGCTAGGGAAGGAAAATCGCAGACCACAAAAGAAAAAGATATAGACGCCCTCACCTTCATGCGCACTGTCATCATGTCCTTCGTCAGGGGGATGGAGTATGGAGAACAAACGCTACCCACCAATGACCTGTTTGTTTATCTACCAGTCCAGATCCTGCCTGACCTGGTCACAGCCATGGAGCAACAGGGCTTCAAGCCAGTAGAGGTGAAGGGGGGCTCTGGATATCGGCCAAAACAAAAAAAAGCTGAAGACAACCCATTCCGAATGCCGAATGCCGAATACTCCCTGGGCCGAAAGAGCGTACTCTAGTGGAGCCCTTGACCCGTCTTTGGGACAAGCCTTCGCTTTCCCCTCCCTGTTGCAACTGCGAATGCGCATTGAAGTCCCCGGGTGGAGAGATCTGGCAACAGCCAGAAATCCCACATTTGATCAGCCAGCAGAAGAGGACTCTGACTCAGACGACACCGGGTCAGCAGAACGGTCGCCACGACTTGCTCTCCCAGTGCGGGTGGGAGTGGCAGAAACGCAGGCAGACGAAGCAGACGAAGCCACAGAGGACGAGGCCATGAATGCTGAACCCAGCTATGCCTTTGCCAAGGGGTATGGAAGTTTTGGCATAGGCTACACTAGACTAGCAACGGCGCTAGGCAATTTCGAGCAAGGGGACAACGGCGCAGAAAGCACTGTGGTAGCACAATGGTTGACCTCCGGGCTCAGAATTGCCATGTCCCGCACAGGGTGGAATCTGATATCTACCCGTTACAGCTTGACTAAGGTCCCTAGTCCTGTCCTCTGTGTGTACTACTGCAGAGGATATCCTCTCACTCCGAAGATGGCAGATCGTCCATACAACCAATATGGCACGACCCACTACTCCGAAGAGAAATGGGATGAGCTCTGCAGATGGCTCACTCGGAACCCCACGTTCAGGCTCCAACTCGCGAGCCATAAGAAGGCACTTAGGGATCACATGGGCTACAGTCAGGAAACCGCTGATCCAAGCAACAAAGCCCGCCGCACTGAAGCAGGAAGTTCCACAACTGCAGCAGGGTCTTCCTGGCACAGCAAGCCTCCCCCCCCACCTTCGCCCTCAGGGTGGTCCTACGGGTGGTGGCAGTAGTGTAGTCCTCGTCAGGAGTCTCCACATACCACAACAGCCTCCGTGTCGCGCAACCTCCGCCATGAGATGGGTGACCTTAGTCACCTTCTCTATTGGGGCGTAGTTGCCACTATGGCTTTGCAAAGGACACACCTCCTGTACCACAGTTGTTTGGCTCAAGCAAACCAAGCACCTACATAGCAATGCCGCCCCCCCAAGATCGCTTTGAGGTTAACCTTGAGTTGGTTACCGTAGCTGGCACGGAATATACGATGCAAGCAAACCTCACCCACTATGAGGATATAGCAGAGCTTGAAGATGACATCCTCTGCTTTCTGCCGACTGTGTCTGAGCTAGATGTCTTTGGCTGTGAATTAGAGTTGCTCAACCTCCAAACGCAGCGACCCCTGCCAGAGGCATTCCGCACTGAGCTCTTGCACCGACCGCAGCTCCAAATTGTTGTTCGTCCCTGCATGGTAGATGGGCATTCCATCTGGCAGTTCCAGGATGACGGCAAGGAGAGCTACCCCAAAGCTGTTCGTGTCCCGGCCAACCCGAGAGGGGAAATTGCAGACAGAGCTTTCTACGCGGCACCATCAATCCGACACGTAGAAGTGGCAACTGGCATCCAACATATAGGAATTGCGGCCTGGCAGAGTTGCCAGCAATTGCAGATTGTCAAGCTTCCAATTTCGGTCGTCAGTCTGGCGGAAGGGACTTTCATGGGGTGCTATGTGCTGCGTCAGGTCGCTGCACCAGGGTGTGTCCACTATGGACAAAGGGTGTTCGCTGAGTGCTGTTCCCTAGGCAGCGTTGGGGTCAAGTGCGACTCAGAGGACAGCAGCGTCCTGGCACCAGGCGCGCAGCTTGGCAGATATGCCTTTGAGAGTTGCCTCACGCTTGCAACTGTCACCTTTAACACGGATCGTACGAATAAACCACGAGCACTGCCTGAAGGCGCATTCTGTGGAGCAGGCATTGAGCAGCTGTGTTTGCCGCATGACTTTCACAACATCGGGCCGAGGGCCTGTGAAAATTGCAAAAGTCTAGTGGAAGTCAACCTCATGAGCACAGAGATCACAGCCCTGCTCTCTTCCACCTTTGCCCACTGCGTAGCGTTGCAGTGCATATGGCTTCCACCTCGCCTCATACAGATCGGAAAAGAAGCCTTCCTTAATTGTGTGGTGCTGCAGGAAGTTGTCATCCCGACAGAGCTCAGTGAAATAGGCAACCGTGCCTTCTGCGGGTGCGAGCAGCTGCAACGTTTTACCCTCCTAGATTGGGGAGACGTTGAACAGTGGGTGCAGGCAGAGCACAATGCTTTTTTTATGTGCGACAAATTTGAAAAACCTCATTGGCTAGAATTGCTCCCCGCGGAAGGACCAGATTCTGATGCCTTTGACGAGGAACTCAGCCACGAATATTGCCACTATCATGCCAGTCCAGGGTAGACTTTACGGAGCTACACTGCCATGAACGTTGCCATGCCAACCGCTCTGACTAGGAGCTAAACCATGTGTACCCGTAGCTTTGTGCCAGGCCATGAGAGGCTCAAGGGAGGTGCCTTAGCATCTGTCTTAAGGACATAGCCCCGGCCGTAGGAACAGCCCATGCGCAGACCGGACACCAGTGGCTCGCGCAATGATAGCAAATAGCCTACCGCAAAAAGAGTCTGACAGCTCATCCATGAATAGCACTCCCATCGAAAAGGAGCCAGTCATGGAATGCCCCCTTTTGCTGACAACGCTTTCGGGGGTAACCTTTCAGGTCTCTCTTAGTGTCGCCAAGTTCGACCGATTTACAGATTTAGAAGACCAGGTTATGGATTATCTGGCCTCGGTCACTGACCTCCCAGTTTTTGGGTGCGTCATTGACTTTTTACACACCACCACGCAAACCTACCTAGAGGACCCAATTTGGGATAAGTTGCAGCAGGGTAGAGAATATACCATTGTCTTCAGGGACTGTAGTGTTACCCTGCGAGAACAAGAACAGCTCGGTGGTTATCCTATTGATCAAGTCCCCTTAGCTGTTCATGTCCCAATGAACTCAGAAGAAACTGTCCCAGAATGGGCCTTTGCAGGTGTGCCACGCTTGCGACACGTTGGCGTCGAGTCAGGGATCAGGCTCATAGGAGCAGAGGCGTGGCAAGATTGCCGGCAACTCCGCATCGTCAAACTGCCGGCCACAGTGGTAGGCATTGCAGATAATGCCTTCCGGGACTGCAAGCTTCTAAATAGTGTCTTGGCTCCGGGTTGTCGCGATTTTGGTTACAAAGCCTTTTCAGAATGTTGTTCCTTGCAGCGGGTGTATGCATCGGGTGGAGCTGTAAATGTGTTCAGCGGGGAAACCAATTTCGGGCAATACCTCTTCCAAGGGTGCATCAACCTTGCAGAGGTCACCGTGAGTGAGGTTTCATCCCCCCGATCTGAATTGAACGGGTTAACCCAGCAAGACAGGACCAGAGAGCTAGCTCCGGGCTGCCTCAGCTCTACAGGCATCTACACGCTCGTTCTCCCAAAGCACTTTGTAGCCATAGGAGCGCACGCTTGTGACAGTTGTCGACTGCTCAACAGTGTTGACCTCCGTAACACCATCATTGAAGAAATTCCGGAACTCACTTTTGGCCACTGCACTAGCCTTCGGGAAGTCTTCCTACCGACAACCCTCCATACAATCCGAGTTAAAGCCTTTATGAACTGTGCCGCCCTTGTTGAGCTTGCCATTCCACCTGCTCTCAAGTATATTGGAAGTAGGGCTTTCTTGGACTGCACTGCCCTTCGGAGGCTGGTCAAAATGCCCGGAACACGCAGATGGCATGGGGTTTATGCTGAAGAAAATGCTTTTGCCATCTGTCCGGCCATGAAATGGCCACCCTGGCTGCACCATGATCCCAGACATGGGCTACACCCCTGGCTTAGGATAGAGGATCATCCCTCCATCCACAGCTGTCGTGGCCCTGATATCAATTTGGTTAGGGTCTGGGTGCGAGCCTTAGCTCGGGTCCGGAGTAGGCCAGCAACTGCGAAATAGTACTCCTCAACACGAGTTACTAACCATAGTTGCCCTCCGGTATACATGGAGTAAGTGCCCAGAGGCTGTCGGATAGAGAAGGGTCTCGGCGTGGCGGTGATGTCGACAACGGCAAATCGTCCACCTGCCAGACACAGCAGCCGGTCACTGGTTTAGGTGTCAAATGCTGCGGGACGTTGGCGCCCCGAGATGCAAGTTTTCGACACCATAGCGTTCGATGACCTATAACGCAAATGACCTTGAGCGACACAAACTATCTAGCACCAGCCTCAGCGAAGCTATGCTTCGGAGCCAGGAGAGAAGCAAGTGCGACGTGAGCGGTGAGTTGAGCCAACTGTCAGTTTTGAGCATTAGAAAAGGATGATTTCCAGGCATACGCGGCAAGCGAAATGCACAGACGCCAAGCAGAACCATGACCTCTTCTCGCCATCCGCTGCGAAGTGAGCCGATAGGAGCGAGAACCTTAGTTCTGCGTTCCTACACGGCGGGTGGTAGATAGTGGCAATGAAGGATGCCCAGGGGGAACCTTAGTTCCCGCTGTTGATGTCCGACATTTCCAATTTTGTACAAAGAGGTACAGATATCATGCTAGGAGAGCTCAATGTTTCACAGGTTTCACACGGGCCTTGCACGCACCTCTCACCTTTTGCCATTAAACAGCGCCGCACAGACTCAAGTGACATCCCCCTTTTTGGCACCGTGGTGTGCCGAAGGGTGTTGGGTCTGCCTCCCCACGGGGAGGTGGTGCCCGATTCACCCTTAGCTGCAGGCTTCTCTCGCTAGGAATTGCCGCCGTAATTGAATTCTGTCTGGCAGCATGTGCCTGACCTCGTATGCGCCACTGGTTGAACGGGTTGTGCTACAAGTATGGTCTTTTCCATGGATTGCTGCTTAGATCTTCGTACATTCGGTTGGCTTGATTACAACCACTGCTGGAGCATTGCGAGACACCTGACCTGCAAAGTGACCTTGTTTTGCCACACTGTGGTGTGGCCGCTGGTCATCAACACTTGGTAAGGAAAGTCTGTTTGAAGCCTTCTAGGCGGCTTTCCATGAACACAGCTTGCGCTGCAGTCCCCTTCTTTTGCGAATTCAGGCCCACTAGTTGTCACTAGTCTCAGTTTCACACGTTTCACCTAGTGTATAGGGAAGACTACAAGATGGTGGAGTCGGCCTGCGGGCTTGTGTGTTTGGTTTTGGGTTGGTTTTTTGGGGTCTTCGTTCCATTCTCCACCATCTGCCTTTCTTCCCTTCCTTCAACGATGACCTGGGCACCATGCCCACACGGCGTCCGCACTCGTGGAAAAAAAGAAATACTTGCAGCTTGGGGCGACCACTACACGTAGCACTTGACACTTACTGAAGGCACCATGCAACAGACCGACTACTGTGTCTGGCAGGTGGACGATTTGCAGTTGTCGACAGCACCGCCACGCAGCCTCTCCTACAATCTTGACACCATTCTCTACTACAGACCTCCACTCAGCTCCAACCCCAAGCACTCCAAAAACGAAAATTCCCCAAAGAAGCAAGCACTAGGTGAGCCATACGCTGTGCACGTGCGCTGTACGCTGCTTTTCACAAAACCAAACGTGCTCGGGGAGAGCTGGACGGGGTCCTGCCAATCGATTGATCGTAGCGAAACAATGGCTTTGGTTGCAGCGGTCACTTGGGCAGCTCGAGAGGGTGTGGCCATTTCACTCTGGGCCGACAGTGCCATGCCATCACGGACATGGTCCGACTTATTTCAGACCCCGGAGCTTCCCACTACATGAGGGCCCGGAAGCACTGGCCATGGCGCCGCTTGTGCACGCATCAAGACCATAACCTTCGTTTCAACGGCCCTGCGAAGCTGACACGCAAGCCCATGCTGCCAAGGAGCATTCAGGTTGGTCAGGGCGCAGGCAAGAGCCATCAGTAAAAATGTCATGCCAAGGCACAGTGACATCAGCAGCAAAAGCGAAGTCAAAACATGGAATGGAGAGTTCACCAAGTGACATTTGTATGCCTCTTAGGCGCCTCTCATTTGGCTTCTTTGAGGACACAAGCAGTCCGAGCATTGGGACATGGACGTGCTGGAGCGGCCCCCCAGTCCGACTGGCAATGTTTCCTAATTTGAAGAGACCCTGGCTGCTACCATTTGCTCCTGGTGCTTGATAGCTTTAGGAGGATGGCGGGCAAACAAGACCAGCTGCTGACACTTTGGCAGGAGCATCATCGTCAGTTGAGGTGTTAGCACCATTGCACTGGACGTTGCTGGAGCCACCATGGATTCAACCTCGTGGGGGACATGCATTTGATCTGTTGCAAATTCCTACCTCGGTTTTGCATAAATTGCTGGAGACGGCATGGATGGAAGTGGTCCGTACTTCCGTCCGCCATCGAGCTGACACCACTTGCCGCTGGTCAGATTGTGGCTTTACAAGAGGGAGTGTTTTCAACCTCGTTTTTAACTGGCGCTTTGATCGGTTTCAAACTGGTTTGTGTCCTTGGTGTGCGGTGCCTGATGACTTGGCATCGCTGTACTTCGTGCGGTCCCTTGGCTGACATTAGAGCGAGCCATAGTGCCATCCTGCAACTGGCATACTTTGCCGGTGGCCTTTCGCCTTCGTTTGCAACCGGGACGCTTTCCAGATTGGGAGCATTGCCATGCAGGGCACGTGGCCAGAATGGTGCAACCAGAAGTTAGCGTTTCAGTTCATCAGGTGCCTCCATGCGACGCAGCTTGGGCCACAGCGGACCAAGGCTTGCAATCCGTTGTTGGACCTGATCAACGTGACGCCGGCCAGTATAGCTCAACTGCGCACCTAAGTCCGAAGCATGTGTCTTCACCTCAAAGCCAAGTGTGCTTGAGTCATGGTGTTCATGCAGCGCAGTGGACCAGGTCCAGGTCTTGCGATGGTCAAGATCCAGTCGCCACATGGCCATGAACTCTTGCATGACGACGGTGCCCTGAAACAGATCTCGCATTTGAGCTGTCAGCATGCCTAAGTCATCCACAAAGGAGATTAGCAGCACCCTAGGAGCAAACTCCTTCATGTAGCAGTGGAAAGCAAGATCGACCACACTCATCGCCCGCGCATCCCTCCCGGACACCTGCTGTGGAAGTGTGTGCTGGACCTGTAGCACCCCGCGCTTGGAACTGAACCTACGTTCCATGTGAGTCATGAAAGATTCCCAGGCTTGGAGCATTGGAGGAGGTGCTCCAATATGTCGAGCCAATGTCAAAACTGGCACTCGGAGGATGTCACCATGGCTCAAAGACATGAGTTCCACCAGGGGATCACGAAGGTGATCTCCAGACATTCCCTGCCAGGCATGAATCCAAATTGAGTGTCAGTCGCCAATTCAGCAATGTGGCGCAAAAGAGGTCCCGCTCTGGCTGTAGCCCAGCTGCGATAAATAGCAGGAAAGATGACCAGGAGAAGGAATTGCGATACCGCCGCAGCTGCATCAGTTTTCGCCAGACAGGCTGTGAAGCCTGTGAGCAGTTGTTGCGGCCAACCCATGGAGGAGTTCTCCACCGATTGCAATAGTCGGAGTAATGCTGCTTGAAATGCTCGAGGCATGACCACCAAATCATGAGGATGGAATCCATCAGCTCCACGCGCCGACCGATCAGTGTACCTGGCATTGGTGCCACTCTGACTCTTTAACGTCTGTATGTTTGCTCCACCGTTGTTGCCAAAAGTCTCCGAGAGCTTGATGAATAGTGGAAACCTCTGTGCAGTAACTCTTACAAGTCAGCAGTTGCCCGGCCTGTATGATGCAATCAGCTTCCGTGACTCGATAGAGATCATGAGACACATGCTCCACCTGGATCTCAGTCATGTCATCAATCCACCAGGACAAGTGGTCATGTATTGTATTCTCAAGCGGATGTTCAAGTTGGATTTGGTCACCCTGCTCCGAGACTGCAAGAATCTCAGCATCAGCGCTCTCAACCAGTGTGTCCACATAGTCTTTGGAGCGAGAGCGAATGCGCTGGAAAGCTTGGTGTCGAAAAGCTTGCAAGCGAGCACGGCTGATTTCCCGCTGTTTCCTGCAGTTCCAAGATTCAAATTGCCTAAAGTTGTGGGAGAAGTCGTCAAACATGCGAGCCACAATGGGCGGAGAAGGCGCTAAATCATCCAAGGTCTCTGGCGATCCCTGCAACTTGATGCGGCGTGTCAGCCACCAGTGTGCAAAGCCTCCAACGAGCCCTTGCCACGCAAAATGGAGCTCCAGCACTCTAATCGGTACGTGACTGCATTGATGTGCTGATCATTCTTCATCATGTTTTGGTGGAGAGCCTGAAGGCGTCGCAGTTGACGGAACCACAACTGAACTCCTCGGGCAGCAAAATCCGAGCGCAAGCATTTGTCACCCTGTCTAGATGGCCTGCATAGTGGAGCTTGCTGGAGACGTTGAGTGGGTTGAAGATGGCGTCCTCTACCCAGCCATTGACTCGGTGGAAGTGTGCTGGGTGTGGTGACATGACCATTCAGGCTACGCTCAAAGTCACGAGCCCAGCAGCGGAACTGATGTGTGTGATCACCTTTAGCTAACTGCACTTGAGACGGATCTTGCCACTGAGCTTGCCAGCCAGTTACATCCACCTGCTTCCAATCCGTACGAGCTGGCATAGGCCAGACCCAACTCGCGACTGAATGGGTGGGTATCTTGAAGCGGCCAAACACTGCAGAGTGGTCGGCAAACACCGGCAGAACTTCCGCACTATGGAAGAGTGCGGCTAACTCTGGAGAGACCAGTACAAAATCCTTTTGGGTGGCCCCTTTGCATGTTGGGCGGACTGGGACACCGTTCAGCATCCAGTCCAATTCTTGTACTTCACGCCAGCCAAGACTTCGCCAGTACTCAATGGCAGGAATCTCCTCCAACATCAAATTGAAATCTCCACTCACATAGCGGCACCCCTGACGGTTATGCACCATGACATCTGTGAGTGTGTCGAAGAGGCGCCCGGTGAGTTTCCTGGCTCCTGGCCATGTCGGACCAGGTGACCAGGCATAGACTGCTGCACCTGAAACGCTCAAGCTGCCCAACCAATGTTGGGCCAAAGCCACACGTCCAGATTGGAACTCCCCATGCGGCCACTGCGCTTGAACGGAACGAGAGGGGCAGTCAGCTATGTGGAGGACACCGCTCCAAGTCCCTGCGGTGGTAGAGGCTGTACGCAATGGCACTGGTGCACCCAGCAAAAAACGGCAGTCTCGACCACAGGCTTGAGCTGTTCTACGAAGTTCACCAAGAACTGGCCGGGCCAGTGGGAGGCTGATGTGGGTTTCAGCCACTGTCCATATACCTTCAAGGGATTCATCGTGCCAAGGGCAAATTGATCGTCAGGTAGCCAAACCGGACCCGGATGGGTCGCTTCACCAAACCGAAGCACATCGGCTTGCCAGGCAGGTGAATGAACACTCACAAGGCCGCTCCCCGACCCAAGGAAACAGTACGCACCAGGTGGCGCGTCCGTTCTGACATAGTAGAGCCGGGCAAAGGAGTCAGCCGATGCGGTGTCATCCAACTGGTCATCACAAACTACTGTATTGCTGGCGAAGGAGTCAGGCGTCAATGCAGGGCCACCACAAGCACTCTGAACATAGGTACCGGACAATCCTTCAGCCACCCCCAAATGGGCATCAACCTGGGGTATCAAAAGCCATCCAAGCAGGTGCCACACGAATCTGAGCATGATGCCATGTCTGCCATCGAGCACTCCCAAGGGGCATCGACCTCGGGGTCTCGTTCGGCCTAGTCATTCATGAGGGCTTTGGCTGGCAACGCGGGGTCGTTTTGCCAGCATAGCTTCAATCTGATTAAAGCCCTTCTGCATGCTCTCGGCCACATCAGCACGGATTTGCGCCACTGAGGCTTTGGTTTCCGAACATTGCTTCTGCGTCGAACCATCCAGCGCTTGCATGTCCTCCCTCTGAGCACGAAGATCCTGGGCAAGCATGTCTACTCGCGCACCAAGCTCATGTTGAACATGAGAGCTGTGTTCAAACCATTGTTCATAGCGGGCACTTTGCGCTTTGAGCTCGGTCATGGATGTTTCCAATCGGCATAGGCGCACATCACTATCCCAATCTGACTGCATGCGAGCATCATCCTCACAGGCGGCTTGCTCCTCCAACTCCCGACGAACCGCTGTCCGAACATCTGCTCTCAGCTTATGTTCCACCTCCTTGAGCTTGGATTGTACTGCAGGCGGCTGTTGGGGTGCGGCAACCACGGGTGTCACCGCTGTGGGCTTGAACGAAGCCCATGGATCTCCATGTTGAACCCAAGGATCTACCGCACCACTGGAGCTACTGGCAGCATGCGTCTTCAGATGTGCTCGGGTCTTGAAGGAACTCAACACCTGCGAAGGCTCTCGAGTCACCTGCATGGAGCGGACCGGTGTGACCACAACATCTCCTTGGGCACTTTGTAACACCACCTTAGGTGGCGCATTAGCACTGCCAACATGCCATCCTGCCCCTTCAGCGCCGCCTCGAGTGGGTTGCGTGGGTTTGGCGTCCCATCCCCATTCCTTCAGGCTCTTTTGCAAACCTTGTCGGGTGGTGCCGTGAGGCAGAGGATACATCAGGAAGATCTTGTCAACTGCCACTTTGTGGTATTCTTCTTTTGGACGAAGGATTTTGAATGCCTCCTCCATTGCTGAGTCCTGGAAGCGCAGGCCATAGCGTTGCCCCAATCGAGTGATGGCAACCACTCCTTCGACTGTCTTCTGACGGTGTTCAGCATCTTGGAGTGTAGCCTGAGGAAGCCAAATGACACCAAAATCAGTACGAGGGCCCTTGCCATCCGTCTGTCGTGGCTCAACATAGATTCCAATCTTGCCCGAGATCTGTTGAATCCAGTCATCTGCAGGCTGAAGGACTCGGATGAGTATTGAGAAGCATGCGGCCTTGTCTGGTTGAACTCGACCTCCTCCATCACTCTTGCTCCATCGACGGTCCCAAAGATCAGTGATCAAGCTGTCACAATCAACATCAACCGGAGCATGGTACTTAGCACATTGACCTCCGCAAGCCGTGCCTCGACAGAGAGTCAAGGCAGGCTGCCGATGAAAAAGGGCTCGAACTGGGCCTCGACATACTTCATCCCAACCAAGATCAGAGGCTTCCCACTCATCACGGAAAACTGTGAGGCGGTGTGTACAGGTTCGATTGGATTCAATGGAAGGTTTGACATTGTCCTGCAGTCGGGTCACCGTGATGTCACCCAACTGAACCAATGAACCCTGAACCAGGATCGGCTCCTTGGTGCCTACATATTCGGCAGGGAATCGAATAGCATCAACAGGTAGTAGACCATGCTGGTCATGTGGCACTTCTCCAACTGTCAACACTGCTAAGGGCCCCACACTCAAGGACTTCCCCTCGGCCAGAAACGGAATGACCTGTGCAGGTGTGGCCAAAGCAAGTCCTTGGGCCTGATTCTTGACCCCAGTGAACGGAATAGCTGCCACCGGATCACCAGCTTCATCAACAAATTGGTCAGCCATGACCATCAGCTGTTCAGGGTTCAGCGTCAACGGACCTGGGTCAGCTCGTGGTTTCTTTCGATCGGATCTTTTGTTGGATGCTGCCACACCAAACTGTCCCGCTGCTTTGTTGCGGACCTGCAACATGAGCTCATCATGCTTCACCCAGAGGAACCTTCTGGTAGGCTTTGATGCAACCTGTTTGAGTTCAGCCCATGGGTTCTTGGAAGCGAGTGCAGCTTCAACAGCAGCCTCTCCCACCACCTGTAGACCTGCCAATGCACGCTCTGAGGAACGGTCTCCCGGGACCCCCTTCTGTTCAAGGAGCGTAGCCAATCTGGATGGTAGCGGAGCAACATTGG
Organism: Durusdinium trenchii; assembly: GCA_963970005.1. Classification (NCBI taxonomy): domain Eukaryota; class Dinophyceae; order Suessiales; family Symbiodiniaceae; genus Durusdinium; species Durusdinium trenchii. Next base: position 503,183 of record CAXAMN010021729.1, read on the forward strand.
CATAGTCACCACCGCATCCGCGTGGGCCTCCTCGACCGCGACTGCGAGCCATGAGAAGATCACGCCAAAGGTCCAACTCAACGGGAGCCATAGTTTGATTGACCTGCAAAGCACCCATCAAATTGGCCAGTGCCACTACCCCACATTGATCAGGCTCTTTTTGCCCATGCATCGTGGTGTAGTTCATGACATAGCCCTTCAACTTGTACTGTTCAACTGCCCAGGTGGCAAGGCTTCGGACCCTGTCTTCATGGCAGTGAGTGAGGCCATCATAGTAATCCACATCCAGCCAGTCGCCAGTACATGTCAGCGCCACAAGAAACCAGTGATGCGTCAGGCAGACCATACAGGCCAATGGCGACACATCAAGCTTGTGGCCTGAGACATAGTCGGTCAAGGCATCTTCATCCCCTTGCATCCATGCATGGACTAAGGCAACCGGAGGCGCACACACTGGTACATCAGCAATGCCAATGACCTCTTCCATGGCCTCTTGGAGGGTGACCATATCCAGGCCGACTGATGTGACCATGACCTCCTCATCCTCGACAGTCACTTGCGAGACTGGAAGGAGAGCCTGGTGGACTTGCGCAAGCTGTTCGCAGGTGGGAATGCACTGTAGTCCACACGTCAACGCCAGGTGGCCCAGAGCGATCACTGCACTGACCTCTTCTCGAGTTTGAATGATGCAACGGTCATAGTGGATAGCAACCTGACGGGCTCCCCACAGGTGCTTGACCCAGCATGCAATGTTCTTGATCTCTGGATGCAGCAGATGCGCCAAACCATCAAAGTAATGCAAGGATGCTTCTGAAGCGGATCTGACTGCCACAAAGTAGGCCCAATGGTTGCAGCCCTGGAAGATGCCCAAGATCATGGAGGCACCGTGACTGAGCAACCTGACAGTCTCCGGAGGAACATAAGCTGGTTGAGCAAGAGCCATGCTTTCTTTGAGCGGCAGCAAATATGCACCAGGTGGCAACTTATCCGCAGTGATTTGCTGGATGGAGCTTTGTAGCACCTCGCAATCAACCAAAGGAGTCAAGGCAGGAGAAATAGAGCCAAGTGGCTCAGTGCAATCCATGGAGAGGACAGGCGCCTCAATCAGGGTAAGGTCATCCCACACTCGTGAATCAGCGAACCAGACAGCGCCGTGGTTGTCATTGTATCGACATGGTTGCACCTGGAGCCGCAAATGCCAGAACGCTTGGAAGACAAAGCTGCCAGCCTTCAACAATGCTTGCAGGTCACCATAATCACATTGAACAGTCACCTTGAGGAGCTGAGTAGCTGAGGGCATACTTGCTGTTGCTGGCGTTGTAACCAACTCATACTTGCCTGTTCGTCCAGAGTGCTGAAGAAATGCATGATCAGGCACCACGTAACCTTGGTCATGTAGCCAGTGTACCTGGGTGCAGTCCCAGCGGTTGATCGCTGCTCGCATGTCTCTCACCAATGTGCCTGAGGAGGTCAGGAAGACGAGATCGGCATCCGTGGTATCTCCAACATGTGGTCGAATCACAACATCTGGCCCGTGCTGAGGAAGGGTATGATGTGCCATAAGCCGAAGTCGTTCCAAATAGGAGCGCAAGACATGCTCAGGGACCACCGTCGAACCAAGCATAGAGCTGAAGCATTGTGCCAAGACCCAAAGCGCCTGAGCAGGCGCCGCTACCTGACCAAGGAGCGCCAGAGTCGCCTTCAGGTCATCTGCGATGCGAAGATCAGGCGGCAAAGTTTGCAACAAAGCTACCTCCCGAGGATGCAACCAGCGAGGAAGGTTGGAGGCACATGAATGCACGTAGACTCCACGAAGACCACCACGAGCAAGACGTTGTGGGCTCAGTCCTGCTGACCGACAGCCACATGGGCAAGGTGCCAGTGCACTGCCATACGAGTGTAGGAACGTTGCACAGCAGCCGGATGTCTGGAGGACTCTCTGATCATGTCCCATGGATGGATCATGCAAGAGCTGCAATTCAAGGCCACCCAGTTCCAGCTGAGCTTCATCGGACTGTGCCCATCGACCCCACACGGGAATGATCTTGTCCACCGAGTCATAGCCAAAGGAGGGCATAGGTTGAAGCTGCGTCAACATCATCTGAGGAGGAATCAGGACAGCCCACCATCGAGTCCTGCGACAAGGCCAGGTGTGTTCCAACGATAGGACCTTAGTCAGCAGCCTAAGTCCAAGGGCCGCAGCCAGTGCTCGCAATCCATCGTGGATTTCCTCATATTGATTGACCTCGGCAACGCACTCCAACATGACCATGGCTGCCTGGTTGTACCAGGCCCCTTTCAAGACCCCGTAAAAGGTGGAGGCACGACGGTCTTCAAAACCTCTTCGGTCTCCCTGGCGTGAGAAGGCCTGACAGGGGAAGCCTGCAAGCCACAGGCATCCGGAGGGTGGCCCACAGCAATGAATGCGATACAAATCAGCATCATGATTCACATCGCCAAGAATCACATTCTGGTGACCATTCAGGTCCAAGTGGGCCGTCACCAGTGGGCTAATGTCCATAGCAGCAACCGGTGCAATACCAAGTGCAGCGGCGCTCAAACTCATGCTAGCCAAGCCACTACAGACCTCTTTGGCACATGTGGGGATCGGTGAACATAGCGGGATAGGGACGATCTTCGTGTCGTGGTCGCATGAAAGGGCAAACCCCGCGCCCTCACTCGCAACCAAGGCTCCATAGATCGTAATTCGAACATCTCCTAACTCGGTGGAACTGGCCAAGGTGCAAGAGGTACCTGTGAGAACCTGTGCACAAAGCCAAAGGTCATGAGAGACCCTCCGCTCAATGCGGAGAACGCCAGTCCAGCGCATGCCCACCGCGTCGCCCAGTCCGGTTTCCATGGAACGCGCCCCCCGATCTTCGGTCGTAAAACAGCCCTACCACTGGAAGGTCTCGGGCCGAAGGCTCGTTGGCTGACGGTCAAAATTCATTGTGGGTAGCCAAGCTCACGGTGGACAAGACCGTCGCTCCCTAACAGTGTTAGGGTCCTGTCGTCTGGGTCACCGACCGGTCCACTCTCTCCTTTGAGAGTGGGCTCAATGTACAGTCTGGCCACAGTGAGAGTCTCTGTACTGGGACTGGTGTCGCTGAAAAGGTGACTAAGACTTCCACTTCTCTTTTGGATGGTCTTCTCCGGCGCTTGATTCCTGGAGTCCAGGAACCAATGGGGGCATCATAGGTTGGGTTTCCCTTGGGATTGAGTGGTGAACATCTTGGGTGAAATGAATGGGTTCCGTCTCCACGTCCTTTCAGGCAGTATGGTTGTCGCTGTATTTTTTTGGTGCCGGACAAGGTCAAGGCCACGTCTTCGTTTGCCTGTCAGTCACAATCCACCTACAAGGACCTCTCCAGCGTGAATCTGGACCTCCTGGAAGGACTTCTTGTCGGTCTAGATTATGCAGCCACCAGCCGGGACAGCCCGCTCGACTTCAGACAGGCACAAAATGCGGCCGAGAAATCGGGAGTCGCAAGCCCGCACCGCTGGAGTCTAATGTTGCCAACGAGCGCAAGGGTTGCCCAAGAAGTGTATGAGCCGTTTATAGGAATTCAGTATCCCATGTTGTGCAGCCGAATGGGAGACACCTGGCAAATAGGTACCACCTCCATCCTAGAGGATCACCTGATTGCCTCAGACCTAAGATTTGTCCACTGGTGCCATGCTTCGCCAAGGAATAACCCAAGGAACAACCCTACTTTTTTTTTTCCCGAGTACTGACGCCGTGTGGGCATGGTGCCCAGGTCATCATTGAAGGAAGGGAAATACAGTCAGATGGTGGAGAAAAGGACAAAGAAGACAACCCAGCAACAAAAAACAACCGCCAACCACAGCCCAAAGGCCGAGTCTCCACCATCCTGTAGTATGGGCCTGAATTCTCGAACGAAGAGCATGGCAGCGAGGGTTTGTGCTCTAGCAAAGTCTCCAAGAAATCTTCAAATGGACTTCACATCTCAAAAACCAGTGACCAGCGGCCACTGCACGGTGTGGCAAAAACATGGTCACGATGCAGGTTCCGAGCATTGATGTGCTCTAACGCGGGGAATATCCATATCAAAGTGGATCAGTGGTTGCTGTGCAGATCATGCCGTGGAAAAAACCTTTCTTGTAGCAGAACCCATTCAACTGGTCGCACTTACAAGTCAAGAGGCATAGTAGTTGGTAGTGTTCAGACAGTGGCGGCCATAGCAAGCGACGAAAGCCTGCAGGTAAGGGTGCGAAAGGCACACTCCCCCGGAAGGGAGGTCATCTCGGCACCCTTCGGCGCACAGAGGTGCCAACACGGGTGTCCCCTAACTTCGTGAAATGCTGCGTCGTTGCAAAAATTGTTCTGTTGCGTGCAAGGCCCCTGTGAAACAGGTGAGACGTTGGACCTATCCTAGCATGGTATCTGTACCTCTTTGTACAAAATTGGAAATGTCGGACATCCATCCTCCATTGCCACTCTCTACCACCCGCCTGTTGGAAAAAACGAGGAGCTAAGGCTCTTATTCCTATTTGGCTCACTGTATTGCGAATGGCGAAAAGAGATTGACGATCCTACTTAGTGTTTGCACATTTCACTTGCCGTAGCTTACTGGCGGTGTGCTTATCCATCATTCCCGCTGCGAAAGAATTGCTGGTCTTTGGTGCAGGTTCTGGAAAGTCTTCTCTCCATTGATCACTGGCATCGGCCGACAAAACTCGGTGCTGCTTGGACTAGACGAGTTACCCACCTTTGTCAAGGACATATGTCCTTCGCCATGTTTTGCTTTTTCTTTGTTTGTACATTGCTCGAAAGTGCGTACTCCCTGCAACAGCGCATGGCGCCATGTAAAGCAGGAGTGGAAACCTCCTGTAGAGAGGTACGCTTGAGAAAGGCTTCTTTTGCCGTGATCCTCAGTTTGGGACAGATCAACAATTTGAGCTGTTGACGGCTCGCACAGGCGGTGGAACCTATCCTGGGAAGTCTGTGGGTAAGGCAAGTGCGACAATGCCCGCCTCCAGAATGCTGCAGTCCGGCAAGTCTCGGTTTGGGTGCGCTGCATCCTGCTCTGGCAGAGCCGAACGCTAGGGCATTGAGCTGTGCCCTCCCTTCTCACGGAGCGACACTATTCGGGTGCTTTAGTGCAAAATGCTTGCAACCGAAGCTAGCGCTACTCATGGTATTTGGCCTGCTGTGGCTTCTGGCCTACTCTGGACTCGAGCTAAGGCGCGCGCCCAGACTCTTGATGAGTGACAGTGAGACCGCCATAGCTGTGGTCAGAGAGGCTGGTCTTCATCCAAGACCAGGGGTGTATCCCATGTCCGGGATCATATGCAGCCAGGGTGGCCACCTCATATCGGGACAAATGGCGAAAGCATTTTCTTCAGCATAGACTCCTCGCCATTTGTGCCTTCGTGGCTCTTGGCGAGCCTCTTAAAAGCAGTGCAATCCAAGAAAGCCCTACTTCCAATGTATTTTAGTGAGGGCGGGATTGCAAGCTCAACAAGGGCTGCACAGTTCATAAAGGCTTTAACTCGGATTGTATGGAGAGTAGGCGGAAGGAGAACTTCTCTGAGGCTAGTGCAGTGCACAAAGGTAAATTCCGGAATTTCTTCAACGTTGGTGTTGCAAAGGTCTACACTCTTAAGCAGTCGGCAACTGTCACACGCATGCGCTCCAATAGCTGTAAAATGCTTCGTGAGAGCGAGTGCGGTGATTCCCGTAGAGCTAAGACAGCCCGGTGCCAGCTCACTGGTCCTGGCCTGCAGCGTTGACCCTCGGGGGGATGGAAGCTCACTCAAGGTAAACTCAGCAAGGTTGATACACCCTTGAAAGAGATATTGCCCGAGCTTGGCTTCGTTGCTGAACATATTTGCAACCCCTTCCGATGCATACGCCCATTGTAAGGAGCAGCATTCCGCAAAGGCTTTGTATCCAAAATCTCGGCAACCAGGAGCCGAGACACTGTTTAGTAGTTTGCAGTCACGAAAGGCGTTATCGGAAATGCCTACAACAGTGGCCGGCAATTTGACAACGCGGAGCTGTCGACAATTTTGCCAAGCCTCTGCTCCAATGAGCCTGATACCTGACTCAACACTGACATGTCGCAGACGCGGAACCCCTGCAAAAGCCCCTTCCGGGACGATTTCCTCTGGGTTCATAGGGACATGAACGGCAAGCGGAACATGGTGGATAGGGCATCCTTCGAGTTGTTCCTGTGATGGCAGGATTACACTGCTATCCTTGAAGACAATGGTGTATGCCATGCCTTGCTGTAGCCTGTCCCAGATTGGGTCGTCAAGGTATGTCTGCGTGGCAGTTTGCAGAAAGTCGATGGAGCACCCAAACACTTTGAGGTCAGTAACTGAGGCCAGATAATCCATAACCTGGTCCTCTAGGTCCTCAAATCGATCAAACTTTGCCACACTGAGAGAGACCTTGATAGTCACCCCCGAGAGCGTTGTCAGTACCAAGGAGCAGTCCATGACCGGCTCCATTTCAGGGGGAGTGCTAAGCCTGGATGAGTCGTCGAGCTCCATGTGTGGCAGACTGCTTTCATTTACTGTTTGAGCCAAAAGCTTCTGACTCTGCTCATGGACTGTTCCTAGGGCCGGGGATGTTTCCTAAAGACAGATGCTAAGGCACCCACCTTGAACCTCACATGGACTGGCCCGATGTTAGGAGAACTCGTTGTATAGCTCTTCGTCAAAGGCGTCCGAATCGGGTCCTTCCGCGGGGAGCAGCTCCACCCACAGGGGTTTTTCAAATTTGTCACACATAAAGAAAGCATTGTGCTCTGCCTGCACCCACTGTTCAATATCTCCCCAATCCAGGGGAGTAAATCGTTTCAGTTGCTCACACCCGCAGAAAGCACGGTTGCCTATGTCACTGAGCTCTGTCGGGATGACCACTTCTTGGAGCACAACACAATTAAGGAAAACTTCTTTGCCAATTTGCGTGAGCCGTGGTGGAAGCCATATGCAATTTAAGGCTACACAGTGGGCAAAGGTGGAATGGAGTAGGGCTGTGATTTCTGTGCACATGAGGTTGACCTCCACAAGTCTTTTGCAGTTTTCACAGGCCCGCGGCCCGATATTGTGAAAGTCACTTGGCAAACAGAGCTGTTCAATGCCTGCTCCACAAAATGCACCTTCAGGCAGCGCTCGAGGTTTATTGGTGTGGTCCATGACAAAGGTGATGGATGTAAGTGTGAGGCAACTCTCAAATGCATATTTGCCTAGCTGTGCCCCTGGTGCAAGGACGTTGCTGTCCTCCGTTTCGTGACTGACACCAACTCGACCTAGGGAGCAGCACTCCGCAAACACTCTTCGGCTGTACTGGACACACCCCGGGGCGGCCACCTCTCTCAGCACGTAGCACCCCTGGAAGGTCCCTTCTTCAAGACTTATGACCGAGGGTGGGAGCCTGACAATTTGCAGTTGCTGACAACTCTGCCAGGCCGCAATTCCTACATGTTGAATGCCCATTGCCACTTCTACATGCCGGAGCAAGGGTGCAGCATAGAAGGCTCTGTCAGCAATTTCTCCACGCGGGTTGGCCGGGACACGTACAGCTTTGGGGTAGCTTTCCCTACCGTCTTCCTGGAACTGCCAGATGGAGTGTCCATCTACCATGCAGGGACGTACTACAATTTGTAGTTTCGGCCGTTGCAGGAGCACCGTGCGGAATGCTTCTGGCAGGGGTTGCTGCGTGTGAAGGTCGAGCAAATCCAACTCACAGCCGAAGACATCCAAATCAGAAACTGTTGGCAGAAAGCAAAGAATGTCATCTTCCAGCTCTGCCACATCCTCATACTGGGCGAGATTTGCTTGCATTGCATATTCCGTGCCTGCTATCGTAACCAAATCAAGACTGACCTCATATCGGTCTTGGTCAGGCGGCATTGTCGCGTAGGCGGCAGTTCGAGCGTTTTTGCTCGAGTTGCTTGGGCCAAACAACTGAGGTAACGAATATGTTGTCATTGCGAAAATCATGAGAACATTTAGACAACAAGAATTAGGGTGGCTAAGGCTACCCATCTCATGAAGGAGTTCAAGTTACTAGGAGACGGTGACTGTGTGTGGAGACTCCTACTGAGGACCGCCCTACTGCCACCACCCATAGGGCGGAGGCGGTGGGGGAGGCCTGATGTGACAGGAAGACCCTGCTGCAGACGAGGAGCTTCCCGCTCCTGGAGGAGGGACAGTACGGCGAGCTTCATTACTTGGGTCGGAGGCTTCCTGACTGTAGCCCATTTGGTCCCTAAGCGCCTGCTTGTGGCCTGCGAGCTGACTTCTAAACTTGGAATTCCCAGTGAGCCATGCACAGAGCTGGTCCCATCGGCCTTCCGAGTAGAGGAGTTGGCCATATTGGTTATACGGGCGATCTTCCATTTTAGGAGTGAAGGGATATCCATGGCAGTAGTAGTTACTGAGGAGAGCACTAGGAACTCTGGTCAGCATATAACGGGGAGACAGCAGATTCCACCCTGTGCGGGACATGGCAACTCTTAGCCCGGAGGTCAGCCACTGAGCTACTACTGTACTTTCTGCTTGGATGTTCCCTTGCTCAAAATTGCCGAGCGCCGTTGCTAGCCTAGTATAACCTATGCCGAAACGTCCGTATTCCTTGGCAAAGGCGTAGTTGGGTTCTGCTGCCATGTCCTCATCCTCAGTAGCTTCCTCAGTGCCAGCTTCTGGTGGTTCAGCAAGCCCCACTGGCACCGGGAGCGCAAATCTGGGCGATCGCTCGGCTGACCCGGTAGCATCAGAGGCAGAGTCTTCTTCTGCAGGCAAGCCTGCAGAGGGGTGTCTGGCAGTTGCCAGGTCTCTCCACAAAAGGCTTCGATGCGCAGCCTCAGCTGTAGAAGGGAAGGGAACGAGATAGCTTGTCCCAAAGACGGGTCAAGGGCACCACAAGAGTAAGCTCTTTCAGCCCAGGACGTATCCGGCATTCGGGGGTATCGGTCGTAAGTAATTTCTTTAGTGTGCACTCCCACAACGAGCAGAGGGTTGTCTTCAGCTCCTTCTTCTTTGGGTCGGTAGCCGTAGCCCCCTTTCACTTGCGCGGGCGTGAAGCCCTGCCGCTCCATGGCTACAACCAAGCCGGGCAGGATCTGTACTGGGAGATAGACAAAGAGGTCATTGGTGGGTAGCGTCTGCTCGCCATGCTCCATTCCCCTAACAAAGGACATGATGACAGTTTGCATAAAGGTGAGGGCGTCGACATCTTTTTCCTTTGTTTTCTGTGGCTTCCCTTCCACTGCTTGGGCTGTTCCTGTACCCTGGTGTCTGTGTTGATTATCAAAGGAACAGCACCTTGCGATAAAGGCAAGTAGGCCATACTGCCATAAACGGGGGCTTGCGTAAAGGGAGCTGTTTGTGAGTGATGAAAGGGCATGCTGGGTGTCCACTCTTCATGAAAGTGAAGAGGCTGGACAGTCTGTCACCCGCCTCCAGAGGAATGTACGGACGAGGCGGTTAATTTGCTTGTTGGAAATTGCAAGCCTCGCCATCGGCCATTCCCTAGGCAGGTCACTGTAGATCTGTAATGAGGGGAGCGGCACACTTTGTCCGTCAGCTTCTCTGGCCGTTCGAGCCGCATTTTGATAGTCGTATAGGGCCTGCATGGCTCTCTGCTCAGATTCCAGTTGGAGATCAGTGGCAGCAGTGCCTCCACGTTCTGCATGCTCTTGATCACTGGCAATGTCAATTTCTGTCATGGCGTGTGGGCGCTCTTGCGTCGATCCAGGATGGTCAGGTGGTGTCTCGGGGTTCCTGCAAACGGGAGCCTCCTGCCTTTGAGCATTCCGACTGGCCAGGTCTGCCAGTGTAGCCGGTGGTTGCTCGTGTTCAGGGATGCTACCGAGCGGTTGCCTGGATGCTGGAGCAAGTGTTTTCCGTAGCTTCTTGGACTGAGCTCTCCCTGCACTAGCCTTAGACCCCGGTCTTCGTTTGATAGGGGACTCAGAGAAGTGCGATGTGGGGCTGCTACCTTGGGGGTCCACGCCCTGCGGGGGTAGCGTGCTCCTTGCATCATCTTCTGCTTCCAGCATTTCGTCTTGTGCTGGACATGCTTCAGGAGGGGCCGGACGATTGCTAAGGCAATCATCCTCATCTGCAGAGGAGGTGGTAGCACTGTCACCGTCTTCCATGTGCGCGTCATCTTCCTCCGGCTGCTCTGTACTCGGGATGGTAGGCGACTCTGAGGAGGAGCTGTGGACAGAGACTGCTTCATTTGCTTCTTCGTCAGCCATCGTGGCATCTGTCGCCGCAGGAGAGGACAGGGGCTGTCCCTCTTGCACGTCATATTCCTCCTTTTCTGTGTCACGGTCAGAGACAGAGAGGACATCAGGTGTTGCACTTGGCTGAGGCCAATAACAGCCATGCACTAAAAGGCCTGGTTGCGGTGGCAGGACGAGTTCAGGACCGGGGGCATCTAGGACTGGCTGCACTCTCCATGCGTCATAAAAGTACACTCGGTGCAAGGCTTCGAAAGTGTAATCTTGTGCACTGCGCTGTTCACCGGTGCTTGGCGTTGGTTGATAGCGCAGGGAGCTTCCTACGCTGCACCTTTGCCCTGGGCCAAAGCTACTGTGGAGGAGTCGCCAACGTCCTGGCTGCTGCCCATCTGTTATGACCAACCACTCCGGCTCAAGCGAAGCATCACCTGCATAACCATAGACGAGGTCATGCAAGACCGTTCCACCAGGCAGGTGGGGCCCTTCTCTCAGGCTAGCAATTTCCGCCTTGGTCAAGTGCGTCAGAGCAGCTAAGACGAGACGTAAGCGCCTCACCTTGCCTTGATGGTATTCTGCGAGACAGACCGGTAGAGGGCCTAACCACATTGGGTGGGGCAGAAGCGCCTGCTGGAAGACTATCGTGGCTTGCGCAACCTGCGTGGCTGTAAGGTCCAGCGAGCCTCGAATAGCGGGTTCTTTGTTGTTGTCATAGGTATATATCGTTTGGACACCATGCAAAAGGGCTGCCAGAACTTGCAGGGCCCCAGGCATCCCTTGCATGTTCAGCGGACAGGCTAGGATGGTGAGGTCGGTGGCTCGGCTGTATGCCACATTTGCTCGTGTGAAGCACTCCTGGTCATAATCCAGGTTGTGCCCTTCGCCACTGAGGAAGGTTGACACCCCGTGGATAACGATGCAGTGTTTGGCCGTGGCACCTGCAACTTTGACTGCAGTTTCTGCATTAGCCTTTTTGTCTGCAATGGTGAAGTAATTGCGTAGATTCGTAGCCCCTTCCCGGGTGGTTGTAAGGGCCAAGATGTCGTCGGTGTCGGCTCCTGCTTTGGTAAGTTGGTCTTCGAGATGTTGATACACTCGCACTGTAGGGTCATTCCTTGGGTTATGCCTTGCATGCACATTGGGCGAAGCATGGCACCAGTGGACAAATCTTAGGCCTGAGGCAATCAGGTGATCCTCTCGAATGGAGGTGGTACCTATTTGCCAAGTGTCTCCCATTCGGCTGCACAACATGGGATACTGAATTCCTATTAACGGCTCATACACTTCTTGGGCAACCCTTGCGCTCGTTGGCAACATTAAACTCCAGCGGTGCGGGCTTGCGACTCCCGATCTCTCGGCCGCATTCTGCGCCTGTCGGAAGTCGAGCGGGCTGTCCGGGCTGGTGGCTGCATAACCTAGACCAACAAGAAGTCCTTCCGGGAGATCCAGATCCACTCTGGAGAGGTCCTTGTAGGTGGACTGTAACTGACAGGCGAACGAAGACGTGGCCTTGACCTTCTCCGGGCGGAACCAGTTACTCCCCAATGGCCTGTGGCCCACTGCGGTAGCCGTTTCTTCTAGATCACTAAGGCCAAAGCCTCGACCGTGCCGGAGGAGCATGTGAAAGACACCTGGTATCTCATGTGGCATGTACCAGGTAGTGGGGGCTCGTAGCCCAATGGCAACTTTGAGTAAGAGCGTGCGATGAGCTCTCTGTCCATCGGCTACTCCGCCAGGGCTCTGTTTGGGATCACCAAGCAGCAGTCGAAAGAAGGGTTGTCGGGGGACTGTCGGCGCGAAGGCAGATTTGAGGTCCATATCCTGCTGTGCCTCTTCACTAATGAGCAGGTCCACATTCTCCATATGAGTGTTGAGTGTGGAGTGAGTCTGTCCTTTTTGGTCCCAGACAAGCCCAGTAGTGACAATAACAACATGGCAGCCAGGGATGTATGAAGCCGCATCGCTTGCACGCAGGTCGTAGGCAGTGCATGCTGTGTTAGTTTCTGCCTCTTCTCTGCTAACTGGCCGAAAAAATATCTCTGGTGGTCTGGCTCCAGGTCAAAAGCAGTGAGCAATTTGGTGATTGCCCGACCAGCTGGATTCTCTTTATGCACGACTGCAATCTTGAGGTGAGTGGTAAGAGCCAGCCAGGCGAGGAGGAAAGTCAGGGATCGAGTTTTACCCGCATCAAAGACACCTGCTACTGCCAGGGTAGATCTGCCAGATCGGAGAGCCAGCGCTAGGCTGGAGGCCATCGAAACTATGTGGCCATTATCTTGCCGGGCGGCTGTGCCTAGGGCAACAGCAAAACCAGCCGCTTGAGGACAGTGCTGTAAAGTACTACCTGTGGTCAGCAGCTGGAAGAGGGCATGCAAGCTCTGCACTAGGACTACTGTGCATTCAAGTTGATACGGAATGGGCACTTGGCCGGGGATGCCCAACACAGTGGGTTTGTGTTCTGCCGCTAGGCTGGCCATTTGCAGCAGGTGGTCAGCAGTGACAGTGTCTCCCGCTTCCGCAATGGCCAACACCCGGAACTTATTCGCTCTAGGTTCTAGATTGGGGACTCAGAGAAGTGCGATGTGGGGCTGTACTGTTGGGGGTCCACGCCCTGCGGGGGCAGCGTACTGCTTACCTCATCTTCTGCTGCCAGCATTTCGTCTTGTGCTGGACGTGTTTCAGGGGAGGCCCCACGATTGCTAAGGCAATCACCCTCATCTGCAGAGGAGGTGGTAGCACTGTCACCGTCTTCCATGTGCGCGTCGTCTTCCTCCGGCTGCACTGCGCTCGGGATGGTAGGCGACTCTGAGGAGGAGCTGTGGACAGAGACTGCTTCATTTGCTTCTTCGTCGGCCATCGTGGCATCTGTCGCCGCAGGAGAGGACAGGGGCTGTCCCGCTTGCGCGTCATGTTCCTCCTTTTCTGTGTCACGGTCAGAGACAGAGAGGACATCAGGTGTTGCACTTGGCTGAGGCCAATAACAGCCGTGCACTAAAAGGCCCGGTTGCGGCGGCAGGACGAGTTCAGACCCGGGGGCATCCATGACTGGCTGCACTCTCCATGCATCATAAAAGTACACTCGGTGCAAGGCTTCGAAGGTGTAATCTTGTGCACTGCGCTGTTCACCGGTGCATGGCGTTGGTTGATAGCGCAGGGAGCTTCCTACGCTGCACCTTTGCCCTGGGCCAAAGCTATTGTGGAGGAGTCGCCAACGTCCTGGCTGCTGCCCATCTGTTATGACCAACCACTCCGGCTCAGGCGAAGCATCAACTGCATAACCACAGACGAGGTCATGCAAGACCGTTCCACCAGGCAGGTGGGGCCCTTCTCTCAGACTAGCAATTTCCGCCTTGGTCAAGTGCGTCAGAGCTAAGACGAGACGTAAGCGCCTCACCTTGCCTTGATGGTATTCTGCGAGACAGACCGGTAGCGGGCCTAACCACAGTGGGTGGGGCAGAAGCGCCTGCTGGAAGACTATCGTGGCTTGCGCAACCTGTGTGGCTGTAAGGTCCAGCGAGCCTCGAATAGTGGGTTCTTTGTTGTCATAAGTAAATATCGTTTGGACACCATGCAAAAGGGCTGCCAGAACCTGCAGGGCCCCAGGCATCCCTTGCATGTTCAGAGGACAGGCTAGGATGGTGAGGTCGGTGGCTCGGCTGTATGCCACATTTGCTCGTGTGAAGCACTCCTGGTCATAATCCAGGTTGTGCCCTTCTCCACTGAGGAAGGTTGACGCCCCGTGAATAACGATGTAGTGTTTGGCCGTGGCACCTGCAACTTTGACTGCAGTTTCTGCATTGGCCTTTTTGCCTGCAATGGTGAAGTAATTACGTAGATTCGTAGCCCCTCCCCGGGTAGTTGTTAAGGGCCAAGATGTCGTCGGTGTCGGCTCCTGCTTTGGTAAGTTTGTCTTCGAGATGTTGATACACTCGCACAGTAGGGTTATTCCTTGGGTGGTTGGGAAACGCTGCCGATCGCTATACTCGGCATGCCCAATCTGCCCCCAGCATGGGTCATTGAGACTTGGAAACCAGTAGGTGGGTGCAAATTTACAGGCTACTTCTCCGGAGTAGCTGGGAACAGTGCTTTGCGCTTCTGCCTGCTACTAAAGTGGCGGGCGATTCGTCCGCAAGCGACTGAACTCTTTCCAGCACAACTGCAGGGGGACAGCCTTAGCTGTCTTCCGGCAGAGGACGGTGATGCAGACGTGGAGTCAGTTTCCACGCCCTCGTCTGACACTTCTGCCAGAAGAGCAGATCGACTCACTAAAGCAATCGAACGAGACTCGACGCAGGGTAGTCAGGCACCTGACCCTAGTCCATGCGCTCCCTGTCCGCAACGGCTGTCTCCTCCCCTCTTTGTGCCCTGGAGTCAAGTCGCCAAGCTACGAGGGGTTGTTGCAATCCACAAGGACATTGAAGCATGTCCGTATGAGCAACTACAAGTTGCTTTGGCTCACCCCAAGTGTCTTGTCCCGGGAGAAAAAGAGCAGTTTCTTCAAGCCAACAATGACTTGCTCTGTCAACTCCAATGGAAGGTATTGCACCACAAGTGTTTGAAGCCATCTAAAATTCTATGGGTCACTGTCCTGTGGATGATTGCACGACTCAATGAGTACTGGATTGGTCATAACATCCCACCCTTACCCTCAGTATTTCAGATCAATTGTGGTGGTCTTGGGGGAGGAGCCCTTGAAGGGGAGGTCCCCCCGCACTTCCATTGCATGTGTCCGCCTGTGGGGGAAAGTCAAGTCTACGGGCCGTCACTCTCCCCCGCAGATGTCGTTAAAGATCAGGAATGGGGTGTTGCCTGTGGCTGGTCGACAGGTGTACATGAAGTCGCCACCCTCTTTGCGCTCACGCAGAACCCGTGCCAGAAATGGGAAGACCTCGAGTATGGCAAGGCAGCCCTCCTGTACCAACGTACGCAACATGTGCTGAAAGCAGCCCGGCTGCTCCCAGCTCACCGACGGCTGCCACACCAGGCCTTTCTCAGTGGTCTTTGG
This sequence comes from Durusdinium trenchii, assembly GCA_963970005.1. NCBI lineage: Eukaryota > Dinophyceae > Suessiales > Symbiodiniaceae > Durusdinium > Durusdinium trenchii. The sequence continues at coordinate 518,405 of CAXAMN010021729.1, forward strand.
TGGAAGCTACTTTCGTTACAGCCGCTACGACTTATTGCCTACTTGCCAGTGCTTGGGTGTCTTCGGCCGGCTGAGCAGGAAGATCCCACCCACTTTACGGTGAACGGCTTTAGTGCAGGCAGCTACACTGGAGCAGTGATTGCCTTAGCAATTCGTTGCCTCTGGCCAGCCAGTCAGATCACAGCGCGCCTAGGCGCCATTGCAATGCCGAAGAGTGTATTAGCGGCACTCGTTGCCACTGCAGAGCCTGACAGGCGCAACTACTATCTTGTCCATGCTGCTGAAGATTGCTTGTGTGACTGGAAGCCGACAGATAACGAGCTTGACATGTTGCAACGATCCCTGCGCGTCACGTATGTAGAAGACTCCGCAAGGTGGATGGGTAAGCGCAAACACTGTTACTGGCACTGGCTACAGTGCCAGCTCCCTACAGGCAAAGTCAGTCTTACTGCTCTGAAGCTCACACACCCTGCTGTTGTTCCTCGCCGTGATCGAATCGCTGCCCCTATGCGTTTGGCCTCCTGGATTCGCTTTGAAACGGTAATGACAAGCGATGATTGGGAAGGAGCTATCAGCTTGTTGGTATCCAACCTCCACCGACCCGACCAAGAATTGCTCATGCTGCAGGGCATGCGTGAATATCGCATTGCCTTTCCTTCGTTGTCACAAACGGCTATCTTTTGCCCAGCGCACTTCCAGAGCTGTAATTTTGACCAACTAGCGAGCAGCCCCTCAAGTACGGTCCATATGGGCTCGCAGGCTGGGAAGGCCTATCGACTGGTTCTGGAGGAGCACGGCGCGTGCTATTCAGTCCTAGCACTCCTGCTTGCCTTTGTGACTCCCTCGCGGAAACGAAAAGGGGAGGAATCGCCAAGTGAGAAGCTCCGTCGATTGAGCAGCCCTCGGCACTGGGACGTTGCCTTAGTACCGTTCCCGGAAGATTTTGTGCCGCTGCCCACGCCAACCGAAACCGGACTAGCGTGCCCAGCACCATGGGCCTTCCCACCTAGCCTACGTGTGTCTAAGGCTAGTGCAGGGAGAGCTCAGTCCAAGAAGCTACGGCAATCACTTGCTCCAGCATCCAAGCAACCGCTCGGTAGCATCCCTGAACACGAACAACCACCGGCTACACTGGCAGACCTGGCCAGTCGGAATGCTCAAAGGCAGGAGGCTCCCGTTTGCAGGAACCCCGAGACACCACCTGACCATCCAGGATCAATGCAGGAGCGCCCACACGCCATGACAGAAATTGATATTGCCAGTGATCAAGGGCATGCAGAACGAGGAGGCACTGCTGCCACTGATCTCCAGCTGGAATCTGAGCAGAGAGCCATGCAGGCACTATACGACTATCAAAGTGCGGCTCGAGCAGCCAGAGACGCTGACGGACAAAGTGTGCCGCTCCCCTCACTACAGATCTACAGTGACCTGCCTAGGGAATGGCCGATGGCGAGGCTTGCAATCTCCAACAAGCAAATTAACCGCCTCGTCCGTACATTCCTCTGGAGGCGGGTAACAGAAAAAGCACTCCATGGCTCCTCCTTTGGGGACATTCCAGATGAAATCAACCAAGCCTACATAGGAGACCTTCACCGTATAAGTGAAGCTTTTGCTGCTCCCCTGGCCAACCTTTTCACTTTCGTGAAGAGTGGACACCCAGCGTGCCCTTTCATCACTCAAAAACAGCTAGCCCTTTATGCAAGCCCTCGTTTCTGGCAGTATGGCCTGCTTGCCTTTATCGCAAGGTGCTGTTCCTTTGATAATCAACACAGACACCAGGGTACAGGAACAGCTCAGGCAGTGGCGGTGAAGCCACAGAAAACAAAGGAAAAAGATGTCGATGCCCTCACCTTTATGCAAACGGTCATCATGTCCTTTGTTAGGGGAATGGAGTATGGTGAGCAAACGCTACCCACCAATGACCTCTTTGTCTACCTCCCAGTACAGATCCTGCCTGACTTGGTTGTAGCCATGGAGCGGCCGGGCTTCACGCCCGCGCAAGTGAAAGGGGGCTACGGCTACCGACCCAAAGAAGAAGGAGCTGAAGACAACCCTCTGCTCGTTGTGGGAGTGCACACTAAAGAAATTACTTACGACCGATACCCCCGAATGCCGGATACGTCCTGGGCTGAAAGAGCTTACTCTTGTGGTGCCCTTGACCCGTCTTTAGGACAAGCTATCTCGTTTCCTTCCCTTCTACAGCTGAGGCTGCGCATTGAAGTCCCCTTGTGGAGAGACCTGGCAACTGCCAGACACCCCTCAGCAGACTTGCCTGCAGAAGAGGACTCTGCCTCTGATGCTACAGGGTCAGCTGAGCGATCGCCCAGGTTTGCGCTCCCGCCAGTGGGGACTGCAACTGAGGAAGAGGACGTGGCAGCAGAACCCAACTACGCCTTTGCCAAGGGGTACGGACGTTTCGGCGTAGGTTATACCAGGCTAGCAACGGCGCTCGGCAATTTTGAGCAAGGGAACATCCAAGCAGAATGTACAGTGGTAGCTCAGTGGCTGACCTCCGGGCTAAGGGTTGCCATGTCCCGCACAGGGTGGAATCTGCTGTCTCCCCGCTATACGCTGACCAGAGTTCCCAGTACTCTCTTCAGTAACTACTACTGTCATGGATATCCCTTCAGTCCTAAAATGGAAGATCGCCCGTATAACCAATATGGCCAGCACCTCTACTCGGAAGGCCGATGGGACCAGCTCTGCGCATGGCTCACTGGGAATCCACGTTTAGGAGCCAGCTCGCAGGCCACAAGCAGGCACTTAGGGACCAAATGGGCTACAGTCAGGAAGACTCCGATCCACGTAATAAAGCTCGCCGTACCGTCCCTCCTCCAGGAGAGGGAAGCTCCTCGTCTGCAGCAGGGTCTTCCTGTCACATCAGGCCTCCCCCACCGCCTCCGCCCTATGGGTGGTGGCAGTAGGGCGGTCTCCAGTAGGAGTCTCCGCACACAGTCACCGCCTCCTAGTAACTTGAACTCCTTCATGAGATGGGTGGCCTTAGCCACCCTACTTCTTGTTGTCTGAGTGTTTTCATTTGTTTTCGAAATGACAGCATGTTCGCTACCTCAATTGTTTGGCCCAAGCAACTCGAGCAAAAGCGCTCGGACTGCCGCCTACAGCAACAATGCCGCCTGACCAAGACCGATATGAGGTCAGTATTGATTTGGTGACGATAGCAGGCACGGAATATGCTATGCAAACAAATCTCGCTCAGTATGAGGACGTGGCAGAGCTGGAAGATGACATTCTCTGCTTTCTGCCAACAGTCTCTGATTTGGATGTCTTTGGCTGTGAGTTGGACTTGCTCGACCTTCACACGCAGCAACCCCTGCCAGAAGCATTCCACACGGTGCTCCTGCAACGGCCGAAACTACAAATCGTAGTACGTCCCTGCATGGTAGATGGACACTCCATCTGGCAGTTCCAGGCTGACGATAGGGAAAGCTACCCCAAGGCTATACGCGTCCCGGCCAACCCGAGTGGCGAAATTGCTGACAGAGCCTTCTATGCTGCGCCCGTGCTCCGGCATGTAGAAGTGGCAATGGGCATTCAACATGTAGGAATTGCGGCCTGGCAGAGTTGTCAGCAACTGCAAATTGTCAGGCTCCCACCCTCTGTCATAAGTCTTGAAGAAGGGACCTTCCAGGGGTGCTACGTGCTGAGAGAGGTGGCCGCCCCGGGATGTTTCCAGTACAGCCGAAGAGTGTTTGCGGAGTGCTGCTCCCTTGGTCGAGTTGGTGTCAGTCACGAAACGGATGACAGTAATGTCCTTGCACCAGGGGCACAGCTAGGCAGATATGCATTTGAGAGTTGCCTCGCACTTACATCCATCACCTTTGTCATGGACCACACCAATAAACCTCGAGCGCTGCCTGAAGGCGCATTCTGTGGAGCAGGCATTGAACAGCTCTGTTTGCTAGGCGACTTTCACAATATCGGGCCGCGGGCCTGTGAAAACTGCAAAGGACTTGCGGAGGTCAACCTCATGTGCACAGAAATCACAGCCCTACTCCACTCCACCTTTGCCCACTGTGTAGCTCTAAATTGCATATGGCTTCCACCGCGACTAACGCAAATTGGCAAAGAAGTTTTCCTTAATTGTGTTGTGCTCCAAGAAGTGGTCATCCCGACAGAGCTCAGTGACATAGGCATCCGTGCTTTCTGCGGGTGTGAGCAACTGCAACGATTTACTCCCCTGGATTGGGGGGATATTGAACAGTGTGTGCAGGCAGAGCACAATGCTTTCTTTATGTGTGACAAATTTGAAAAACCACTGTGGGTGGAGCTGCTCCCCGCTGAAGGACCCGATTCGGATGCCTTTGATGAAGAGCTATATAACGAATTTTTCCTAACATCGGGCCAGTCCATGTGAGGTTCATGGTGGGTGCCTTAGCATCTGTCTTTAGGAAACATCCCCGGCCCTAGGAACAGTCAATGAGCAGTGTCAGAAGCTTTTGGCTCAAACAGTAAATGAAAGTAGTCTGCCACAGCCACACATGGAGCTCGACGACTCATCCAGGCTTAGCACTCCCCCTGAAATGGAGCCGGTCATGGACTGCTCCTTGGTACTGACAATGCTCTCGGGGGTGACTATCAAGGTCTCTCTCAGTGTGGCAAAGTTTGATCGATTTGAGGACCTAGAGGACCAGGTTATGGACTATCTGGTCTCAGTTACTGACCTTAAAGTGTTTGGGTGCTCCATCGACTTTCTGCAAACTGCCACGCAGACATACCTAGAGGACCCAATCTGGGACAGGCTACAGCAAAGCACGGAATACACTATTGTCTTCAGGGATAGCAGTGTAATCCTGCCATCGCAGGAACAACTTGAAGGATGCCCTATCCATCATGTTCCGCTTGCTGTTCATGTCCCCATGAACCCAGAGGAAATCGTCCCGGAAGGGGCTTTTGCAGGGGTTCCGCGTCTGCGGCATGTCAGCGTAGAGTCAGGCATCAGGCTCATTGAGGCAGAGGCGTGGCAAAATTGTCGGCAGCTCCGCATTGTCAAATTGCCGGCCACTGTGGTAGGCATTTCCGATAACGCCTTTCGCGACTGCAAACTACTAAACAGTGTCTCGGCTCCTGGTTGCCGGGAATTTGGATACGAAGCCTTTGCGGAATGCTGCTCCTTACAATGGGTGTATGCATCGGACGGGGTTGCAAATAGGTTCAGCAGCGAAGCCAAGCTCGGGCATTATCTCTTTCAAGGGTGCATCAACCTTGCTGAGTTTACCTTGAGTGAGCTTCCATCCCCCCGAGGGTCAACACTGCAGGCCGGGACCAGTGAGCTGGCGCCAGGCTGTCTTAGCTCTACGGGAATCACCACACTTGCTCTCACGAAGTATTTTACGACTATTGGAGCGCATGCGTGTGACAGTTGCCGACTGCTTAAGAGGGTTGACCTCTGCAACACCAACGTTGAAGAAATTCCGGAATTCACCTTTGTGCACTGCACTAGCCTCAGAGAAGTTCTTCTTCCGCCTACTCTCCATACAATTCGAGTTAAAGCCTTTATGAACTGTGCAGCCCTTGTTGAGCTTGCCATCCCGCCCTCACTAAAATATATTGGAAGTAGGGCTTTCTTGGATTGCACTGCCTTTAAGAGGCTCGCCAAGATGCCAGGAAGGCACAAACGGCGAGGAGTCTATGCTGAAGAGAATGCTTTTGCCATTTGTCCAGATATGAGGTGGCCACCCTGGCTGCATATGATCCCGGACATGGGATACACCCCTGGTCTTGGATGAAGACATTTTCGTTGACGACGGCTATCGCGGTCTCACTGTCACCCATCAAGAGTCTGGGCGCGCGCCTTAGCTCGAGTCCAGAGTAGGCCAGAAGCCACAGTAGGCCAAATTCCACGGGTAGAGTTTGCTTCGGTTGCAAGCATTTCAGCACTAAAGCATCCGAATAGTGTCGCTCCTTGACAAGGGAGGGCACAGCTCAATGCCCTAGCAATCGGCTAGCCCCCCAAGCCCAACTGAGGCCGCGCGCTTTCAAACATGCACAGCTCTGAGTCACATCAATTTAGGTATGCCAGAGCCGGATGCAGCGCGCCCAAACCGATGCTTGCCGGACTGCTGCTTTCTGGAGGCGGGCATTGTCGCACTTGCCTTGCCGACAGACTTCAACAGGATAGGCTCCACCGCCTGTGCGAGCCGCCAACAGCTGCAAACTGTTGATCCGTCCCAAACTGAGGATCACGGCATAAGAAGCCTTCCTCAAGTGTACCTCTCTACAGGAGGTTTCCACTCCTGCTTTACATGGCGCAATGCGCCTTTGCAGGTTGCACGCACTTTCGAGCAATATGCAAACAAGGAAAAAGTAAAACATGGCGAGGGACATATGCCCGACCCGATGCCAGTGATCTATGGAGAGAAGACTTTCTAGAACCTGCACCAAAGACCAGCAATGCTTTCGCAGCGGGAATGGTGCATAAGCACACCGCCAGGAAGCTACGGCAAGTGAAAAGTGCAAACACTAAGTAGGGTCGCCAACCTCTTTTCGCCATTCGCAATACAGTGAGCCAATAGGAATGAGAGCCTTAGCTCCTCGTTCCCAACAGGCGGGTGGTAGAGAGTGGCAATGGAGGATGCCCAGGGGGAACCTTAGTTCCCTCTGTTGATGTCCGACATTTCCAATTTTGTACAAAGAGGTACAGATACCATGCTAGGATAGGTCCAAAGTCTCACCTGTTTCACACGGGCCTTGCGCGCAACAGAACAATTTTTGCAATGACGCAGCATTTCTCGAAGTTAGGGAACACCCCGTTTTGGCACCTTTGTGTGCCGAAGGGTGCCGAGATGACCTCCCTTCGGGGGGGGTGAGCCTTTCGCACCCTTACCTGCAGGCTTTCGTCGTTTGCTATGGCCGCCACTGTCTGAACACTACCAACTACTATGCCTCTTGACTTGTATGTGCAACCAGTTGCATGGGTTGTGCTACAAGAAAGGTATTTTCCACGGCATGATCTGCATAGCAACCACTGATCCACTTAGATAAGGATCTAACCTGCGTTAGAGCATATCAATGCCCGAGACTTGCATCGTGACCATGTTTTTGCCACTCTGTGCAGTGGCCGCTGGTCACTGGTAATAGTGATGTGAAGTCCATTTGACGACTTCTTTGAGATTTTGCTAGAGCACAAACTCTCGCTGCCACGCTCTTCTTTCGTGAATTCAGGCCCATCGATAGTCAGCAGTCATCGTTTCACTTGTTTCACCCTAGCACAGAGGAAAGACTACAGGATGGTGGAGACTCGGCCTTTGGGCTGTGGTTGGCTGTTGTCTTTTGTTGGTTGGGTTGTCTTTGTTCTTTTCTCCACCATCTGACTGTATTTCCCTTCCTTCAATGATGACCTGGGCACCATGCCCGCACGGCGTCCGTACTCGTGGAAAAAAAAGTTGGAACAACTTCTGTAAGGGAGACAATCTCCCTGCCGTGTGGCGAGGATGAGCCGCGCAGTTGTCAGAAAAGGAAAAGGTGCGATATAATGTCGCCCTGATCTCTTTCTTTCCTGTTCCCTTGCCAAGTGAGTTTTCGATGCATCTGCATCGTAGCAGCCCGAAGATGCTTGTGATTCATCCACCTCTCAAATTTGTCACACTTCATTTCTACAGTCTCCCGAAAGCGCCATTTCCCATGTGCTGACAGGTTGTGCGCACGTTGCAGGCCATTGGCTCGAAGCTTTTGGTCACGTCATAGCAATTTAGACGGGAGCTGTAGTACGCTTGCTGACATGACTTTGCCTGTTCTCATCGGTCCGAACCGATGCGAACTCATCTATAATCATGAAAAGCAGCCGCTTCTCGCCTGCCCTCCGGGTTTGTCTCCCGGTCAAAGAGCTCCTCAGCATGCTCAGCCAGCTTGTTCCGCCCGCGAACACTCAGGCGAGTAAAATGCAACGCCTGGCTGCCAAAGCCCCGACAGGTGACGCAAAGCGTAAGGACTTAGATGTCCCCTCAAAAGGGCAGTCGCCGGTACGGCAAAGCTATTTGCCTAGAGGAAGCAGTTCTTCAGCTGGCAACCCCCGTATAATCCCTGGGAGCAGAAACTGCAGCCATACTGGGAGTCTCACCCAGTGGCGGCTGAGGAATGGGAAGGCGAATGGGCCTCAAGCAACCCCCAGAAACGGGCAGAAAGAGAAGTACGATTTGCGTCACCCCTGAAGAAGGCCAAGGCCCCAGCTGCCCATCAACAATGGACAAGTCACTCGCAGACCGCAGGAAGGGTCTGTTGATGAACACGTGCCCCCGCCAAGGCCTGGTACGCACCCAAAAAAGTGTCCAGTGCAATGATGCCCGGTGTTTTTCGGACTAGTAAAGGCTCAAGGGCACTAGTTTTTGTTTTGCTGCAGTCTTTGCGTTTCTCAGGCTCTCCTTGGCGGCAATGTGCCTGGCCGTCCGAAAGGAACAAATAAAAAGATAACAAGAGAGGGGGTCAACCATAAAATGCAGTTTTGCGACTTTTCAAGCAAGCCTGTCAAATTGAGTTACCACAACCAGTGAGTTCGTAGCGCGGCAAGAGGCTCAGACACGTCACTTAGCCCTGACTTGCTGCTCTGCACGGTCCGCTCTCATGATGCCTCCTGTGCCCCCGTGGGCAGTAGGAAACACACCTGAGCCGGTATCCCTTGATATCGACGGGTTTGTTGACGTGACCGCCTATGTCCGGATAGAAGATACTCTATCTGATATTCAATATGGGGTCCTGGACATTCAGGTAAACTTTCATCACCAAGACAGCCTCATGAATGTATATTTGCTGCACTTCTTTGCACTGGCAGAAAATTATCCAAGATGCGCGGCAGTAGTTCCAGGATGGCAGGATGGTTTCAACTTCCCCCCGGCACTCACTAAGATGAGAGTGCAGTATCAAGAACGCTGGATCAATGTCTGCGCGCAGCAGTGCGTTGCGATCAATGATCGAGGCATTAGTGTCTACGGCCCCAACAAAGGCTATCGATGGCGACTCGTCCATCACATACTATACCATGAACAGCCGCTATTAGCACTCATGGAGAGCAAAGTCGATGCCTTTTCAAGATCGCCGATCGGTTGGCCGCCAGTGACATGGTCCTGGATGAGACCCCCTGGACCCCTCGGCAAATGGCGCGCAGACGGGTGGAGCCCGATCCACACGAGGGTGCTGAGGAAGCTGGGCAACGCTTCACAGCCCGAGAGCACTACCGAGTCGATACTGCGCTCTATAATCGAGTGCAAGCCATGCTAACATCCCTCAGAGATGTAGAACGCCTCCTGCCGATGATGCCCCTGCCGGTCCAGCAGCGCATGGTTCTGCCGCTAGCAGCGGTACATGCAGACCTCAACGGTCTTCTTTTCAGTGCATACCTGCTAGCTAGCGTGCGCCCTAATTCTGATGATTTTGATACATGACAAGAGAGGTGCCAGAACTGTCTACCTGCGTTGGGTGCCCACTTATAGGCTATTGTTTCTGCCCAACCCATGCCTGCAGTACAATTAAGCACAATAAAGTACAGGTGGGGCCAAGCTGCAGCGCATCGACTGACTTGCTAGATGCTTTTTTGTTCCTCTTTATGGGCAAGGCCAGGACTTCGTTTCCAACTCAGCCCCCACCTTTTTGCGTAGTGGTGCAAACTTTCTCACTTTTCTCATGAGTAGGCAGTGATACTATACTGGATAACTCAAGGTGCATGGTTGCCATACATACTTCACATACTTCATCTCAAGCGTTTCTTGATGACCTAGAGTTGTATCCGCACCTGCAGCCGCGCTGGCTCTCAGCAGCCGCAGTCACTTCTCCAGGAGCCTAAGCACGCCAGTGCAGTCCACCCGTGTGGAAGGCACCTTGAGTTGTGGTAGTTGCATTTGTCGGTCCTTGGTTGCCATATCATAGGGGTAGCGTCCTAACTTGCCTCACCTGGGCAGCCAACCCGTGTTGGTGGCCTCCTCCTAGGGCTTTGTGCGCATCTGTCCACTGTCCACATGGCGCATTATGCCGACGATCCATGGGCAGTAAGTGACAATGACGTAGACGTTGCCATGGCAGGGGGAACCCTGGACATCATGAATGAGTCGGAGGATGAGCATGTCCGTACTGCCCCTTACCTACACTCCAGTCCAGGGTGGATCACCCAACAAAAGAGGCAGGCCTTTTTGTATGGTTGTCCTGACACGGACCATCAGGCCAAAGCTCAAGCATATCAAGCTCTGCGTACGCCCACGTCTGTACAGTCTTACCTAGGCCTTGATCTCAATAGTGGATCTTGTCAAATCGCTGATGTCCGGTCACAACCTGCAGACAATGATCCGGGATATGAAGCGGCAGAGCGACAAGGTCAGGGCCCTGACACGGCCGCCATTGTAGGGTGCTTGCTGCTGCATCGGGAACTCATTGAGGCATGTGGCATGGTGTACATGATAGTTGACAATCGTGCGCCGGAGGAAGTTGGACACTGGCCTGCATTTGCCCAGTGGCGGGAGGCCAGACGAGCCCTTGTAGGACCTCAGCAAGAACGGACCCACATCTTGTGGGTGCAGGCTACTCATGCCAATGGCTTGCGGGCAATCCCTTACTACTGGGCCGGGGTATTTGTCTTGGAAGCAGCCAGGTTCCTGTTCCCCAAAGTACATTTTGGGCTTATTGACAATGACTGTGTTCCAGTCACACTCTTCGAAGTACAGGACCTCATTGCTTTAGCAGAGAATCAGTTTAGGTGGCCTTGCTAGAAGCAAGCCAGGGACGCTGCTTTTCACAGAGGCACATCTTGAATACAACGCAGGCCCAGTCATTGCTATCGGCAGCCCAAACCGTCCTAGTCCGATTGAATCAACGTCGACAGCAGAAGACTTAGCAGAAGAGCTAGAAGACTACCGCCAACAACTCCTGGCCATGGTTGCTCCGCCAGAATGTCCGACTGAAGCCTCACAAGGTGGTTCCCTGTTCACCCCGCTCATTGGTGTACCAATGGAGCACTCCCTGGACTTGGCCGTTGTGTGGGCATTGTATGGCGCATACATGTGCTATCAATTTTGGCCGATGCCAGGCAGTGGGCAAAGGGACAGCAGCGACCACGAGGCTCTGGCAGCGATCACGTGGCCGAAACGAGCCCGCCCAGGAGCCCTTACGAAAGCTGGGCAAGAGCGCACGCCCTGGCTTACTAGCTGGGCCCGAGCCACTTTTGAGCAAGGATGTTTGTCAGTGTTGCCGCATCTTGAAGGACCCTGTAAGGCTTTCTCCCTCCCCGGGGAACACGTTTTTCAGGCAAGTCGAACTGCGCCCAATCGCACGAGGCCAGTCATTTTCCATGCCTTTGGTAAAGCAAAACTAGACGCACCAGACCAGCTAGCTCGGCTCGCGCGCCTCGGGTGGGAAACCCTGCCAATTGCGCTATGAGGCATGCCGCATTACCCTGCGGCTTGGTCCCAGGAGACATGGAAACCAATAGGCGGGTGTAGCTTCACGGGAGGGCCCTGTGCACTTACGGGCAACAGTGCGTTTCGATGCTGCCTGCTGCTACAGTGGCATGCCATTGTTGTTCCTCCAACAGCACTCTTTCCCCATGAGAGAACAGAAGAAGACACTGATGTCGAATCGGCTCGCACGGTTTCTGAAACGGATCAAACCTTTTTAGAACGTTCGCTCTTGGCTGCTGCTGCCGACCAGAACTCCCGTGAGTCCGGGTCCAGCCCACCAGAGACATTGCAAATCGAGGAACTGCCGCGTCAGAGGGATAACCGCTATCCTGCCACTCCTCAGATGGCCACGCCTGCCCTTTTTGTGTCATGGCAAGAAATTGCGCAGCAACTAGGCATTCCGGTTGAGCATGAAGCCCCTGTGGAGGACCTTCGCACCATGTTTCAAACAGCCATAGGCATCCTCCCCACAGAACACCAACGTAGATTTCACGAATTGCAAGGCCAGGCCTTCGACCGAATCCCCCGGGGAAGGATACCGGTTGAAACCGTTGCCCCAATAGTGTTGGCCTCCATGTACGAGACACATCCTTGGGTCCCGTTTGGGGAATCCATACTTTGGCACATGGCACAATCCTATCAGTTTTGGCTTGCCACCCCCGAATCACCCCCACCAAGCAGAATCCAGATTAACTGCGGTGGTCTAGGTGGGGGTAGCCTGGATAGCCCAACCACTCCAACCTTTCATTGCACTCACCCACGAGTAAATGGTACGTGTGTGTATGGCCCCTCCTTGGCACCCGCTGATCGGTATAGTGGGCAGGTCACAGAGGTTGCTGCAGGTCACACGTCCAGTCTACATGAGCTTGCGACGTTAATGTCGTATACCAAAGACCCCTACAAAAGTTGGGAAACACTAGGATACGGCCGTGCAGCCACCTTGTACCGTAGAGCACAGGGTGGTGCTGGAGGCCTCCAGGCAACTACCAGCCCATCGCCGGGTGCCTCATGCTGCCTTCTTAAGTGGACTATGGTGGAAACTCCTCTCGTTTCAGCCTGCGCGAATCCTCATGTGCCTGCCATTTCTGTCGCGCATTGGGAATAGCACAAACGCAGCAGGGCTTTATACCCCTGCCAAGTTTCACGTAGAAGGATTCAGTGCCGGCAGCTATACAGGAGCCACCATCGTGATAGCCTTGTGTGCCTTGTTTCCAGACTGCCCCGTCTCGGCAACTTTGGGTGCCATTGCAATGCCTAAAGGAGTCATGGGTGCTTTGATGGAACTTGCATCCCCTGGCCACTGCGACATCCACTTGGTTCATGCGGAAGAAGACATGCTGTGCGACTGGCACCCCAGCCCCACCGACCGAAATGTCATAGCGTACCGCCTTCGTTGCACAATTGTCGCGGAGGCTGACAAATGGATGGGTCCCGACAAACACAGATACTGGCACTGGTTGCACTGTAATCTACCGGAGGGTAGGTGTCTTCTCTCCGAACTCAAGCTTAGCCACCTGGATATCATCCCTATTCGGGACAGAATGGCAGCACCACTCCGACTTGCGTCTTGGATTCGTTTTGAAACTGTCATGAACCAGCAGGGCTGGCGCGCTGCAATCGAGCAACTGGTACCCCAGATTCACCTTCCGGATGCAGAGCTCCTTCATCTGCTGCGTAGATGTGTGCCAGAGCAAGGAATATCGTCCATGGCAGAAGCTCAAGCACTACTCTTGCGCAACTTTCGAGTAGGCGGCAGCGAACCAGACGCATGCGCGCAATGGCTCACTGAGGTCACGCGAGCTCTGTCCAAGCCAATCCCCTTCCAGGAAGTCTTTGTCATTCTCGCACTTTTCTTGCCCCGAGGGCGCAAAATTGGAAGGCAAGCTGTGGTACAGTCCAATCATCAGTAATGAAGTCTCCAAGATTTATATCACGCCTATTGCCCAAGGCCTGCAGGGCATTTTGTCTCCCCAGAACAACCAGTTCAGAGTTTTGAGTCCATGGCCATGCTACCCTCTGAGCAGATTCACATTGGTAGCCAAGTAGGGAGGGTATACCGACTTGTGCTCCGGGAAGACAGCCAGGTCTTCGCGCTGTTGATGGTGCTACTCGAATATGTCACTCAACCTAAAAAGAAATCTAGACAGGGAATCAAGGGAGGAGTTAGCAGTTCGACAAAGTAGCCCAAAGTCATGGACCGTTGCATTCATCCCCACACCTGAGACCTTTGCTCCCTTGCCCACTAGTGACGAAATAGTGGTTAACTCCCAGATACAATGGGGACTACCACCCAGCTTGCAACAATTAGAGACCCGGACGGTTGTGCTCCTATCCTCAGTCTGGCTGAGGTTGGAACTACTGTCTCCGCAGATCACTTACTGCAAATGGCCACAATGCCCCTTGAAGGGGCATTCCCTATTCGCTCCCAGTCTCCTATCAGTTTGAAGGAGCTGAAGAGCTATTGCGCAGCCTACACGCACTCTTTGGTCTTCTGGTGACGGCCGATACCCCGCGGTATTGTCCCCAAGCCACAGGTTTCGGCCGACAACTATGTCTGGCACGGACAGTGCCCACATCCTTTCGATTGCCCTGTCCATGGTCTCAGCTCCGCAGTCCGGGCGATCCACCTTGGCCATCGCAGGCGTCTTTGGGGCCGGTAAGACCAGGTCGCTTACATTCCTGCTTGCCTGGTTCGCAATCACCACTAACCTTCGGTTTGGCGTCGCCCACAAAGAAAACCCAGCAGGGAGAGCTATCGCCAAGCTGCTGAGTTCTCTGGACCTAGATGAGGACCAGCAGACCCTTTTCGTGAGGCCAGTCGGTAAAGAAGAAGCAATCGCCAACACTGCCCACACGAAGTATGACAAAGCTATGTTCCACTGCACAGGCATCATACCAGGTGCCAGAGTGGTTGTTGCCACTACAGGCCTTATCTGGGAGCAAAAAGGGCAAACGCACTCGCCCCTTAGAGCGCACATGGAAAGCCTTGATGTCCTCATCAGTGAAGAGGCTCAACAAGACATGGACCTCAAGTCTGCCTTTGTCCCAGCAGTCCTGCGGCAACCGTTCTTCCGTATTCTGCTTGGAGACCCCCGTCAGAGCCCAGGAGGTGTAGCTGACAACCTGAGGGAGCACAGAACCCTCCTGCTTAAAGCCCCAATTGGTCTGCGCACGAAGAACAGATGGCTGATGCCACAAGCATTGCCAACAGTGGCGTGTAGCCTGCTTAAAGAAAGTGGCGAAGCTTCGCTACTAGACCACTAGCAAGCGGCCGAGGAAGTTAGCAATAAAGCATTAGGGTCTGGATGGTACTCCCGTGAGGACTGTCCTTGCAACCTGCCTGCTGGAGCCAATCTACAGGCGGCGTACCCAGAGCTGCGACGCATCCGGCTAGACACTCCTGAAGGTTTGATTGCTGGCCTCGGATATGCCCTAACGCGCCCTGGTCACATGTTCCAGTTCCATCAGGCAACGGCCGAAGAACGCTCTGGCCTCACAGGGGTGCACCAGTGGAGCATCATGCTCCCAACAAGCGCAAGGGTAGCTCAAGAAGTATATGAGCCCCTGATTGGGATCCACTATCCCATGCTCTGCAACGTGAAGAATAGCAACTGGCAAATAGGCACTGGCTCCATCCGTGCAGAGGCCCGCTTGGCAACAGGGTTTCGCTTTGTAAACTGGGTTCATGACGGCTCGTGTTCGGAAACAAGAGCGGCTCCGCCACCAGTAGCAGTAAGCACCGTTTACCGGCAAATCGAGCAGTGGCTCCCCATGTCAGACCGAGAAGCCGACAGTGTTCTCGCCCTGACTACTAGAACACTCAGTGCTCAACATTTGCAAGGCTTCTTCAAGCAATCTGGACGACGTGCCAATGCAGAGACGGCAGTTAAAGTGGCGGGCGCAACGGCCACGCACTGCATCGTTTTACACGGCCAATCCAACTTTCTTAGCGGCACCTCGCGAAGCACCGACTTTGATCATGAATGCTACACGCGTGCCAATGTTGCGTATAGTCGAGCCACAGACCTCACGATCTCTGCGTGCCCGGTCAATATGCGTGGAACCACAGGAGTTTCACAGGTCCTCTCTGCCCTGCTCCATGGTGTGTGCACAGTGTACACGAACGATCAACAGACATCCAAGGCCTTTGTGGAGGGCAACTTTCCGGTGAAATGGAAGTGGGTGTCTGAATCCACGGCGGATTTCCTTGCTGCGGTGGAACCGCAGCCACTCTGGACTGGATCGCTCCCTGTCTGCCTTGTCGAGTACCACCAGGGCCATTCCCGGCGACTCAGGCTAGTCCTCACGTCGCAAACTCACCTCACCAAAGGGGAACTGTCGCTACTAGATGAGCAGCACCTTGTGCACGGAAAAATACATAGCAGTGGCCTGCTATTTGGCTATGCAGCTGACAGATGCACAGAGCCAGATTTGGCTCTACGGTCTCTTGTCCTTTTGTGCCAAGGCCTGTGAGTCCAAAATTGAGGAAGCAAATGGGGCCCCGGTCCTAAGAGCAAAGGACGAGGGAGGTGCGCCAGACACCGAAGCCACTGGCCGGACCTTAGCACTAATGCAGACAGTGGTGGTGTCCTTTGGACGGAATCAAAGCCTCGGCAAGCCTAACCTCCCCACCCACCACCTGCATGTCTACTTCCCAGTCCAACTCGTTCGCAACTAGTGGAACGAATGAAAACAGACTTGCAGTTCACAGATGCCACTCCAGAGGACGATGGGTAGGGGGATGGGGTCCCCAATACCATGTCGTCAACAGGGAGAGGTGGACCCGTGAGGGTCGGGGGGACGTTAAGCTTCGGATATAGCGCAGGGGAGTTGCTGACGGCCCCCGTCCCTGTCGAACCGTGAATGAACACGGTACCTTGGTACTCCCTAGTTGGCGTGTGTTGACCTGTTGGGTGGCCCCACAGGTCACACCCTCATCTTTCTTTGCGGATTGATGTTGGGTGATCGCGCGGGACTTCCTTGGTGACTTGGTTGTCTCGATCGGTACACACGTGGTACGGGACCGACGGGTCTCACCTCACCTTGGGTCTAGGTCGGCCACGACCTACGATGATCTGGGGGAACAGGCAAGGCCGGTGAACCTCTTAGAGACTTGGGGACTCGTCTCGAGGAGGGGTCAACGGGGCAACCCGTTGGCTAACGGTCAACATTCACCGATGGGTAGCTAAGCTATGGTTGGTCTTATCCTCTGTCTTGGTTGGGACTGCGTTCACTTGGTATGGAAAGGAGAGCGCCCCCGGCTGCGCCAGGATGGCCCTCGGGATGCACATTCCCCGAGGTTGAGCTTCCTGGAGGCCAAAGCTCTCAAGCGAACAAGTACAAGCGCAACAGCGAAAGCGAAACTAACAGCCCATACATTGTAGTAGGCACATTTGAAGGCTTGTGTCCCTCTAATACTTTTGCGGGCCTTCCAGACACACCAAGTCTCGAAGGGGCATACGAGCAAGGACTCTTAGATGGCAATTTGGGTCAAATGGCATCTTTTCAGTCCAACTACAAAAGGATTTTGCGAATTGAAGTACCAGTGTGGCCAGAAATACGGCAAGCGGTGCTACCCCCCGCCCAGGCCCAGCGCCTGTTGGAGCCCCTGGGGCCATCCCTTCCGCTCCCCCGAAAAGGGATCATAGCGGAAACGCAGCGCCTGCCTCACAAACGCAAGCACAAGACCACACGACCGCAGAGCCTGTCGATGCAACTGATGCCGATGAGGGAGCTGAGGAGGAAGAGGATGAGAAGTTTGTGGCGCCGGAGGGACAAGGATGCTTCTCCTTTCGGCAAAGTCTCTTACTCAGAGCCAAGGACACATATGCTGCCAGGTGTACGGGCAACAAGTATGAGGTCATCTCCAAATGGCTCCTCACGGGATTGCCGTTATTCTTCTCAAGGCCCAACTGGCAGTTTCTAGCCAAAAGAGGTACTTTGACTGCCACCCCTCAACACCTCCTTCGGACCTATTATCGACGAGGATACCCGGCGGGCCTTGTGGACAAAAAGTTAATGCCTTATGTGCTTCCGTGGCACAATGCCATGTCGGAGGCTGAATGGCAGCGCAGGGTCAGGTGGTACTGTCATTCACGATACTTGCATGACATGGATGCCCTGTATGCTGAGCGTGCAGAGTTGAAGTTTGATACATTTTACAGAACAATGGACCTCACGAACCCCATCAAAGCTATGCAATACGACCAAACAAACAGCGAACAAGCAGAACAAGCAGAACAAGCTACACAGGACGAACAAGCTGAGCAAACAACCGTACCAACCCAGCAAACAATAACGGGGCCAAGTGCCCTGGCGGGCCCCCACCCTGCTGACAGTTTCACGACAGCCAGAACTCGCTCGCAATGTATGGACAGACAGGCGACAGTGGCTGCCACTGGCTCAAACCAGTGACTAACCACCACACAACACGCCGTGCGGGTGCTTACTGCCTCATGGACAGCAGAGACTGTGACGCAGATGATACTGCAGGAATCGGCCACTCCCCATTGAGGCTATACACCTTAGCAGGAAAAGACATCGAAACTATAGTACCTATTAGCATTTACTAGCATTTACCATCATTGGGAAATGCTAGAAGACTATTTGGTAGAACTGCTTGCCAGAAACTTTGACCTTGACACCTTTGGTTGTGAGTTGATGCTCATAGCAGAAGATACCCGGAGCCCCCTCAGTGACCCTATCCATGAGGAGCTCTGGGAGAACAAGGTTTCAATTGGTCATCCATAAAAGCTTCAGGCAAGTGCGCTCTAAAGAGCAGATACGCCGAGACGATTATGAAGACCACCCCAAGGCTATCTGGGTCCCTGCCAATGAATCAGGCATTCTCCCAGCTAAAGCTTTCTTTGCCCTTGCCAGACTTCGACGCGTGCAAGTCGAAGTGGGCTATCACACCATAGAGCGACAGGTGTGGCGCTACTGCCACACCCTCACTAGTCAAACTACCTAGCTCTGTGGTAACCATAGCGAACGCTGTATTCCAAGGGTGCTACGCGCTAACAACAGTGATGATGCCAGGGTGCTTATCCCTAGGAGCCAGACTCTTTGCAGAATGTTGTGCCCTTGAACAGGTAGGGGTACTCACAGGAAACTCCTGCCGACTAGCCAGGGGTGCTACCATCTCCCCCTATGCGTTTGAAGGCTGTGAAAGACTTAAGCAAACAGGTCTCCCATGGGCCAAAGCCATCACTGATGTACGGGTTGCAGCATCCCCCCCAGAAGGTTTACCAACGGGGTGCTTCTATTCGTCCGGCATCCAAATGATAGAATATATCACGCGCTCAACCGAGTTCATCGGGCACAAGGCCTTTGCACAATGTCAGCAACTGACTGCGATTGACCTGTCACACACACAAGTGGGCATCATAAATGTGCAAGTATTCTTTAATTGCCGATCTTTGACGCAGATAATCTTACCAAAGCACCTCACTGAGATTCGTGCTGAGGCGTTTGAAGCCTGTATTTTGCTGTGTACGGTAGCGCTTCCACGACAGCTTCACAGCATTGGACACAGAGCCTTTGCAGGGTGTAGCAAACTAGTATGCCTCACCTATCGCAGCGCCGAGGCCGACAGGAGCCGTCTACAAGTAGCAGCCAATGCTTTCGAAGGGTGTCAGGCACTAACCGTCCCCGGAGGAATCTGCTATTTATCGGTACGGGGTAGTTAACGCGCCCAAAAACACGTACATTGGGAGTCTCAAGAAGACGACGTAGCACGGCAATGCTAGGAGAAAACATCCAGATGGCTGCCCGTGCAGTTGTCTTTCCGAAATAGTGACAGCTACTAGTAGCAACAGTCAAGGAATTGTGAAACAACAACGACTGCGGCCTGCCGCAAAACCTTTAGGCTCGAAGACGAGAACACAGTGCTGGTCAGTGGATTGTAGGCCACGCTCACTGACCACATTTCAGTGTCTAGCACGCAATGGAGTGAGGAAAGGTCAATGATCATACATCTGATTTTGACCACCCTGGCGGGAGAGGAAGCCCAGCTGACCATCGAACTTCAAGAATTCGACCGCCTCCAGGAATTTGAATGTGCAGTCTTGGAGCAACTTCCTGAGATAGGCGAAAGTAGTACCTCTGGATGCGAGTTAGACTTTATCTGTCGCAACTCGCAACAGAAGCTGGTAGATCCGATTTGGCACACCTTGCGAGACTGTAATTGTTTTACTGTCGTAGTGAGCCCTTGTTTAGAGGAAGCTGAACATAAGGGACAAATACAAGGCGAAGCCAAAGCCCTGCGAGTCCCGTTCTACTTTATCGATAGAGTTTTCCCGCAAGCTTTTTCGCACGTTGCAAAGGTCCGGCGTGTGCAGGTTGATGTAGGCTATCGTGTCATAGGGGAGGGCGCATGGCACCACTGTCAACACCTCCAAATCGTGCATCTAGCCAGCGCAGTCACCAGTCTACAAACGCGAGCCTTCTGCCGCTGCTATGCACTTCGCAGGGTCCTTGCCCCAGGTTGTAAGGATTTTGGGACACAGGTCTTTGCAGAATGCTGTTCCCTGTTGCAAGTAGGAATCAGGAATGACACCATCAATCAGCTTGCTCCACAGGCAGAGCTAAGGCCCCGTGCCTTTCACAAATGTACAGCATTGCGACAGCTTGATCTAGAGCTGTCGGAGTACAACTCTAACAGCGTGATGCGGGTCTTGCCGGAGTGCTGCTTTCTGGAAGCTGGCTTAACCTCATTAACCTTGCCTTCAGATTTTACATGGATAGGACCGGCCGCATGTGAACGCTGCCTGCAGCTTCAACTGGTGGATCTCTCGCAAACAAAGATCACAGAAATTATGAACTGTGCCTTTGCGCATTGTCAGCACTTGCAAATCTTAAAGCTTCCAAACAAGCTGCGAAAGATCCAGCAGGAAGCCTTCCTCAAGTGTGTCTCCTTGACGGAAGTCAGCGTGCCACCCACCCTGCTCTATATTGCAAGGCGGGCCTTTGCCGGATGCACGCAGCTCAATCGATTCCAAAGAACTGGCAAAAGAATGACTTGGCGAGGCACATACTCTCGTGCCAATGCCTTTCTGAGGTGCGACAATCTTGATATGCCAAAGTGGGTTCGATGGATACCACGCAATCCGACAGATGAGGATCAATGGGCAGATGACTCCTTTAGAGTCCTCAACTGAGGGTACACGGAACCGCGTGTGGCAACGCTGCAGCTGCCATGCCTCTCAGCTGGCGCCCGTGTGCTGGCCCTGCCTACGTCAGAGGCCATCCTCGCTGAGTATTCAAACGAGCGAGCAATTTGCCCACCAAAGAAACATCCAGGAGTACTTTCGATAAAGTGCTGATAACTAGGACCTGGAGCGTAATGGGAGCGTAATAGGACCAATTGCCACACACGGCGACAAATACACGTCAACCCCTGCTTGCTAGACTCTGAGACTAGCGCCCGTGTGTTGGTCCTAAGAGTGCCAATCAATTTTGTTTTGCTCTTCGCTTTCGTTGGCCTGAGTAGCTAGACAGTGCCCAGGCTGCTACCCGCGTAGTGGTTCTGGATGGGTACAGTGTACAGAATTAGGAAAACGGCGTTTCACTCTGTTTCACCTATTTTCGAGTAGCTCATGGGGCCCTGCATGTATCGGCCTGATTATACCTGGCCACGTTTGAAAGATGCAGTCAGATTTACAATTGCGACATTTTTGCAGCACACTTCAAAGGTACTTGCCTATCCCCTGCCTTCTTTCGCGGCCCATGCTGCATGTCTTGCTTTGCTCTCGGCGATGAGCCGTTTCTGGAGAGGAGCGCTGGACGTGCTGTCTTTGTTGCCTCCCCCTTGGGGGAGGTACGGGAGATGCAATTCCCTTTGCTTCTTTTTGAAAGCTCGCCAGTGGCATTACACGGTCTTCACTTTCGGTATGTTGGACATTCCGAGCGTCGGGATTGTGGTCTTCCCAGGTAGTCACCTTGGCTTGCACGAGGCTCGTAGCTGCCAGCCGTCAAGCAAGTTATCTGACTCAATACGAGTCCAAGATGAAATCTTGTAGACCAAGCATGTAAGCGCGCATTGATGTCGGTCATGGGACTCTTTCGTGCTCTGATGCAAAGCCTGTCCAAGCAAGATCCTTGCATAAATCAACCGCAGTTGTTTGAGTTTTACTTCTGTGGGCAGAAGATCTTGCATTTGCCAGTTCGTCGATGGACAAGAACTTCTGAGTGCTTTGCTGAATTCACTGCCCCTGTTTCACCTCTCTTCATGCCTTCTTGGCACTTCGAGTTACTCTACAGGTTGCTCCCTTTCCGGTTGTTTTTTGGTGTTGGTTTGGTTTGTTGTTTGGGGGCTGGTTTGTGTTCTTCCTTTCTCTGTTGGGTCGCAACCTGGCTGGTAACTCTCTATTCACTCGACTAAGGTGACTTGTGCACAACCTGCGCACACAGCGCCTCCACTCGTGCAAAACAGGGTGTACACCTGGAAGATGAGCTGACAAGAGCAGGAGCAGGCAACGAGGGCATCTTGGCCCTCACGACCACCCGAGAAGGGGCCCAGAACTTGCGCAAGTACTTCGACATTGCTGGGAAGAAGGCTAATGCGGAAACGGCTGTTAAAGTGGCAGGCGCCACTGCCAAGCATTGCATTGTCATACACGGGGAGTCTACCTTCCTGAGTGGAGAAGGACGAAATCTCGACTATGATCAGGAATGCTTTACCCGTGCAAACGTGGCATATAGCCGCGCCACCGATCTCACCATTCTTGCATGCCCCCTGAATGCCCTCTTGCATGGTGTTCAAACCATATACACAAGTGACAACAGAGGGTTAACGATCCACGGCTCTCTTGACCTTACAGCACTCTGGGTGAAAGAAGCTACTGCTGCTTTTCAGCAGGCACTTTTGCCACATGAATTATGGGTTGGCCCTCTTCCTGTCTGCCTAGCAGAGCATCATGAGGGCAAGGTGAGGCGCTTACGCCTTGTCTTAGCCACTCTGTCGCACTTGACAAAAGCAGAAATATCTAGCCTGCAGGACGGGCCATACCTTCCTGGCCGCACAGCGGCGCATATGCTTTGGATGCCTCGCCAACACCGGAATGGCTAGTCATACCGGATGGACAGCAAACGGGACGCTGGCGGCTCTTGCGCAACAGCAACGGTCCTGGCCACAGGTGCAGTGTCGGATGCTCCCAGCGCTACCAGCCAACACCCAGTCTCCAGCTTCTCCCGAGACAGCCGACGCCGCCATGGCGGCCGAGGACGCCAGCAATCTGGTGTCAGTCCTCAGCTCCCCTTCCAAGCCATCCACCTTGCCCAGCTCTGCGCTTCCGGAGGAGGCGGACTCCCCTATGGGAGAAGGAGATTGCGAAGGCACATCCTCGTCAACCGGAGCGGGTGATTGCCTTAGCAATTGTCCAGCCTCTTCCAACATGCCACCAGCAAATGAAGTGATGGCAGAAGAAGACGGAGAAGAGAGTAGTGCCCTGCCGCCGCAGGGAGTTGATCCTATAGATGATAGCTCCCCGTCACATATATCGGAGTCGCCAATCAAACGGAGACCAGGAACCAAGGCGAGTCCCGAGAAAGCTCAATCCAAAAAGCTCCGCCAGTCGGTGGGGCAGGCGCCCAAACAGCCAATTGGCAGCATTCCTGAGCATGGGCCACAGCCGGTCACGCTAGCAGACCTTGCCGACATGAATGCCCCCATATATGCAAGAGACACCAGCCCGAGTGAACCCGGCCACGCCATCTGACCACCCAGAGACTACGCAGGAGCAGCAGCATGTCATGACAGAAATTGACTTGGATTATGACCAAGGGGACCTGGAGCGAGGAGGCACTGCAGCCACAGATCTCCAGTTGGAATGCGAGCAGACGGCTATGCAGGGTCTGCATGAATACCAAGTTGCTGCTCATGCTGCTGCTGATGCTGCCAGAAAAGGAGTTGCACTGCCTTCTCTGCAGCTCTACAGTGACTTGCCCCGCGAATGGCCAATGGCGAGATTGTCCATCTCCAACAAGCAAGTGAATCGGTTTGTCCGAACAATCCTCTGGCGGCGGGTTGCGGAAAGAGCACTCCGAGGAACTTACTTTGGCGACATCCCAGCCGAAGTAAATCCGCCATACATTGCAGACATACTTCACATTAGTGAAGCTTTTGCTGCGCCACTGGCAAACCTGTTTGCCTTTGTTAAGCAAGGACACCAACCGTGTTCCTTCATACCTCAAAAGCAGCTAGCTCTCTATGCAAACCCCCTTTTCTGGCAGTACGGCCTTTTGGCGTTTGTCTCAGGGTGCTGTTCCTTCAACAACCAACACAGGCGCCAAATGCAAGTGCAGCAAAGGCAGCCCTGAGTAAGCAGGAGGAGTCTGGTGAAAAAGATGTAGATGCACTCACCTTTTTGCAAGCTGTCATCATGTCTTTCGTGCGAGGAATGGAGCACGGGGATCAGACGTTACCCGTCAATGATCTTTTTGTCTACTTACCAGTTCAGCTTCTACCTGCACTTGTCAAGGCCATTGGGCAACAAGGTTTCCAAAAGGCGGAAGTGAAGAGTGGCTGGGGCTATCGGCCCAGGAAGGATGGTGCAGAAGACAATCCCCTGCTTGTAGCAGGTGTGTACAGCAAGGAAGTAGCGTATGACAACCATACACCTGCGGCGCCCTCGACCCATCTCTGGGGCAATCCATGACGTTCCCATCCCACCTACAACTGAGGCTGCGAATAGAAGTCCCGCTGTGGAGGGACTTTGCGGATGCTAGACACCCCCCAGCTGACCCCCCGTCGGAGGAGTCGGACAGAGACTCAGACGCTACTGGCGCGAAAGAGCTGTCGCCCAGATATGCGCAGCCAGTGCCAGTCGGAGCAGCCGAACTGTTGGAACTAGAAGCAGAAGAAGCAACCGAGGATGAGGACACAGTCGAAGAGCCCACCTATACCTTTGCGCAAGGGTACGGAAGATTTGTCATTCGCTACACCAGACTAGCGACAGCACTAGGAAACTTTGAGCAAGGAAACGTCCAAGCAGAATGCGCTATAGTGGCGCGCTGGCTAACCTCAGGGCTAGAAATTGCCATGTCCCGAGTAGGGTGGAACCTCCTCTCTCCTCGACAAACAATTACTCGACTACCCTATCAAGTGCTTGCCAATTACTATTATTATGGTTATCCCCTTTGTCGAGAAGAAGACCGCCCATATCATCAGTATGGCAATCTCACTTACACGGAGGACCAGTGGGACCGGCTGGCTTACAGGGGATCCTACATTCCGGAGGAAACTTGAACGCCACAAGAAAGCACTAAAAGAAAGAGTGGGGGGCAGAAGAGATGACTCCGACAATCGAACCAAAGCCCGGCGCATCGCCCCTCCCACAGGCGGGAGTAGCTCTCCGTCTGCCGCTCGTCCCTACTACCGCAACCGGCCTCCCCCGCCGCCTCCCCCGCGCGGGTGGTGGCAATAAAGCAAGTCTCCGTGGCAGCTGCCACCGGCAGTTGATTGAAGCACCCCACTGCCCTGCTCTCCCTCAAGAAAGTGGTGGCCTTGGCCATTGTTTTTGCTGATAGTAATTTCTTTCCTGTTGTTAACGCAACACTCTGGCTCAAATAGGCTGAGTATAGGCATACTCGGACTGCCATCCACAGCGATGATGCCGCTTGACCATGAGCAATACGCCGTAAGCATTCACCTGGTGACAATGGCAGGCAATGAGTATGTAATGCAAGCCAATCTAACCCACTATGAGGACGTCACACAATTGGAAGATGACGTTCTCTGCTTCCTGCCAACTGTTTCCGACATTAATGTTTTTGGCTGCGAAATTGATCTCACAGAGCTCGATACGCAGCTACCCTTGTCAGAAGCCTTCCATACCGTGCTGCAGCAACAGAAGAAGTTGCAAATTATCCTCCGGCCCTGCCTAGAAGAGGGCCACTCTATCTGGCAATTCCAAGAGGGTGATAGAGAGAGCTACCCCAAAGCTATCTACGTCCCTACCAATCCTCGCAAAGAAATTGCCGACAGAGCTTTTTATGCAGCGCCAATGCTACGACATGTGGAAGTCGTTGCAGGCATAAAGCACGTAGGCTTTGCAGCCTGGCAGGGCTGCCAACAGGGAGATTACAGCCCCGGGATGTGTCCAGTATAGCCGACGGGTGTTTGCGGAGTGTTGCTCACTCAGTAAGGTCGGTATCGGCAAAGATGCGGAAGACATCAATGTCCTTGCACCAGGGGCACAGCTGGGCTGATATGCTTTCGAAAGCTGCCTCACGCTCACAGCTATCACTTTTGCAATGGACCAAGCCAACAAGTCTAGAACGCTGCCTGATGGCGTCTTTTGCGGTGCTGGCCTTGAGAACCTCTATCTCCCATGCGACTTTCATACCATCGGCCCGAGGGCCTGTGAAAACTGCAAGCGGCTCGTTGAGGTCAACCTCATGCGCGCAGAAGTCACAGCCTTGCTCCACTCCACCTTTGCCCATTGTGTCGCCATGGCTGACATTTGGCTACCGCCACGACTGACGCAAATTGGCAAAGAAGTTTTCCTCAACTGCATAGCGCTCCGAGAAGTAGTCATTCCGACTGAGCTCCAAGATATAGGCATTCGGGCCTTTTGTGGGTGCGAGCAACTAAGACGGTTTACGCCCCTTGATTGGGGAGAGATCGACAAAAACATACAGGCAGAACACAATGCCTTCCTGATGTGTGACAATTTCGAAAGGCCACCATGGGTAGAGCTCCTTCCATCAGAAGGACCAGACTCGGACGCCTTTGACGAGGAATTTCCATACTCCGCTAAAGAACCATGGTGGGTGCCTTAGCACCTGTCCTGGGTAGGTTGCCCCCCCTTTCAGGCATCATTTGGCACAAGAACGGGAGTAAGCATGCCCTCCCCTGGCCTGTTCTTTTGGCTAGAGAACGCTACCCTGGGTATTGGAAATTGTCAACTTACCTGCCTGAAACAATCACCGGATCATGGGTCAAGCAGGTGCTAGGATATGTGCCTTAGCATCTGTCCTGAATGATAAATCCGAGCTATGAGGGCTGCTCGTCTGTGTAGCGGATCACGGAGAAGAGACAAAACTTCAGCTCAGAGTGTACACACTGTGAAGCTATTGGCTCAAACAGCAACTTAAGGTAGCTCCCCACTGATGGAGCCCGCAGGGTCATCAGGAGACAGCTCCCCCCCAGAATGCGAGCCCGTTATGGATTGTCACTTGGTGCTAATCGCCCTTTCGGGCACCATCGTAAATGTCTCTCTTAGCGTTGCTAAGTTTGATCGATTTGAGGACCTTGAGGATCATGTGGTTGACTATCTCGCCTCTGTGACAGACCTCAAAGTTTTCGGGTGCACCATCGACTTTTTGCAAGTAGCCACGCAAACCTACCTAGAGAACCCAATCTGGGAAAAACTGCAGCAAAGTATGGAATACTGCATTATCTTTCGGGATTGCAGCGAAGTCCTCCACTCGCAGGAAAGCCTCGAAGGGTGTCCCCTTCATGTCATTCCGTTAGCTGTCCATGTCCCTATGAACCCGGAGGAAACGATCCCTGAAGGGGCTTTTGCAGGAGTACCGCGGATACGTCATGTCAGCATTGAGCCAGGCGTTCGATTTGTTCGAATTGTCAGAATGCCAGCGACAGTCGTGAGAATTGCTGACAATGCGTTTCGAGGCTGCCAACTCCTCAACAGCTGTCACTGCACCTGGTTGTCGCGAATTTGGCTATAAAGCCTTTGCGGAATGCAGCTCCCTCCAATGTGTGTATGCAGCTGACGGAGTGGCCAACCAGTTTTGTAGCACCACCAAGTTTGGGCACTACCTCTTTCGAGACTGTATCAACCTTGCTGAATTTAACCTGCGAGAGGATCCCCCCCCAAGCGGGCTGCCTCCACAAACCACTGCCAAAGAATTAGTGCAAGGCTGCCGCTCTACGGGGATAACCACACTTACTCTCACGCAGGACTTCTCAGTATTAGGTGCGCATGCCTGTGACAACTGCCACTTGCTAAAGAAAGTTGACCTCTCCAATACAAAGATTGAAGAAACCCAAGAATTTACCTTTGTGCACTGCATTAGCCTTCAGGAGATCAGTCTACCGCCCACTCTTCACACCATTAGAGTCAAAGCTTTCATGAACTGTGCGGCCCTGCCAGAACTTGCTATACCACCCTCGCTAAGGTACATAGCAAGCAGGGCCTTTTTGGACTGCACGGCGCTCCGGAGACTAGTCAAGTTACCCGGCCGGCACAAATGGCGAGGAATCTACGCGGAAGAAAACGTTTTCGCCATCTGCCCAGGACTGAGATGGCCGCCCTGGTTACACATGATCCCAGACACGGGATATGTATCTGGCCTAGCCTAAAGAAACCCCTCCCTGCCCAAGCCAAGGTCTCAGTGTGGGCATGAGGAGCTCTCATCCTCAGGAACCCACATGGGATCTCCCAGCGGGGTTCGGAAGCAAAATAGGAGCAACGAACCGTTGGCCTAGGACACTTTTGTGTCTATCTTCAGTTGCATTAACCCTGTCACCTATTAAGTGCCTGGGTACGAGCCTTAGCTCCGGCCTACCCGGACTTCCTATGGGCTCAAGGTAGCAATCTGTAAATGGGGAGCATGGCAGACGCTACCCACAGATTTAGCCAGCCAACTGGTAAGGAAAGATCGCCGGCATTGCCGCTAACACTTACCACTCTGGCGGGTGAAGATCACCACATTGTTGTTGACCCGTCTGAGCATGTCAGACTCCATGGTTTCGAAAATGCAGTGCTAGAGCAGCTCTCCTATTTGGGAAGCAACAGCACCTTCGGGTGCGAGCTGCAATTCGTACAAAAAGACACCCATGAAGTCTTAGCTGACCCCATTCAGAGCACATTACGCGCCGGCCAGGGTTTTTACGTGCTTGCCCGGCAATGCTTTGTTGAAGCAGTACACAAAGGTCAGCTCAAAGAAGAAGCCAAAGCCATACGTGTGCCTTTGGGCAGAAATGACAAAATACCGCCGCAAGCCTTTTCCTTTCACACGGAAGTCCGTCATGTCTTAGTTGAGAACGGTATTCGGATTGTAGGGGAAGCTGCTTGGAGGAGCTGTCAACGACTGCAAGTAGTCCACCTGCCAGATACAGTTGTTAGCCTTAGGCACGGGGCATTTCGCAGATGTTATGTACTACGGGCAGTGACAGCCCCTGGTTGCAAACAGTTTGGCATTAAGGTGTTTGAGGCTTGTTGCTCGCTAACCCAAATTGGGACGACTCAACACTCTGACAACCTACTGGCCCCCCCAAGCGCAACTTCGGCCTCGAGCTTTTGAAGGGTGTACGGCCCTGCGTTACCTCAACATGGACAAGGCAGAGTACAACCCTGCATACCCGAACAGAAGCTTACCTGAATGTTGGTTTTTGGAAGCAGGAATTGTCTCCCTTTCCCTGCCGCCAGATTTTAACTGGATGGGACCGGCCGCCTGTGCGCGTTGCCAGCAGCTGCAAACCGTTGACCTGTCCCGAACAGACATCATCGAGATATGTGGCTCGACCTTTGCACAGTGCTCACAATTGCAACAACTCAGCCTCTCCCGAAACTTACGAATCATAGAACAAGAAGCCTTCCTCCAGTGCGCCTCACTACAGGAGGTTTGCATTCCTCCATCCCTGCTTTACATAGCTCGGCGTGCTTTTGCAGGTTGCACGCAACTCCGAACGTTTACGTTTCCATCCGAAACCCTCTCCAAAAGCTCCCTCAATGGCAGCGCCTAAGCGCTCTACTGCACTGGGAACCGTTCGCAACCTGCGAACGTTGCGGATGATTGCGGACGGTTGCGGACGGTTGCGGACGTAGAAACAACCGGTCGCGAACAAGGCCCCACCCCGACTTCCAGAGTCAAACGAGAACCCTGCGCGCATTCGGGAAAAATTGGATGTTTTTTGGGCACGTACCGGTCATGAGCGAGCTACTGGACATACAGGCGACTCGAGGGAAAGAAATCCGCAACAGAAAAAGCAAACAGATGCGAGGCCACGGTTTGAAATTGTACGCGCATCGATTGTTAAAAAAAAATGGTGCCAATCTTCTATTTGAAGGGTGTGGAAACTTGCTGTCGGGAGGGTTTCAAATAGAAGAGGGTCAGGTTGAAAAAAACGTCCCGGGCACAACGTCGGTGAAAACCGAGAGAGGCCAAACCCTGCAAAAAAAGGCAATGAAGAGGAAGAGAAAGGAAGGGAAAGGAGAAAGGGTCGGGAAAGGGGGAAGGAGGAAGGCAGGGAGAAAGAGGCAGAAGGGAAAGGAGAATTTGAGAAGGGGGCAGGAGGAAGGAGGCAAAGGAAAGGAAGATAAAAGTAAAGAGAAGGAAGGAATTGTGGAAAGAGAAGGGGAAGGGGAAGGGGAAGGAGGTAGAAGGGAAGCCAGAAGAGAAGCTAGGGGGTTTACCTAGCGGGTGTATTTATGTTGCGTTTCTTTTCTTCTCCGAGGGAGAAGGGAAAAAGAGCGGGCGGCTCATGCGTATTTTGTGCCAAAAAATATACAGTATTTTCTTCTATTGAAGACCTGTTGGTGAGCACTTTTATCAACCCGTTATCTTGGCCTATTTCTTCTATTTGTCCCGGAACCCTGCTACGGGAGGATATGCAGCGTTCTAGTTGAAAATATGTTCTTATATCTTCTATGATCGTTTCCCGTAGTATATTCACATTCTCCCATCCATGCAGGCTTAGCACCAGTAAGGCTACCGCACCGCAAACCACAGGCTACACTACGTGGCAAGCACGGGATTAGTGAAGAGCGGGGAGATGGCTGAACTACGGTTTGGATGTTAAAAAAGGGCTGCCAACAAAACGCCCCAAAAACAGCAAGTACGAAAAACAAAGTAGGCAAACCAGTTTGAAACTGGTCGGCGTAATTAGAAACGAAATGAAACGAAACACGATATGGCTACGGAGATGAACACGAAATCGTTGTCCGTTAAGTCGTTGTTTGGCGAACGCCAGGAGAACCCGGAAACGTGTCCTCGCTTCGGACTGTGCCGCAGCAATCCCGGTTTGGAGTTAACGAAATTGACATTCAAACAATGCAAATGTTATCAAACTTTGTAAGATTGGGGTTTGGATGGTGGATGGCCACCAACATATTTGTTGAGGGGTGTTGTTGTAGTATTCCGCTAGGTTGCCAGCGGCCAAGGCCAAGTCAAATTGAAATGCCAACATCAGGTGAAACAAGTGGACACCTTGGAATACAGTTGAGGACTTCGACAGCGAAGTCGTGTGCTGGAACCCAAACCGAGAAGGCACCCATGAACTGAAATGCGCAGCAAATGTATTTTTAACAAACCATTAAAAGACATGCTGCTGTGTAGTGTGTGTTTGTGGGGGACGCAGGGGTCACGTCGGAACTTCAAAAGACGAAGCCGAGGTTTCCAGAGGATTTTGATCCATAAGCATATGATTCTGGGAAGTACATGTTTGTTTTTTAGAATCTTAGCTGCGTGCCGGGCCAGCTGACGCCAACACTCGTTCCGTGTTTCAAGACCCATGCAAGCAGCCGACAGCGCTGAAACAGTAGCAGTAGCAGGTGTTTTGTCGAGGGTGTGTTTGTCATCGCGGAGTTCCTCCTGCTCTACGAGCACCTCAATGAACTGACTGCAGGGGCGCTGGTCGTAAAGGCCAAAAATGACTGTGCGGGAGTGACTCACGCTTGTGGTGCAGCTTGCCGTCCCCAAACAGACAGCCATCAAACCAACAACACGCCCCAATGGAGTCGGTGGGCGGAACTGGCTCAGTGGCGCGCCCGTTGCCGCCACAACCGGACATAAGTAACAAAACTTGAATTGAACTTGTGACCGCCATGGTGCTGCAGTGGCCTCGTGGACAGTTGCTTGAAAAAATTGATTCTGTTTCTGCGATGGGCCTATCCAATAGAGCACACCCATAAGGGCCACGCGTCACCCATTGCTGATCGCCCCACCCCGCTGGCCTTTAGGGCATCTGGAGTACATGCAACTGCCACTGCTGAAGCACAAGCCGCCTGTGAAGTGCGCGGAAGCAGGAGTACCCAAGTTTGTCTGTATTGCGCATGCCAGCCCATGCCCACTGCCGGAATCGACTGCTGACTGCGGCCCATGGCAACCTTTGCGGGTTTCACATCCTCCAGTTCGGAACTGCTGACACGGCAAACGTGCGTTAATTTGACATTCGCAGCAATGACGTCGGTATGGGACAAGGCCGCTCCTGTGTTGTCCGGTTCTGGGGGAACTGGAAAAGAGGACTCTGGTTTGTTTTTCTTCTGAGTTGCTAGTTTCCTGCCACAACACAAAGAACCCAAGCCAAACCTTTTGAAGAAGCAAAGGTGTATGAGGCCGCATCCCTCCACCCATTGGCCACTTGAAAGCTC
Source organism: Durusdinium trenchii (assembly GCA_963970005.1). Lineage (NCBI taxonomy): Eukaryota > Dinophyceae > Suessiales > Symbiodiniaceae > Durusdinium > Durusdinium trenchii. Next base: position 550,137 of record CAXAMN010021729.1, read on the forward strand.
GCTCCCTCACTGGTCTGCTTTCCTGTCGGGAGTTGCCATATGGTCCCTGGCCACCAGACACTTGTGCAAAACGTGCTCGACGGTGACAGGCCTTGTGCTTCCGTCAAAGTAAGTGAGGGATCTTTTGGGCCCAACCGGCTGGCCTGAATCATTTAACTTCGTTTCGCCCAGATGCAGGCCACTGCGTGTGCCGCGCTGGCCGCCATGAACGCCACCATAGAAAAGAACATGTAGAATGTAGGAAATTGCCAACATGTGCAATTGGACGAATTTTTGGTTGTACTGTTTGGATTCGTTTAACTGTGTGCTTCTCTCAGGTGATGTACCGTCATCGTGGAATAACACAGTTTTCATCATGTTTGCCAAAAAACCCTTGCAGTTCGAACAACGGACTTCGCCCGATGGCCTGTGTCCGATTATTCTACAAGGTGTTTTGATTACATAAGCTTGGCCCGCATCGAATCGCGATTGGAAGCTGCCCAGGGGCCAACAGCATGAGTTCCGACCGGCACACCGGATTGAGGAACACCTTTTTGACAGCTAATTTAATTTTTGGACACGACGGCAGCAGCCGGAATCCCGTTTTGGATCACTAGTCTGGATTTGTCTAAGGCTTTTGACAAATGCGATGGGATGCAATATGGGAAACTTTGTCGGCCGACGGTGTTTCAGATCATCTGGGTACTTTCGGACGTATACTGTGACCAACTGGGAGTGGTCCTTGGAAAATGGGGGAGCAGTCGCGACTTCGAAATCCAATCCGGTGTGAGACAAAGGTGCGTACTCAGCCCCGATTGTAGTGTTCCGTTCTGCAGCCTGCCATGCGGAAATGGAGGCAACACATTGGATGATTAATATTGTTTGCCGTTGCAGACACGCCAGCGACATTTGCATCTTTGCACGGGCGCAATGGAAAATGCCGATGATGTTAGAATCGTTGGTTTCGTTCCTTGCAGGGGTCGGGTTGTGCTTGAATGAAGACAGAGCGGTCATCACAACAGAAACCACCCTCGGCATTGTCTGTTACAAACAGGCATCATTTCAAAATCCGGGGGCCCGATCAAGGCCAAAAGTGGTTGGGTCGCCTTTTGATTGCGAAACACTTTGCGAACCATATGGTCGATGCGCAATATCATGTGCTGCAAGGCATTGAAAAACCTTTTTACGCCAATCGCCGGGTTCTTCAATCTTGGTGGTGTTGATGAGGAATCGTGTGTCGAAATTTCGCACACCGAACAGTCCATAAACAAACGCTGCACACGTTATGTGTTGAGTTCCGGAAATCCGTTCGTCGAGTTGTAGCCCCGTGTCGGTCGCAGCAGATCTGGCAAGTGAATTTTCCTTCGAGGGCCAAGTGCTGATGGGCATGGCCATCGAAAACTGTAGTTCGCACCAAATCTGGGTAGCTACCCAGCCGCACGCCATATGGCGTGCCAGCACCGTCACTGCGTCGACAGTGCCCATCTTGCTTGCCCAAACGTGCCAATTTTCACCGTTTAACCCACACCGAATATCGTCAACGTGGTACAGCAAGGTCAGTGTATTGTGCTTGTAAAAGAAAAGGTGTACGCCTGGATTGCGCACAGCCTAACCAAAAAGATTGTGATATAACGTCAGTTTCAACGGCAACCCAAAAGCAAAAAACTGTTTGATTTCGCCCCTGTACATTGAACCCGCTGCTGTCGGGGCCTAACTGAGTTTGGAAGTTTTCGAGCTTGCGCACTACTTCACGAGGCGGATAGGTGTCCAGTACCCATTCCTCGAAGATTTTTTTCTTGGGTTGCCACAATGTCCGAAGCTGGCATAGCAGGGCCACGGAAGACAGCCGCAACTCCCAGAATATTGTTGCACTGCCCCCGCCTCTGGGCAGCAGCGAGTGGCAGCGCAACGAGTGGCGCTGGTCAGAGCCCTCATGGCACTCCTCGGCCCACTCAACATGCATGTTCTTTTTTTCCACGCAGTACCTTTGGTCTGCGGGCAAAATCCGGACCAACGGCAACTAAAATAGAGGGTGGTCTTGGGTTCTGCTCCCCCGCTTCTGCATCCACGGCGGGCGCAGCATGCGCCGACAATACCACGACGGGGACGATTTTGGGCAAACCGCACAGTGAGCGCCCGTGCCCTTGCTCACCCGCGCAGGATGCATCTTCACGCTCCAGGTGACCAACCCGCCTGTGGGTTTTGAAATTGGGAACTGTGCAAACGCTTGGGGCAAGATGAGCTGGCGGGTGGGCACTAATTGGAGCCGTGCACGACGCGGTACAGTCCTCCCTGTGGGCCATCCCATGCTACGTGCCAAGCAACCCACAGGAATATTGATGGCGATGTACAAGCACCATGTCTGCAAATCCATGGTTCTGGTGTGCACAAACCGGTGGGGAAGGAGTGTTCCCGTTCCACCGCTCTTTGTTTTGGGAGCACCCCTGCGAGCTCGGATAAAGTTTCCCTGCTCAACCTGGATGGTAATTAACTAGCTGGTGTCCGAGAACGTTGAGTTAACGTTCGGTGGCATAGAGGACAATGTGCAGCGCGTTGAGCTCTCCCCGCGGAACTTGAGTGCCCCCAAAAGACATCCAGGAACTTTGTCCCTCAGTGTCACAACCTCAAAAATGCGACCACCACGAATTCGTTTTGGACTGAAATTTGGCGGGCGTTTGGCTCAAAAAAACATGTAGTCCAATTGCAAAAGTAAGGTAAGATAAGGTAAGGTAAGGTGACCCTGCACCCACATTGGCTGCCCGAGCTGCTCACACAGCTGGATGAGCGCTCAGCCTAAAAGGGGCACCGAGCCCAAGTGCTGGACAATTGAGGTTGCCACCCTTCCTTTTCTGCATTTCCGAGTCTGCGCGTTTTGCTGCGTGGTGTTGTGTTGTGCGAGGGGTGTGGGTGCATTGGGAGCCTGACGGGGAGGGTTCCCATCGGCAAACCAAGCTGCAAGCAGCTTTCCGTAAAACAGTGGAGTGTTCCACCGCGGTGGGCATTGCCTCCCCGAAGCGCAAGGAGCAAGCGGGGAACGTCGTAGTGGTCCTGCTGTGGCGCACGCGTTCGCAGAATTGTACTGTGAGAAAACGGCCGCCAATGCCAAAGAAACGTCAACTCAAACCCTTACTGGTGTCGCGAACGGCAGTGTGGATTTGAGAGGTTTGTCTGTGTAGCCTTTTGGGTTAAGCTGATTGCATACCGGACATAGGAGGCTTCATGATTGGTTTTTGTATTTTTTGTGGGGATGGGTTGTTTCAGCCTTGACTGGAAACCTGTATACTAGTATACTACACATCGTGAAAACTTGTCTCCACACGAGGACGGTTGCATTTGTAGTTGTAGTTGGAAATCGCACATGGGCCAATGGGCGGCGCTGACGTAGCTTGCGATGCCTTACCCGTTTCAAAGGGGGCGTCTCAGACAAGTTCATTGGACAGCCCGTGCAAAAGGTGGTGGTTTCTGGAGCAGGCGGGGTGGGGCCATCAGGCACGTGAAGAACAAAATGAGGAAAAAAAACACATTTTGCGTGCTGTAGGTGAGTGGGCCCACATGGGTATGAGCGCAGCATGCGGAATTTTACGCAGTTCTTGAATCATGAATTCAAGCAATTAGCGGACCTGGTGACCTAGCCTCCTGCGTGTGAGGCCTTTGTATGTGCTGCTTGTGCCACTGGCCCACAGATGCCTGCAACACCGACGAGCAAGAGATCTGTGGCGGAAAAATGATGGCCTGTGAACCTTTTGAGTATACTGTATTGTGATTGCAGAACTGCAAAAACATTGTTGTAAACAGTCCCAAGGCAAAATAACGCGGAGTTGTTGACTTTTCCACACAGGACCGTGTATGTTGATGCAACAACGAATCCTGAGCCAAGGTCAAATGCAGTGGCGGAATGCCTGGAGAAGCAAATCCTTACCTCAGCTCATAGAACCCCACGAGACGGACACCTTGCAAAGAAAGGCCACCGTTGGCAACTTTTTTGCAAAGGACCGGGCTGAAGGAAGTGAGGAACAATTATATGTTGAAAATCAACATGAACACTGAAAGCCTGCAAATGGGGTCAAATTCATAGTATTTGTTGGAGCAGAGTGGTGATCTGCCAAGTGAAACGGATTGTTTTTTTGTCGAGGGGAAGATTTCAAAGCACATTAAATCAACAAATATCAATTTGTAGTGGAAACACGAGAGCGTGGGATACATTGATACACAGCAATGGGCGCAACAACCAGGGGGTGTCCAGTTTTAAACGCGAACTCAAAAACAATCAGGGGGGGTCCAGGCCCTGGACCGAGCAGCATTGTTTGCACTATCCCGGAGGGACAACACATTGAATAGGTGGAAGATGCGGGAAAAGGAAACACAAGACCTTGGAACAGGTTTATATAAGAGGTTTGATTTGACCAACCCATTTTCCTTGTTGATGCTGTCGCAAGAATCTTGTTTGCTTAAAGAAAACCTGGTCCCACAAAAGGCTTGAAACCCCTGCCGTGTGTTTGGTTGGGACGCTCCATTGTGTTGCAGATTTGACATTCGGCACCGGAAAGGTTTATCCAGCACAAGCGTACTTCAGAGCCAAAACACGAAGATCACTAGTAACTAGCACCAATTTCCAATACGGTTTGATTAAGACATTTTTCACGACAGTTGGATTTGAATGGATTTGGCTGTGTTTGTCAGGATGCTGTAACGAAAACTGCTTTGCAGGATGAGGACTCCACTCGGTCATCAGTGCGGAGCAGAACACAAGGCACCAGACTTGAACCCACACGTGGTGACGAATTGGTAAAAACTTTTATGACTTCGTGGCACCCAGTTTTGAATTGCTGGCAGCATCCAACCTCACCAAGGCCTTGCCTCACTAGCAATTCAGCCGGCCTTCACGAGTGATTTATAGCTTTAACATGCGGAATCGACCACTTCGCACGAATCTTTCTTTATTGTTCGTGCTTGCCATGCAAGGTGCCGATCCGGTCGTGTCACCGAGAACCGAATCAAGTGCTGCAGTGGAAGTGAACAGCGTTGCTCGGATGGACTTGGAATGGCCACAAAAACCCAATCCAATGTAGACGAAATTGATGTGTTTTAATTACAACTTCTATGGAGGCTGCTTTTGCTCTCCCAGTTCTTGCGTCGGTTGGTGGTCCCAAGGACTTGCTTTGTTCCAGACATGATGGTCAATTAGAGGTTGCCGGGCAGCAAGTTGCAAGTTGACATGGCAGCTTTCAGGTTTCTTGAAGTGATGGCCGCCTTGAGATTCTAAAAGAGTGTTAAGCCTTGATTCACCAAGGTCTTCGACAACTACGAATTCATTTCAGCTGTCGGCAGCGGAGCCTTCGGCCGCGTACTTCGAGCCAAAAACCGTTACGGTGGGCAGATGCGGGCATGCAAGGCAGATCCGGGCGTGGTTGGTGAGAGCATGCGTGTCACCACATTCTCAAAGCGTCGGCCAAAAGTCAAGCTTTTGAAAGAAGCAGGCAAGAGGGACATTGTAATTTTGTGCATTTTTGTTCCTTTTCATTTGGACACGATATTGGCATGGTTCAGGCGCTCACGACAAGTACACCCTTGGAACGAAAGTGCCTTTACCATGAATGGTGGTTGTAATTGTTTTCGTTGGTTGCCAGGGGCCTTCTGTGTGTGCAATGAATTCCAGCAGTAGAACATCTAAACCAAGCTTGAAGGTATTTGGATTCGTGCGCGGGCTGTTTAGAGAGAGAGAGAGAGAACACACAAAGTTGGACAACGGGATTGAGAGGCATGAGCACTGAGGTTAGTCGACACAGAGATTGCCATCCTGAAGGTGCTGAACCACCCACATGTTTTGCAACTCTATGAAGTCTATTTTGAGCCAAGCATGACAGCTTCCTGCCTAAAGTTTGGGTGACTTGATAAGTGGTGATCCACTCAACCACTTGCAGACCACTCAACCATCAGCTTGCATATCAACAAACGTGCAGAACTTCAAGTTTCAGTGTGTGACGCAGGGTTTGAATGCCGGCCGGCAAAGGATGCAAGAGGATTGGCTACTCTTGTGAACAATGCTGTTTGAAACCCTTGCTGAGGACCGGCGTCGGAAAGTCTATTTGATAACAGAGCTGTGCACTGGAGGGGACTTGCTGCTTAGCTGTCGTGCACGGGGTCTCTGTTCAGCATCACCACAATGTGGGCCTAAAACCAAATTGAGAAGGGTGGCTGCCGTAGCCTTTTCATTTGGTGAATGGCCCTAGGAAAGAGACAACTGCTTTAGATCAGGCCGCGCCCTTTGTTGCTTTAGCATCGGCATTTCAGGCTCTTCCGAATCGCCTATCATTACCAGATGCTGAAGAGTCCGATGACGGAGGGTCATGTTGCCTACCAGCTGCGACAGCTTCTATCTGCAGCTATGTACTGCCACAAACGTGGCTCGGTCAAAGATGAGAGCTCAGGCGCAGGGCCAATGCTTCTACTGCAGGTGGGTCTGTACATGTATGTTTTGTGCTTTTGCCTGCTCGTTAGCCCATGAGTGTGGCAGAAGCCGAGGTGGGATTGTTCACCGGGACAGCCCTGGCCGTAGTTGAGTGTTTGTGAGCGTTTTGTGTTACACAGATTCCATGGAATGAATGCACGTCCGGAAAATAGCTCTTGCACGGTGTGATGCGCCTTGGGTACGAGCAGATCATAGTGGAGATGAAAGTGCCGCAGTGGCCTAGGGCCTAGAAAAAGCCACCATGCTTGCTATTCTCATCAGCCTAGAATCCCAAAACACACAGGCCAAGCACCAGCAGTTCTCTTTCTTCAGATGTGTGTGAATGTATTGGCAGGATGTGAAGCCCGACAACGTGCTTTTCGTGGATGTTTCTCAGCTTGTATCTAGGATATCCTTCACCGGCCATTTCGCCAATGATTTCAAGCAGCAAAGAGTACAGTAAGATATTCAAGAAGCACACTGTCCCAAAACACTTGTCCCAACACTTGACACTCTTTTGGTCGTTGGAACAAAACAAGGGGTCCTATTTTTGGGACTCTGTTTTGTTTGGCACGAGTTTTGCAAAAGCAACACGTTTGCAATGGAACGCCAGAGACGACAGCCTCGTCAGTCCGAGGCAACGGCCTCGTCCCCGCTGAAGCTGATCGACTTTGGTCTGGCGGGCTTCGCGCAGCAGCTGCGAGAGAACGCCATAGAGGTCGGTTTTGGTCTGATGCCAAAATGCCGGAGAGTTTCAAAGGCTAGAAAGGATTACAGTATAGAGAATGGGAAGATGCCAGGCCGCCAGACCTTGATTGGTTTCAATCATGTCGGCTGAACTCAAGATGGAGTTGTTTGGGTTGAAGTGAAGTGAAAGAGCTTCCATGACTGAAGCTGACGTGAGCAAGTGGGACCGGAGAAACACTGCCGCTCCTGCCACGGCTTCGGGCAGGTGTCGATGCCCAGAAGCAAGTCTCTCGGACGTTTGGCCAAGATTCTGCCTCGTGTTGGAGCACGTTGGTTTCATGCACCTTGCCACCATTGGACTTAGGCTCCTTGCACCATTTGTTCCGTAGAACGATCGACAAACACTGAGGTGCGAAAACAAATGATGCAGCGCGCCGGGACGGCCTTCTACATGGCGCCAGAGATGATCAATGCAGGTGTGTACGACCAGAAAGTAGATGCTCACCTGTGCCCAGCATGACCTGTGTACACTGCACGGTCTTATACCACGGCCGTATTCGCTGTGTCCAGGTGTTGAGCACGCCTTTTGAAACCGAGAACCGTGCAAAGACACTGTACTGCACAGATTGCCGCGCAGCCAAGGACATGTTCAGCATAGGAGCCATCATGTGCGAGATGCTCACTGGCTGGCACCCCTTCTACACTCCAAATGTGGATGATGCACAGTCCGTGCAGGTGCGTCATTTTTCAACATCAGCTTGCAAACCTCCTCTCCGACAGCACTTCTGCTCTCCGAGTCAGTGTGTTGCATGTCTTGCAGGCAAAGATTGTTTTACCCAAACCGGAAACTCGGCGTCCTTTAGAGCTCGTGATTTATTTTGATGCATGGTTAACGATGTGCCAAGGGCGACGGAGCTGTGAATTTTTCCGCCGATGTATTGAAAGTTGTGAGATGTGGGCTCATGTTTTTGTAGTCAGCTTAGGTGGTACTGCCAGATGATGTGTTTTGTGCTTTGGTTGCATGAACATTTGCCTGTTTGGCTTCATGTGTGATGTCTGTTTTGGAAACCTAGACTGGCCAAGGTAACATCTCAGAGGAAGCATGCGATGTTTGCCAGAAATTGCTAGAGATTCTTGGCCGCAGAGGTAACCCCAAATGCCATGTACGGAACAGGCGAGAGAGCCCTGTGAGTATTCTTCATCACGAGGAAAGATCCAGCCCGACGACTCAGCGCAGAGCAGGAGCGACGAGTTGAGCGACCGGATGGACTGACAGATGCGCATGCTGAGATGCCTTTTTGACACTCCGTCGGAGAGGCCTTGCAGCATGCCTTTTTCATCAATCCCGATATGCCTACACCGTATGGTTTCTTGGCTGAAAATCCCTGGTTACCATATGTTGAGTGAAGCCGTTGGCGTTCAGGCAATACCAACACTGGTGTCCTGAATGGGCAAGTCTTTGAAGGCCTGGCAGCCTAGCAGACTTGACGAATTGGGTGTGATGAGTCGCCTTTCTTCGGGGGTTGTGTGCGGGAAGGCCTCAAGCAGTATGCCTCCTACAACAAATTGCGGCGGGCTTCGTTGCAGTTGTTAGCGCAGGAAGCGGAGTGGTCTGGATTAATTGTGAATGCTATGAAATGCCCTGCATGATTGGTGGGTGAACTTGTCACCTGCAGGAGCTCGGAGAGGAGCAAGTGCAGGACCATAGAGATTCCAATGGCAGCTTGGGCCGGTAGCTTGACCTGCCCCCAGAATCGCAAACAGACACAGCGGGTTTTGCATCCTTGAAGCTAGAATCTGGCCGTCATTTTCAATGACCGGTTGAGCGGAGACCCCGAACCTCAACCACGAAGAGTCAACCTCTGCGAATGTACGTCTCCCAGGGCAGAGTCTGGCCGTGACGTCGCTCTGCATCTGCAGGAGCTGCGAGACGTGTTTCTGGCCATGGACTCAGGGGACGGTCAACTGGATGTGGAGGAGCTTCGAGAGGCCGCCCGAAAGGTAGCCTCTTGGTGCAGATCGTGGGTTGGGGGTTTAAGGTGGCCGCTTCTCAAAAAAGGTTGACACACACAACGCGCGTGTCTCTCTTTTTTTTTTGGGGGGGCTGGTGGATGAACAAGGAAAGTGCGAGGAGCTGACCAAGTTGGGGCAAGTGAAAGGAGACGAGAAGTACACTCCATTTTAACTAGGATCTGGATGTATCTGGCACGGCTATTTTTGGCGCTGATCAACACCTTGGCACTCTCAGACTTGCCTTAGACTTCCGTCCCCCAGCTGGTTTTGCCTAGCTGACCTGAGATCCATCTAGATGCTGTTTTGATTGCGCATCTAATGTAGAGGAAGCACTTCAAATTAGTCCCAATGTGGCCGTCTTTGCACCAAAAAGGGGCAAGTGCTGAATGTTTATGTGCATTTCACGAAGGAGCTGCTCCGAAGTGTTGCTCCGAAGGTTTTGTCATTTCCAATGCCAACTCCAATCTGAGGACTTCACCTTGAGCCCTGAAGAAGCTACTGAGTTGATTGCTGCCTTAGGCGGGCCGTCTTCCCAGATGGCTGGCTATCGGGAGACTCTTTGGTGGCACTGGAGAGAACATTTCATGCTCCTTGAAATTTTTTGCATGCCCTCTTGGGGCGTTTCTGTATTCATTGTCCACCCAGGTTCATTGCTGCTGCTGGCAGCAGCTGCTCGGAGTGTTTCCATGATGTAGTATGTAGAACTGTGGATCTGTTTGTAGTTTGGCGGTCGCAGCCACGCCATTGTGCTCAACGGTCGCACCTGGTTCAGCTGATGCTTTGAGGTCAAGTGCAGTATACCTTTGCGCAGCTGAAGCGCTGCTTTGAGAAGCTGAGCAACTTTGAGAAGTGGAAGGGCTCGGAAGTTTGTCAAGACGGTCGTGTGAGGGATCCAGACAGACCCCGCGGACATTGCAGTAGTAGTCAAATGATTCACAATGCCCTTGTCTCCTTTCGCTTGCGCAAGGTACTAGCGGTGTCATCCGCTTCCAGGACATGCCACATCTTTTTTCTCATAGTATCTCAGAGTCGGAGTGGGAGGACATCATCAAGCATCCTGGCGCAAGTTCGGTGTGAGTTCCGCACGGCACGTCCTCTCCGCACCAGACACGATGCAAACGACCCGACGCAGTACTTCCAGTCTGCAAGGTCGACCCGTACAGCAGATCGTGAGGAGTCTCCGACGGCGAAATCCACAATTAGCCGTACGGAATGCAATGAGAGGGGGAGTCGTGATGTGGGAGCCATGAGAGTTTTTAAGAGAGGTCCATGGAGAACCGGCAAACACTTAGAGGGGATCCGCATGTCCAGAACCTAGGCCTGGACAAATTTATGTCCATGATGCAATGCCCACTTCAAGAGGGAGAGGCGCCGTGTGCCTGTCTTTGGCTTGCAGGCAGTGCTGGCATCCTGGGCATTTCATTCTTGTATTCTCGTTAGGCAACCCTGCCGACCTCAAGCTCACCTTTGCATGTTCACGGGGAGGATCCCAAGCAAGCTGGCTCTCCTGTGAGACTTGGTTTATATAACTGTGCACAAGAATTTGGATTCCTCTTATGCTCCCTGCTGCCGAAGTTGAACATGATCAGAATGCCAGCCAAGCTCCGGCTTTTTACACAAGCCTGCAGGCTGAGTTGAAGAGTTGCAAGCGCAGTGAGAAACGGAGGTGATTCACGTGGTGTCTAGGGATGGTATATATATATATACCACTAGCTACTAGCTAGGCAATCCTTTTGGGGAACGTGGTCCCATTGTGTTTTCTGTGAGATGTTGCTGGACGAAGTAACTACCTCATCACATTGTTTGGTGGTGTCCATGTCGAGAGGGCGCCAAGAGGTGTTGAGATCCTGACAATTCAAGCGCAGCAAATACCAGCCTTTTGCAAGCCCAACGCCTTTGGTAGCTCCGCGGATGGCAAATGTTGCCAGGGACCACGTGCTTGTAGCGCATAACACATCAAAATTATCGTTGACTTCGCTGGAAGACGTCGTTCAACGCCCCAGAAAGATGTCCTTACAGCTCGAGCGTAGTCCACACAACTATGTCGAAACTTGAGCAGTAGGTGTCACAGAACAATTGCATTACTGTGGGACAAGCTCACTGTGAGCTCGTGCAGAAGATGTAGAAGAAGTAGGTAGCTGGATATCCCTTCACCGAAACCGTCGGTGCAATCCGAAAGGTCGCCGGTGTTCGTTCCTCTCTGCCAGGTGCCCCAACAAGCCAAACATCCACCGACAAGCACAAAGAAAAGGTCGCCAATTGCAGCGGAAGAGCCCATCAATACACATTGCAAAGTGTGCAACGCACACTCCGGTGTTGCTTTCCTTCTCCGGTGTTGAGTGAACACTTGAACCATTGGACGATGGGGGTTGAATCAGGGGGTCTCGATGTTTGCGGTGTGTCTCATTTGAGCATGATGCTTGGACTGGACTTGAGCATGATGCAACGCCAAGGAAGTTCTGGCAGCGCATCGTGGCGACAATGAGTGATCTTTTGATTCAGGACAAGAAGATGCCAATGCAAATGCACCTTCTCAACCTTTCACCTTACCTCTAGAGACAGATATACGGAAAAGGAATAGACCGCCTGACAGAAGGTTTCTTGCGCTTGGCCATTGGTTGTTTGGTATGTGCAGCATCCTAGGTTGTACTGAGCCACTCTGCTGGCTCACTGAGTGACAGTGACTTAGTTCGGCATTTTTTTCAGCAGCTCAGCCCCTGGACCAGCCAAGCCTTTTGAGATGTCAAAGTTGTTATTGTTGAAGAGTTTTTGATGCATCGGAATTAGCAATCCTTTTGGCTGTCCGGATCCGAGCAACAGTTCACAGGATGCAGGAATCCATTTGTGTGGATTCACTGACCATGATGCAAAGGCTTAGGGCCCCTAAGCTGAAGGGGCAAACACCCAGGCTCAGTGAATATGTTCCTGTGAATTTGAGCCCGGGCTGCCACCACGATGAGCTGCCATTTTCCTCGCAAGCCAGGCCAGGAGGCCAGCTTTGCCGCCAAGCTGGCCTGAACCAGTCAGTCAATGCAAGTTCAAGTTATTGAGAGCAAGACGGAGGAATCGACATTGCCAGCTCCGGCATACTGACGCACACATATACACAGGTGCATCTTGCCAGGCTGTTCCTATGAGTTTCAATTAGAGCTGGTTAGTCAGCCTGGCCTCAGCGACCATTCGGCAATGCTACGCCTTAGCTAGAGCACTTCTCAGCTTTGTTGCGTTGAGCTGTCAGACCGATGCAGACCAACCCTGTTCAACTCCACATGCCTAGTCGAACCGACGCAACAGAAGGCAAATCGGTCGGCTCAATTGTGACAAGGCCTTTGCCGAGCGAGCTTCCAAGGCTTACAGGCAATTGACTTTTGAGGTTTGCAGTGGGAGAGTCGAAGCCTGCTCCCACAGGAACAATCGTAGCATTCATGCTTTGGACTTGCTTGAAATCGACGGCTTTGGCTGAGTTCTGTGTTTGGAGAATTGCCATTGAAGAAAAGACTGGTTTGCTGCTGTTTTCTTGCAGGTCCTAGGCCGTCGGGTTGGAGTAATTCGATTCAGCTCTGTGCCAACTTTGGCTTAGGCGCTGATTAGGCACTGAACCCTGCAAAATCGCAGGGCACCGGGCATGATAGGTCTCCAATCCTAGCTGAGAGCGGGAAGCATTGGATGCACAATTCTTGGATCATGTCCCAAAATTGTAAGCTCTTCAAATTTGGCAGGTTTGTCTTTCGTGCCCGGAATTGATTTGCAAGGACGGCAGCCTGTGAATCCACCTGATACGACCTCTTCAGGTGGGAGGGGCTGCCTGATTTCCGACCTGGTCTGGGCGTTGTTGCTTCCAGCAGACCACCAGGACAGCCCTACAATGGCCCTACAACAGGGAGTTCTGCTGAAATTGTCGCCTGGTTTCACGAGGCTTTGGGGCGTCTGGAGCTGATGCTTCTGAAAACACGCCGCAGAGTGGTCAAGACGTCCGCTTTGACGGGCTTCATGGGAAGTGTCAGGTTTTGAAGTGCATTCCGAGCTAGGTCGATTGGGTGCATTTCTTTTGTGGATTGAAGTTATAGACAGAATTGGAACAACGCACCAATTGCGCATGGCACAGGCTTGTCATTGGGTTCCTCATGCACGCTCGAAATGCGTCGAGTCTGGGCACGAGTTGCTAAGATCTCAGGTTTTTGGGGTCTGAGCAGCTTCAAGGCTTGATCGGCCTTGATCGGCCTGGACGATTTTCACAGCCACAAGGCCAAGTTGGGCGAGCCTCGCTTTGTGAGGAACCTCGCAGAGATGAGGTTCCTGCCCCACAGTCCATGCAGGAGACAATCAGAGGATGGATGAGGATCAGTTCTTCTCTGCCCACTCATGGAATGGACTTGCTATATGCAAAAGACTATTTTATTGGAACACCCTGGTGACTCTTGTACTGGCACTGCTTAGATACAGGTTTCGAGTGCTTGGTGGCCTCAAGTGCCACGAAGCATCGTCCAGTGCGACCAATAATGAAAAAAAGCACGTTCTTCCACCTGCTTGAACGAAATTGACTCCTAGCAGAACGCAGCCGAGCAGATGGAAGACTCCACTCTAGCAGAACGCAGCCCTAACTCCATGGCTCCTAGATGGAGGCACGACCACTCCTTCTGGATTTCGCGTGCTGAAGGGCCCAAGACAGACAGATAGACAGACAGACAGACACAGAGAGAGAGAGAGAGAACCGTGGATGGATGGATCGATAGATAGATACCAGAAATAGATAAATAGATGGATAGATGTACATGCACTCGTCAGATGTCAAGGATGCCCATGGGAACAGAAGATGTGTTCAAACTATGGGGGTGTCTGCAATGCATGACAGTTTTGCTTGCATAAGATTGTGATGTGCATTCTCGGCCCAAGCCAGCGGGCAGAAAGAACATGGCCCACATTATCATCAGTTCAAAAGCCAGGCAGTCCAGCCATTCAGTGGACTTGGGCCAGCGCGGAAGCTAGCAGCTAGCCGTCAATTTGAAGCCGCTACATGACAAACACACACACACACACATATATATATATATAGGTAGGTATGCATTTAGCAATATATATATATACAATGTTTAAGAACTGGCTGCCTGTTCTTATTTATCGCCCGCGATGGGCATTATGACCTGATTGGCCGGCCGCTGGGCTGGGCTTTAAGAACGAACTCGCTGTGGCCAACTTGTGCTTGTGCTCCTCCACCCTCCAATGTGTCTCTCATCAACCAAGCCCGCACCTTCCCCAATGGCTTGAGGTGTGCCAGGCTCCTTGAAGGATGCTTGGCATTCTGGAGAAGCTGAGCCCACAGGACTGGCCATGATCCATCCCTCCTTACCTGAATGGCGTCTCCTCAGTCAAGAGGGAGCAGAAATTTGAGAACACCACACATATTGGAAAGTCACCCGTCCCTACAAAAAGGAGACTACTGAATACTACAGCAGGGGTGCACTGGAACCCTTTGGTGTTAGGATCTTGCCGCACTCGGCGTGCTGGCCCTTGCCCTTGTGACATGCCTAGTTCCTTGACTGCATGGGGTTGGCACCCAATGCTGACGTTGCATTTACGGAGGAAAGCAATCCGATGGTGCCTCTCAGGTTTGTTTTCCTTGCTACTTGGCTTTCGTCGCATTGACCGGCTGTGGTCCCGCCAGGGTGCAAAGACACTTAGCTGAACGTGTGAGAATCAAGTTAGACACTTTTGACATTCGATGGTCTGAGCTGCTGCCCGTTGTGATCTCAGGGCCACTTGGGCCTCTTGCAAGCTGAGGTGTTTGCTCGTACATCCTGCGCTTGGCAAAGCGAAGGTCGAAGTTCAACTATCACAAGGCCTTTTTTACATAAAGTGCTTCCAAAATGATACAACAGTGACGGCTGAGTAGCACCAGCTCACTGACAATTAGCTATATAAATGATTGCCAGAATTCTTTTGGCTTGATTGCAAGCCATGGGTGGGGATTGAACCTGACAACATTGCGCCCCGCAGATTGACAATCATTTGTATCTTGGGAGCTGCTCAGAGTGGATTTCAGTATGCCCCACTTCAATGCTCGTTCCAGACATTCTAGCAGCTGCAACTTCGAGCACATTGCAACCCAGCTCCTCTAAGGCTTGCCTAGGACAATGGAAGACTTGGAGGAATTGAAGTCCCTCGGGGTAGGAGCCATGGCTGCTCGGCCACAAAGATGCCAGTGAAAGATTTACACATCGCTGGTGCAAGCTGCTGATATGCGTTGCAATGAATGAATTGAACACGTCAAATGGAAGAGTGCAGAAAGCAGTTGACCAAGGTCACTCTGAATGAGGCTTGGGAGATGGAGCTCTCCAATAAATTCGTGAGGTGGGTCACACACCCACACACCCACACTTGGAGACAGTTGCAGGTTCCATAGCAAGCAAACCGCTTGGCGGGCATCTCCAATATCAAATGGGTATATTAATTAATGTAGTCTTCAGAGAACATTTTCTCTTGGAGAGACAATGATTCAACGTCTTCAGGGATAGCTGCGGCATTGAGCACTTGCACTTGCCAACCCCAGACTTCTTTGCGCCCAAGCAGGAGGATATCGAGGTGGGGCGTCGGATAGTCTTAAGCCCCCCTTGGCATTTGGTGGGCCACAGCCTAAAAAATCGCCTGAAGGATCCCAAACATTAGTTTTCTGCATCTTCCTCCCAAACCTGCTTTTTGCATGCTCTTGCTGTGAGGCTGCGGTCCACTTCATCACGGCCCACGTCCGAAAAGGCTGAGCAAAACAGCGGTGCCGGTGGTGACACACGGCAAGCTTCGGGCTTCGTCGACGCCAGGAATCGGTGTCTACGTCCACTGCAATGGTGGAAAGGGCCGCAGTGCGGTTTGTGTGATTTGCTTTCTGGCAAGTTTCTTGGTGACAAACATGTCTTGTTGGTTCAGACGATAACCCTACGTCCTATGTCTTTTTCATGGCCCTACGTCCTATGTACTAGGAAATCCTGTCCTGAGGCTTCATGGACCTGAGCCCCGAATTGGCCTATGACCGGGTGATCTCCAAGCGTCGCATCATGGGGGTCTTCCCAGAACTGGTGGCCTTCGCTGGCTGGAAATCCAGCAGAGATCGGATGTTGGAGAAGATCGAGGGAACCTAAGAGAGTCACAAAAAGGGGTCCTTCCGCCTTTCCTTTTTCCGTTTTGCGTTGTCTCTAAAGACTCTTGTAGTCAGCTTATGTCGGGTCCTTTGAATCCTCAGCACTTGGTCGGGATTGCCCCACTCACAGGAACCACTGATTCACGTCGTGTTCTTGTGTGCCCTGTCGAGGCACCGATGCGTGGAGTTTTGGGTCTGCATAAGCAGCCACTTGGTCATACACAGCCAAAAGCACCGCCACGTCTGATGTCACCGCCACGAGTGGTGACTCCGGTCGTTGACGCCTTTTTGTGCAAGTGAAACGCCCCCGCCTGGATCCAAGGTGGCGTGCCGTGAAGCGCTTCTGCCGTCGGGTTTCTAGGACTGGTGGCATGTTCGCCCATTTTTTAGCACGACAAAAGGCCAGTGCAACGTATGTCCCCCCGCTCTTGATGGGGACTTTTGCGAATCCCCCATGTCATTATGAAGGAACTGAATGAACATTGCTGTGAAAGACAGTGTTCTTAATCTTCGCCCTGCATTTTCTCAGGATGCCGAAGCGCTTTGAAGCCTTCGCCGAGGAGTCCCCGGTGTGTGACTTGTCCAAGAACCCCCAGCGACAGCTCGTGCTTCAATTGTGGTATAGAGATATAGGAATGTGCAAATGAAGCGGCTAGCCACCGAGCTTGGCCGCTGAGAACCTGCTCCTGGCATTGGGTTGTGTGCTCGCCTTTAGCTAACGGCTAAACTCTTGAGAGGGCGATGGAGAAGAAGATATAGGAATGGGACTGGGATCTTCATCACTCTAGCCGGTCTGTGGTTTAGGCCAATGACACCAGTTGCATTATCAGTGACCACCCGAGGTCAAGAAGTCACTGCAAAACCGCAAGAATTGGCCACAGCCGGCAAGCTCAGAGTATGCTTCGCAGCCCGTCCACGCGAACAAAGCCTGGAAGGATGCTTCTACTGTATATGTTTGTGACCCCTAAGACCTGGCGAACTCCTAAAGCAACTCTGTTCGGGTTTGACAAAAGATCGAGAGAGAGAGAGAGCTAGCAATAACAAGTCTGGATTAAGAAGCTTGTTGTTGGAAGTTTCGCTCTGGTTTCTCCTCAGTGCTCGACGAAGATTTACAGTACTATCGAAGTTATACTGACTTGGTGAGGTGCATGTAGCAGATAGCCTGCCCCATGATGAGCCGTCCTTGTCTCAGAACAACAAACGTCCGTTCCAACGGCTCAGCGGAGTTGCGAGCTTTGCGGCTTTGCCTGGACTTTTGGGACCAAGATGGTACCAACCTTGCTGAAAGCGGGATGGCTGGACACGTGGGAGATGGTGTTTTCAAGGTTTTACGCCATGACATCCTTCCAACTGTTGCACAAAGCTGTATATAACATGGCTTCACTTTTTGCGCGGTTTTCCTTCGAAGGCCACTTCCAAGAAAAGACGCGGAGCATGTTCCAGTTCCAGCTGCCTCAACAGGTGGGGCTTGCGTTGCAAGCTGCAAGCCGCCCATTGCAAGCCTCACAAACAATTGTCACGCTGCCTGCCAACAGAAAGTGAGGTTTGAATACTGAAGAGGGCATGCTTGATTGCGCAGGTGAAGCAACCACTGATGGCTTGCCACCGGTCTGGCTCTCAGGGTTTAGTGACGACGGTGGAGCAATCCAGTTTTGTTCACGGGAGCGCCGGCCTTGGACCTTGGGCGAGGAGCTGCATGCGCCAGTACATGCACCCCCGCCTGCTTTGAACGTGCCTCCTGAGCCAACTCAGCCACCCTGTGTGGAGCACTAAGTCGGGATTCCAGTGCCATGCATTGGCACTCTCAGAGGAAGTCTTGAGCCGATCTTGAGTACTTCAGAGCCTGCAAACCAATGCTGTCCGAGAGGCTCAGTAATTACTCAAAATCAGCTCTGAAAAAGACATATACTAGACGACGAGTGGCCCGAAAGCATTTTTCATCACGTAGGAAGTCAGAGTGCGAGTTATCTGTTAAGTGTGCAGTGTGAAGTGTTAAGTCGAGTGAGTTGAGGTAGTGTG
Source organism: Durusdinium trenchii (assembly GCA_963970005.1). NCBI lineage: Eukaryota > Dinophyceae > Suessiales > Symbiodiniaceae > Durusdinium > Durusdinium trenchii. The sequence continues at coordinate 568,412 of CAXAMN010021729.1, forward strand.
TGGGTTTCTGTGTGTGTATCTATGTCCGTGTGTATATAAGTCTGCGTATGTGTGTGTGTGTTCGTGTAAGTTAAGGCAGTGCGTGGGTGTTTGTGTGTGATGCGGCCTCCCAAACCCCCCACCGGCGGCCAAGCGGTGACAGCCCAGCTCATCGTCATGAGCATTTGAGCTGCTGGTAAGGGGAGAAGCAGCGTGCACGGCGCCAGGAAAAGCTCACGGAAAAAACGAACCGGAACGAGGACAGAAAAGTGCCGAGGCAGGTGCGCCAGAAGTGTCTCGAAGCAGTGACCTGTCAGAGGAGATGAACGAAGTAGCGCGCAGGCCTCCCAAACCCCCACTGGCGGCCAAGCGGTGACAGCTCCACAGATTGCTCCGCGTACTCAACTTGTACTACCTAGTCGCCAGTTCTCATCTTCCAGCTCCCCGGCTACGCGTACTAAAGTTGTACTACCAGTCATTGTACTACCAAGTCACCAGTTCTCATCTGGCCACTCCCCAGATACTCCGCGTACTACAGTTGTACTACAAAGTCGCCAGTGCTCATCTTCCATCTTCCTAGACACTCCGCGTACTCAAGTTGTACTACCCACTCGCCAGTTCTCATCTTCCCACTCCCCAGCTACTCCGCGTACTAAAGTTGTACTACCAAGTCGCCAGTTCTCAGCTTCCAGCTCCCCAGCTACTCCGCGTACTGAAGTTGTGCCACGAAGTCGCCAGTTCTCAGCTTCCAGCTCCACAGCTTGCTCCGCCGCTAAACCTATCGCACTCTGGCCTGCATTTCGTGCACTCGACACGCACGATCTCCGCAGAGGGTCGCGTGGTCATTTCACACTTCGCGCTCTCGCCTGCATTTCGCGCACTCGACACGCACGATCTCCGCAGAGGGTCGCGCGATCATTTCACACATCGCGCTCTCGCCTGCATTTCGGGCACTCGACACACACGATCTCCGCAGAGGGTTGCGCGGTAATTTCACAAATTGCGCTCTCGCCTGCATTTCGCGCACTCGACACGCACGATCTCCGCAGAGGGTTGCGTGGGCAGCCGGCGAATCGCACTCTCGCCTGCATTTCGCGCACTCGACACGCACGATCTCCGCAGAGGGCTGCGCGCGCAGCCGGCAAATCGCACTCTCGCCTGCACTTCGCGCACTCGACACGCACGATCTCCGCAGAGGGTTGCGCGCGCAGCCGGCAAATCGCACTCTCGCCTGCTTTTCGCGCACTCGACACGCGCGATCTCCGCAGAGGGTTGCGCGCGCAGCCGGCAAATCGCACTCTCGCCTGCATTTCGCGCACTTGACACGCACGATCTCCGCAGAGGGTTGCACTTTCGGTTGACGCTGTTCGTCCCACCCTCCGCCTTTAAGAGAGAATTTATAAAGTGGGGAAATGTTTTTTCATTAGGACATCTCCCGTGCTAGTTTTCCATACTCACACTTGCCTACTCAGTGCATGCTTGCATACTCATTGCGTGCTTGCAACTCATCACTTGCATACTTACACTTGCGTACTTCCACTTGCATACTTTGACACTTGCATTGCACACTTTGCACTTCACTGCTTTTGCCCTTCCACTTACACAGGGCTACGTATAGCGTTCATGTTGTCCTGCAAGTGTGGTGAAAGTGTCAATGTCTAAGTGTAAGTGTCGAAGTGTCAGTGTTCAAAGGATTTTCCGGAAGAACCCTTCGCAATGCTTTCGGGAATATATATATATATATATTTGGTAATTGTTCCGGGCCGGGCTATATGCTTGGGTTGAAAACGTTGAGAAATGATTAAAATGTTTTCCACAAGGTTTCAAATGCACGCCGAGTTTGAGACATGTCCGCGTGCATTCCGCATCTTGGCATGTCTCACTTTGTCAGGTGCCGCAGTGCAACCACTACGAGGAGAGGTTTGAAGCTGAGGCCAGCTCTGACTCTGATGAGGCACGGGTGGCTTAGTGAGGCTCAGTGACTTAGTGGGCTTGGTGGCTGTGTAGTTTGAGGGTTATTCAATTGTCGAAGCAAACTTCAGGGCTCATGGCCAGAGAGTTGCTGTGGACAGGAGCCTCCATTACTGGAGTAGATTTGTGAGAGGAGTCTGCCACTGGTGCCTTGGGATAGTTCTTGAGGAAGAACCTTCCACTGGGCAAATTTCATAGTCTTATGGCCAGTTGCCCCGGCTGCCCGGCTGCTGGAGTTCATTTCGCAATGCAAGTGTGTCAACGACACGTCTTTGCGTGCGCGATATTCCTTGTGTTGCCCCGTGACCTGAGGGTAACCCAGCGTGTGTGAGGTCTGTTAATACATCGAGGAGTTTTCACACACCATTAGCGTTTTCAAGTCGAGGTTGAAGAGTCGAACATGTTGGCATCGTTTCCCCCTCAGTGGTTGCTACAACTTCGTGCTGCCGTTCATGGCCAAGCCAGAGGCAGTACAGCAACCCAAGGGGCGTCAATCCCCGAGGATGCGCAGTCTTCAGTCTTCCCTGCTTGCTTCGCAAGGGAAGCACCTCAATTGGCACTTGAGCCTTTGGAAGGGTGGAGTCAGTGGAGTTCTCCTTGGAACAGGACAGGTGTCAACCGGTCATGATAGGTGACTGGCTAAGTCACGGTACTCACCAGGTCGCCAAGTGCCAAGAGGTGGGCCTCATGCCTCCATGCCTCGGTGGTTTGGAGAAGCCCCGCCATGGCGCCTCGGTGGAGTCAGCCAATCCGGCTGAATCTTACCAAATATATACATACATGCATGCATGCATACATACAAATATATATATATATATGTATATATAAGTCAAAGTGAATCTGACCACGAAATACCCCCGATGGCAGCCTGGCAAGAGTGCTTGCTTCAAGAACGTGTGCAAAAAAGATGTGCTGGGCGAAGCCGGGTTGCGTGTCTGTCCGTCGTGCTTTTTGAGGCTTGGCATTGGGTGCATTTATTTTTTGAATAGAGTTTTGGTTTATGAGGTGTGTCAAACAGTTGCCTCCTCCACATGTTTTGCGGATGCTGCTTGGATCAAGTTTTTTGTTTTGTTTTGGTGTTGAGTCGCCTGCTTTCAGTTGGGCGAAGATGTCGTTGTCGAGGACGTTGGGACGTAACGTTCGACGTACAATTGGAGTCTGATCTAAATGGCTTCCACTGGGACTCCGTGCTAGATCTGGATGGGGGAGAGAATGGCAGTGATTCCCACACATCCCCCATCCCCAAGTCTTGATTGGGTTTCTCTTCGAGCACATGCTGCAAAGCACCTGTCTGCGGATGGCTTGTGCAGGATGCTGCGCCCTTCCGCCAGGCTGTCACGCCGTTTCTTGAACCTTGGCTACCAATGCAATCTTTCTCATGATCTATGAGCGTCGACTTTTAAACTGGGGGCCTGTGTCACAGGCACGGCATTCAAAAAAGAGACCATGCGCTCACACATGCATACGCACACAGAGAGATTCACTACTGTATGTTTGCACACGTTCTTGTCACATGTAGTACCTTTGCAAGATAAACGTGCATGTTTGTGTGCACTTTGTTCTTGGTCTGTTAGACTGGATATCTTGGGCAAGAAGGGGCTTGAGTCGGCTTGAGATGCAGAGCCAAGGAGCATGCCTGGCGCGAGGCGAACACATACAGATATCATTGGAATTGACCTGGGAACCACAAACTCATGCGCCTTTGGAATCATTGGATTGGCTTATCTTGCAGGTTTTTTGACGTATGATCACGACCATGGTGATCATCTTCAGGATACACACAGCTGTATTGAAGATTCCCCCAATAGTGTGGGGATTCTTCCGGTAGGTGGTAAGGCTGGGTTTGATCGAGGGTGCTCACATCGGTCGCCGGCTAATTCGCTGCCAGTTGCAGCACATTCACGCCTCTCGAGATCTTCGAAGTGCATTTTCGACCGCGCAGGCTATCGCAGGCTCGCACAAACCTTCCGCCGTAAGAGAGTGCTTGCCTCGACTGCTCTCTCTTTGTGGTGCAGTGCACGTTTTCGGACTGGGTGGTCCCTTTTCGTGTCAGGCGCAGGGAACACTCGTGTTCTGGTGCTCTTCGTGGCAGGTGCAGCGCTTTGGACATATGAAGGTGAAGCTTGGCAGAGGTCTTCCGAGATAGGCCGCACTGATGGACCAGTTTGCTGGAAAATCCGCCCGCCACATGGAGCTCAAGATTTAACAGTCCGTGATAGTGAACAGCCCTCAGCCTATCAGGTCCATCATCCAACCGGCCGAATTTTAAAACTGCGCTTACAAGAGATGTCGTTGCCCATCCAAATGCTGTGAACGGAGGGAGCCATCCATTTGCAGAATCACTCATATTTCACTCACCAAGCACTCGTTTTTCAAACAAAATCCATGCTGCTCAAAATCACAATCTTTGAGTGCATTCATCATCACAAAGCATCCTGTGGCCTTGGCATATAGCAGATATTGCGACAACGTGGAGATTGGAACTGGAGAGCGTGGGGGGCGGTAGAGCCTGCAGTCAGTAGAGCCAGTCCCACAGCATAGGCCTGCACTCAGGTCCAGAAGTTTTTGCCAAGCTGAACTTTTGGTGGGCACCGTAGAGGGCCCAACTTTTGGCCCGCTTTGGCCGTTGCTGCTCAATTTTACGTTTGGGCTCCAATATTAACAGGACTCTCTGTAAGATTTTTGCGTTGCAGTTTTGGCAAAAGAAGACAATGCGAGCGTCTTCAACATGGATGCTTTCCATCCCAAATAATTCAAGCTCATTGGAAAACTGTTCACTTGGTAACCAAGCTCATACTCATACTCCATTGAAAACTGAGCAGGTGTACTGGTCGGCAAAGGGCCTGGCAGCAAGCCTGTTTTGGGGACTTGAACAGATGGACCCAACGCAGGCATGTGGGTTGAATTGAACAGTGCATTTGTGGAGCTTTGAGATTGTTCTACTTGGTCAACTGGCTGAACCAAGCTGGAGTTCATATTGCCATGGCGCCTTTGCGATAGAAGTTAATGATAAAACCGGTGGGTTTCAGAACCGTTGTATGATCTATCATGTCAAGAAGGTTGGAATTCAACTACTGTTGAGTTTGAAGAGGAGTTTGCGAAAACGCCGCGTCATGTTCTGCCGTGGTTGCAAGCCCAAGATCAAACACAGCTGTCAACGACCCACCCCAATTATTGGGCGGGTTCGGAGCAACAGCCTTTGAACGATCTCTAAAGGTCTTTTGCTGTGATTGTTCTTTAGATGCCAGCGGCCAAACGCATTAGCGCATCTGCGATTGCCAGTGAAAAGCAGTCCAACCAAGACAGGATGCCCGCAAATCTATGTTGCAGGATCCGGCAATAGCATTGGAACGTGGGAACATAAGCAATGATCATTCCCACAAGACCAGGAGACCTCGTGAAGACGTGACAAGAGCAAGGATGGCGAACGGCTGTGAGCGTCCATGTGCAGATTTCGTGGCGCTTTGTGAACGTCTATGTGCAGATTCGGGGCACGCAGTACTTGGTGAACGTCCATGTGTGGATTTTTCGTGGCAGACCCAGTACTTTGTGAAGACTCATGTGCAGATTTCATGGCAGGCGCAGCGCTTTGTAAACCTCAAAGCACGGGCATCATTTTGTGAAGCTCGAAGTGCAACATATGTGCTCTCATGCTGTGAGTTCCGGCATGTATTCTCATGCATGTGTGCTCCCATGTGTGTGCTCCTCTATATTTGTGCTCCCGTTGTGCTCGCATATGTGTGCTCAAGAGAGTGCGGAGGTTTGCTTATTCCCTATGTTTTGTTTACAGCAACACGGTTTTGTTTTTTTTTCTTTGGGGTTCCTTTCCCTTCTGTCTACTGTGAAGCTGAAGCTTTGAGCTGTGAGGTGTTGCAATTATGGAGGGCAGCACGCCCAAGGTCATTGAAAATAGTGTCTTGGATTTATGTATGGTATCACCACAAGAGGTTGCGACAGATCACTTGCAAACCGGGCAACTCGTGATGAACCAGAGGATGTGTTTATGCACACTTGAAACTTGCAGCAGCTTGCAAGTTTTGCCAAATCTTCATCTCAGTTGCAACGGCGGCTCCTGCAATTTGAGTGACTTATTGTTGCTCATTTCAACACGAATGATCAACGCCTTCACTTCGCAACACCTTCAACCCACAACGACCAACCACCCCAACCACATTACCACATTGCGGACATGGAGCGTGGGTGACTCACACTTTCATCCTGGCCCCCCCTCCCCACGAAGTGTGTGAGTGTGTTGCCTAGTTTTAGGAACATGGCCAACTAAGACCATCATGCGCCTCGTTTATCGCGTTCGCTTACTATAATTCATCAGGAAGGGCAAACCATCAACGAACAGTCCCAACAGCTGGAACCAAAACGGGTGAAATCTCCCTGCACAAGTGCCACAGCACAAAAGGGCGTGGCCTCACTGAAGAACCCCTGCAGTGAGAAGGTCAGACACGAGGTGAGTAAAGAGACTGGACAAGACGGAGGGGAAGATATAAAGGGGATAATCCACGATAATGGATGGTCTGTGTGCTTTGCCTGTAAGATTCCACCATATTCCACCACTTGTCCTCTGCTGCGTCATGACTTCTTGTGGTGGGCCCATGGCAGCTTTTGGCCCTGCATTGTGCCAGGCGAGGGTATGCGAACCACACCCTCGGTGGTAGGCTTCAACAATGATCAGCGATTAGTTGGCATTCCTGCCAAACGGCAAGCAGTTACCAATCCGGAGACTCATTTGCAGAGACAACCTGCCATTCTCAGGCCATACATACTCTTTTTCATTTGTGTGCTTGCTGGTGAAAAACGTAGTCGATTCAAGCCGTGGACAGCTCAGGAAAACACAATCTTTGCGGCCAAGCGCCTGATTGGACGAACGTACGACGAGGATGCAACACAGAAGGACAAGAAGATTTTGCCTTACAAGATCGTCAAGGTGAGGTTCAAGAGGTGTAACACTGGATCAAAAAGGGTAAAACAGGTACAGTAAAAATTCTGCAGTTCCTATATGGCCTAGCCACGTTGGAAGACAGCTCGATGGAGGCGGCCAACGGAGATGCTTGGGTGGAAGCTGCCAGCCAGCAGTATTCGCCTAGCCAAATTGGTGCCTTCGTCCTCACCAAGATGATTCTTGGAGTGACATGCTTCGGCAAGACATGCAGCAGGTTAACGTGCAGTTGCAGCGTTGCTGCTGGCAAAGGGAGGCAACGTTGCGCCTTTGGCAGCCAAGGAAAGAAACAGCCGAAAGCTACTTGGGGCGCACAGTTAGCAAGGCAGGCAAGCAATCCTGATAGGGTTTGCACTTATCACTTACCATTAAGACATGGCAGCTCTCTGGAATCTTGGCATGGGCCAGCCCTGGCTTGGTCTTACACTCCAGCGCATGTGGCTTTGTTTTCATCAGGCTGTGATCACAGTTCCAGCCTACTTTAATGATCATCAGCGACAAGCGACGCACCGAAGCTGCATCGAGATACGGATTGTTTCTTCAAAGAGCACGACTAGATCCACTACTGTAGCCTTTGGCGGGCAACTCCGCGTCTTTCTTCTCTCGCAAAGCATGTCGACACCAGGAAGGATGCTGGGAAGATTGCTGGCATGGAAGTTTTGAGAATCATCAATGAGCCGACAGCAGCTGCATTGGCATTTGGGATGGAAAAGAAGGCTTGCCTAAGGGATCTGAAAACCTCCATGAGTCATTAAGGATGTGGCAGTCTCAAGAGAATTGTTTTCTTTTTGTTGACTATGATTCCCTTTGAGAGTAGAAACAAGAAGCTACTAGTAACAAGTGCCACGCTAGTAGTAACAGGTGCCTTACTAGTAGTAACAATGTTTGCTATTAGAAAAAAACTTTCAGACTTTCAGTCACCCTTCTGTCCCCTGAAGCCGGCGACTGGGTCTACCACTGGGCGACGGGTAGACCACGACCCCAGGAGGATGGGCAGATTATGGCGGTCTACGACTTGGGGGGTGGCACCTTCGATATCTCCGTGCTGGAGATCTCCACCGGTGTCTTCGAGGTGACTGGGGCTGGTCTGGGTGGGTGGACCTGTCACCTGTCGGCTGGGTTGAGGGGCTGGGGTGGGTGAGGCTGGAGGATTTGCATCTCGTCTCAAGCCCTGAAAGCACTAAAAGTCGGACGACCAATGTCTGGTTGCACAGTTCATTCACATCCAATGGGCTTTGGCCCCCACATGATCAGATTTCCATGTAAAAGCGGTTTTCTCTGGCACCTCTAAGCATTCCAGGTGAAGCCTTGGATCCCGAGTCCCACAACATTGGAACTCGGTCGTAGGGGGCCTACCACAAGCTGAACCCACGCTGGGATTGGGAAATGGATGGGAGACCTCTTTAGCAGGCGGTATCTACTATGAGTGACTATGATCCTGGAGGAAGAGCCTGACATTGGGTTTGCCAAGAAGGAATCCGAAAGCCTTGTTTTAGTGAGGAGTTCACCTGCTGAATCTTCACAATGTGGCACCGTTGGCTCAAGCATCGGGAGGAAACATCAGTGAGGAAAGAGAGCAAATGCAGGCTTAGGAAGCAACTGTCAAAAGTCAAGAAGGTTGTGTGATAGCATGTTTCAGTGCCGCTGATCCACATGCACGATTTTCACTGCCTGTTCCCCGTGCAGGGGGCCAAAAACCCCTTGCCTTCAACATGCAAGACCAGTTGCACATCTCCAACCATGTAAGGCACATGAAGCCAAACCTAGAAGCTAAGTCGTGTTCCGATTCAGACCCCGCCGCGTCGCGTGTGTGGCCCGTGGGAAGAAGGTGGACTCCTGCCGGCCGATGGCTGAATGGTCTGACGGCCGGAACGAGACCGACCTGGAATGTGCCATGGCCGGGATAGTTTCAACATTATTCGCTCCAAGTGTTCCACGATTGATTGAAAACCAAAGGCAAATTTGGAAACGAAGATGAGCAAAGACCTCAAGCTGCAAAGGGTGTGCAGCATCGTTCTGCATGGGTTTCTGCATGGGTGCCGTGAGAGAGATGTTCTGCCGCGTTATGAACTCAGTGAGTTCCAGATTCCCAGGACAGATCGATGAGCTACGATCCGACGCTGGGTTGAATTATGTGGAGTTCAGAGGCAAAACACTAGGAGTTGAAGATTGGGAAGCTCACCGTCTTCACCTCAAGACACCTGTTTCATTCTGTTGCCACTCTTCAGCATGCCCAGCGTTGAGACTTCGACTGCTTCCAGTGTGGGTAGTTTGCTACTGCTATGTCAATTGTTCTTGTGGTTGGTGTTTCCAGGTATGACACTCATGCAGCTCCGTGGTCCTCTCAGATCTATTCTTACCAGGCCATTCGTGCTTCACTGTCAAGAAGGCCTAGGGCCGTAGGGCAGTTACTAAGTCACTAGTCTCCTCGCATAAAGGATCATTAAGGCACGTATCCTTTAGAAGTCCTCAGGGTTAGGGCCAAAAGGGTGACCGCTTTCCGAGCATTTACTGCGTTATGCGTTATGCAGCTGACGACCAGGCGCGGGATGCAGATGCGAACCATGGGATCACGCTTGTCCAAGCCACTCGACTGCGAAGTTCATCTTCCAATGCACTTACTGTATGTCGTCCTATGTGCGTCATGGCTTCTTCAGTACAAGGCACGCGCAAAGCCTCTCAAATGTTGGGAACGCATGCCTTTATCATCACTGAAACGTTCTCAACATTCTCTCTATTATGGCGCTTTCTCTCCTTCACAGCTAGCCTGGGATAGAGAGAAGGAGAGAAATGGTTTTGATGGATCGGTAGGTGATATTTTTTGAAAGGCAGGAGATCAACAGCATGCAACGTCTGGTTTTGTTTTTACGTGCATCTTTTTTACGCAACTCAGTCTGCATCATTTGCCTCTCACCTGCGGCTGGAGGAGCGCCCAGGTGCCTGAGAATGCTGGCTTGTAGTCACAGTAGCCACTCAGTATTCACTCATGACGCTGCCGAAGATTTTAGTTTCAGAGTTAGCTTGATCAGGCTCTCCCTCCCCACTTCGAGCTAGATCAAGGTCAAGATCTGATGCTGCTGCCTTACAACTAAAGACGGGAAAGATTCATGAGCCGCATGCAAAGAGTTCTGCAAAACTAAAGCATCTAAAGATGGGTGTATATAGTAGTGTAATGTAGTGTATACTATATAAAGTTTTCCTGAACCTCGCACCTAGGTTGGTCCGCGTGGAAGGCTCACAAGTCTCATGGATTCTCATGGCATGGGCAAAGCACACGCAGGGGATTTTTTGTGTGTCAGGTGGGATCGGCGAGAGCAAAGCGACAGCCGTGACAGCCGTGACAGTCGCAACTTTCGCACCTATAGCTTCTTGGCACTTTTGGCATGGAGGTTTAGTTTGCCGTGAAACTTGGACTTTTTTGGCCTTGGGAATTGGTGGCTTTGAGGGCCGGGCTCAGGTGACAGCCGTGATAGCCGCGATCGTCGACGCCCAAGGCTCATTAATTCGCCTTGAATCTGTGACATATGCCCTGACCTTCCATTTTGAGCTATTGTGTACTGCTTCGCTGAGTGGCCATCGCCTTGCAACCTTTGCAGGAAGAGGCCGGCCAGACGCGTCGTCATGGCCTCATCCTCGGAAACTTCTCCAGGAGGCCGTCATGCAGATGCACCGCAGCTTGATCCTCCACCCGTCGGCTTTCTTGGTCTTTGCAGGACACGCTCGAGATGGGACTGCTTCTTCCTCCCGGAGAGATGCAGGAGGCACCGCCTCCCCTGCTTTCCCACCACGAGATTCGCTCAAAACATAGACATAGTGGAGCTTCACACCCACAAGACCACGGTTTGTGATTGGAGGCCATTCTGGGCGTAGAGCTGGTGAAGGCGGGAATGGATCAGTGCCTGCTAGAGCGCGACGGGTCCGCGACGAGCGCTGCCCGCACGGTTTGCGGCAGGAGTGCGCCGGCGCCGCCGCCGAAGGATCCGAGTGGAAGGCCAATCGAGATGAGTGATGCTGCTTGCGATGTAGAGAACACAAGGTCTGACATGGTCTCCTTTGGACGGCGACACTTTCTTTTGATTGGAGAATGCGAGTTGTGAGATCTTGGAGCACATATTTTTGTGTGTTGTGTGCAGGCTCGAGACAGCAGGCAACCGAGTTGGGGCGGCCAGAGGCTCTTGGTGATGGGAGAGCTGGCGCCCTCGGTGGGGTTCTCAAGAAGCGATCAGCTTTGGAAGTTGCAGAGTCGAGCAGTTGGAGATGCTCAGGTCCAGACGCAGCATCCTTGAGGCTGGGTAGCACAATATGTAAGAGACCTAGGGGAGCATTGAGATATCCGGAAGAGTAAGCAGTCTTCGAGCGTCCCCGGTGTTGGACATGTCATCCATGGTGAACTGAGAAAAGCAGCACCAGATGAATCGAAGAACGGCCCTGTATGCGGTATGCGTGCAAATTTTCGGGGCATTGGCTGGACTCGTGCTTGCATTGTCAAAACCTGCAAGGGAAGCATGCAACGAGCACTTGGAAGAGCAAGAGCCGATGAGCACGACAGCTGCTCAGGCTTCATGGTGGCAATCTGCGCATATCCAATAGTGCTACAACGTTTTTAGCAGCAGGAGCAAGTCCTGGATTTTCAGCGCTTTGGTAATGATAAACCAAGACATTTTCTGGCACAGAGTGTAAAACCAGCAAAGGGAAAAAAACGTTTGTATATTGAACCTGGACCCCATTGTCATGCAGTCTGCCAGGTCTGCCAGGTCAGCGTTGTGGCAGTCGAGATGTACTGCACACATTTGTTAAATGATTTGCGTACTAGAAATCTAAAATGCTTAGAAGTTTCCTTCTTTCCAATGCAGTGCAGCGCAGCATAGAACTGAACGCATTGCCTGTTGCTTCTTTGATTTAGTCAAGTGGGGGAGGCTTCCTTACACCCGGCAACTCCAGGACCGACAGCAGGCCTGGGTGAAAACAGAAGGATTGATGAGACTAATCAAAGGAAGGGTTTGTCCACACAATCCTGAATGAAATTATACTAGGGCTGTGTGTGTAAGGATGATATACACCCACCATGCAGTTCTTTGATTAGGTGTGTCTCGTTCTTGTATAGAAGCCAAAGTGGGGGGCCTGCTTGTTGCAAGGTCTCACTCTAGTTCTGGACTCACTTTTGGATGAGGCCTGGAACAGCTGTGGGGCTTTTGTTCTTACTTCTTGTGACGGAATGCACAAGAACGCAAATTCAGCAAAGCAAGTCAGCCTGAGGCCAAATTGGGCCTGCACAGGTCTGCCATTGCAGAAACCATGGTGTTCTGCCACTCGGTTGTGCAGTGCGGTCGATTTTGGTGCACCGGACGGTGTTCTGTGTCTAGGGTGAGTCGTCAAGTTGACTGAGCTGATTCACCACGAAAAAAACCAGTTGAATGAGGCGTCACTTCATGCCAGAAACTCAACACTGGTTTCAACGCAAATATCACATATCGGCGGTCTCAAAGGTCTAGAGCAAGCGGCGCACGCACAGACCTTGGCTACCCATTTGGCAGCTCGCTGTGTATCATCTACAGGGCCCATAGGGGTACTCGAGTCCTGGCAGCAGATGGTTGAGCTGCAGGATGGCTCACAATCGGTGCTTGTGCTAGCTCCCTCTCTGAACAAGAGGTGGCACAGTAGCTTTGTGTTCAGATAGGGGTTTTCTGGCTACCTTTTTTGCTTGTCATTTGCAGTAGATTCGAGCTCAGGAATTGGCCTGTTTATTTTGCAACTGGGAAGACATTCAGTTTTCTTCAAGACCGACTGTGGCTGAATCAAACTCATTTGGCGACGGCGATGTGCCCCATCCTGGCCCAAGGTATTTCGGACATTTTGCACAACACAGGCTATGCTCACCGATGCCCTGGTGCAAGCACCTACCGATCAGCCTTTGAGGAAGCGGGATTGAAGCGCCGTTTGACACCAGCAAATCTAGCATTTGCTTCAGATTCGTCACTTAATGTGTAGTGTGCTCATTGCGGCAGGAGCTGCTTCCTGGCATTTTTCACAGGTGGTATGTGGGCCTGAGAGCTGCTGGGGAGATCAGCCAGGGCGAGAGAAGTTATGCAGAGATGAAGCTCAGGCAACTTCTCAAGGAGCCTTGGAGAACAAGAATTCTTCAAGACATGATTTGATTTCATCTCAGCTGTCGCTCTCCAATAGAGGGCCGTGCCTTCAGGCCTGGCGATCCTCGGATTTCTTCCCTACGCTCTATCTTGATGGTATCTGCCTAGATCGAGCGATACCATGCGCAGTCCCATGCGTGCCCACGTGCATGTTCGGAGTTGCCACCACGCCCGGAGGAACGGGAGTTGCTCTGGTTTGGGGGAAGCGGCATTACCTCTGCACCAAATGAGGTCTGGAGGCGGCTGCCTTCGCTGGAGCTTTGGCCATCGAGGCGGTGCCATATCCAAGTTCCAAAGATGTTCGATTGAAGCTGGTCAGCATTTTCAACGGAGATTTGGAGAAAGGCCGATAAGAATTCAAAGGCCTATTCCCATAGGAATCCTAATGCTGTTTGTAGGTTTGCGGAACTATATAAGCGACTGAAATCCACAAGCCTTCTGGGCTGGAGAGAGAGCCGTCGATTTCATTTCCTCAAGGAAATTGGAAGTGTATGCAGCTTTGGACTTGGTAGCATTGGAGCGAAGATGCCGCAATAGAGGGCTGTGGACCAGCACTGGCCAGATTCCACCTTCACGATCCATGCTGCTGCAAAGGCTTAGAGTCTTTGAGGAGTATTGGCTCAGCCGATCGACCACAAGCCAAGTGGATGGTAGCACGACCATGCCCGAAGAAGGCGACCCCGGCGAGCCTAAGATCTCGGATGACCTGGATGGAACGCCCGTTGATGCCTCCCTGGTGCGGAAGAGGGCGAGGAAAGTCGTGTCAGCTCATAGGAGGGTTCGACAGGTTCGATTACAACATCGGACCATGCAAGATTCGCACAAAAACCGTGTCACACTTGGGAGGAACCAGTCAGCTTCAGTGCCGATGACTTCGATTGAAGCTCCCAGATGGTCTTGTTTGGAGACGCCTGTCCATGATGCGCCTGCGGCAGGCAGTCTGGAAAATGAGGCCCCGGGAAGAGCCTTTGGCCTTTTATGTTCTCGTCGTTTTGAGGCAACGATGAAGATCTGGATGGTGAGCCAATAGGTGTCTCAGCTGATCTCAGTGGCATCGCCATGTCCAGGGTTATGAAAGTATCATTTCTGCTGTTTTTGGTTCTTCCTCTCCTTGCGGTTCTTCTTGCTTTGGACCCTCTCCTCTCCTGGACTCCTTCTTCCGTTTGTTCGTGCCTTTCGGGAGTTGCACCTCATCCCTGATGACTGTCTGCAGCACCTAGGCGTTTTGGAGCTTCAGCAATGGCGCGCGGCCAAAGCTACCGCGGCCCCGGTTGCCAGTCACTTGGGTTTGCCAACAGGGCTGAGGTGACTGTGGTGAGGCTCAAGAGAAGGAAGGCAGATTGGTCTCACGAGTTTCAGCGGCAAAGACCGAGGTGCCGCGCGGAGTCCGCCTCTACCGGCCCCTGTGCCGGTGCCAATGCCAGTTCCGATCCCTGTTCCGCAGCCGATGCCTGTGGCTGCTCCACCTGTGATTGATGCAGGGTTCTCAGCAATGAACAAGAGCATTTGAGCATTTGGCATTTTGATTTTGTTCTTAGGCGGATGCGTTCGAAAAATCTGCCATAGATTCGATAGACGCGCTCCTTTCTGCTTCACAGGCAGCAGTTGACGCTTGGCAGAACATGTGAGTCCTGAGTGCTGAAACAACCGTGCTTGACTTCCCCAACCTTTTTAACTACTGCATGGTGGCCTTCAAACAGATGGATTAACATCTTCCTAAACATGTTATTTGGTCAGACAATTTAGCTTGAGACGTTTCCCCACTGTCACTGAGATCACAAGGATTGGATGTGAGCCTTTTTCTCCAGGTTCAGGCCAGGCAGCCACCACCACCACCGACCGTAAAGCGTTTGGAGGCTTGTGGCTGTTTGGCTGGAGCATAGCAGATTTGACTATTCAGCCGGTTGGGGAGAAGGTTGTCATGTCAAGGAAGAACGCAAGAACCAACGCTGCGCGAGAAATGTTAGCGCTCTCAACGGTGCTTCCAACTGTTGACAGGCTTGTAGCACCGGAGCCAAAAGAGGCCTGGCTGACGGTGAACGTGGTTGAACGTGTGGATGTTTCATGCCATCATACTGTATATGACGGGTGTGGGTTGAGACATGGTGAGACCTTTGGGGATTGGGGCCATCAGGAAGGAAGGAAGGAAGGAAGGAAGGAGGAACAGCATATTATGGACATATGGAGGGAATGAGGTGCTTGCTTGGCGTGCCACGATGCCAGATGAAATGCCTTCTCGACGACCTGGACGGGGCTTTGAATCTTCAAGAGATCAAACAAAGGCCTTGTGGACTTCCCCCTTTTTTCTGCATTTTTGATTTTAATTCTTTCTTTACATGGGCTGTCCAAGGGCCTTGTGGACTGCGCAAGTTGCTAAATGCACATGTATCGACAAGTGCCGGCAGGCTTCTCCAAGTCGAGGTCGCCGGACAGGACGAAGTAGGTGCAGACAGCGGCCCCATTGTCATGTCATGTCGTTTCAAATGGCATTCTGTTGCGCGAAGAAGTCCTCCTGGGCAGGCGAAGCGGGAGCCGGAGCCGCAGCCGCAATGGCAGAGGCCGCGCGTTGAACTCTGTTGAACTCACCCACACACAAATTTGCACCGTGCGTGGTGGAAGGCAGATCGCGACGAAGGCGCAGACGTGATGCACCAGAGCCCTCCAACGCGACTGCCTTTCGCTCAGACCCGTGCTTCCATCGATTCTGAACGTCCTGTTGTTGCAACCGTAGATGGACCCGATGTGTTCAGACTGCCGCAACAGCTGCCGCCGCAGCAGCTGCGGCGGCTGCAGCTGCCAGTGCTGCAGCCTTCCTGTCGGCCAGGTGGGGGTCATATCAAGATGGCCCGATGCTAACCAGCACGTTCTTTTTGGCCCGCCCATTTGCGGGGCTGATTTTGGTCCTACGGACTCCGCTGAGTTCACAGGTCTCGGGCGGCAGCCGCCGTGCCAGCCGCCGTAGGGTTCGGAACCTTAGAGCAGCCGTCAACGCCTTGGTTCGACCATCACGACCTGCAGGCCAAGCCGGCCGAAGGCGCCGAAGGCGCCGAAGGCACGGGTGGAATTTGGTTGGGCTCACTGGCTTGAAGTATTTTGAGGTTCGGTGAACAAGCTTGTTACTCCCCAATGGCCTTGTGTGGGGTGCCTTTGGATAGGAGCAGCTCAAGGAGCGCAGCCCAGAACCAGATGCTGAGTTGGATGGCGATCCCCTTAGTGACGAGGAGAGCCATCGAAGCTTTGAAGAAGTCGTGGTTGAAGTATATACTGTACTTGCCCATTCCCGCCGCTTGTGCAGGACTTCTAGCCGTCTCAAGCTTTCTAGCACAAAGTCTGCGGAAAAAATGCCGGTCCGAGGAATCAAATGAACATGAAGCAAGCATGCTGGCCGGAAACACCCCGCCAAAGCGGCAAGCAAACGATGGCATGGGAAGAAGATACAACAAGAACATGGAAAGCCAACCTTTAAATTTATAATTCTACTGTAATTACATTCTTATTGTTACTAGTAGCAAGGCACTTGTTTCTAGTAGCGTCCTTGTTACTACTAGTAAGGCACCTGTTACTAGTAGCGATGCACTTGTTACTGTGTCAAACCCTTCGGATCATTCGAGACGTGGCCCGAAGACCTCGGGGCCGGTACGCGGTGCCCAGTCCGCCCAGTCCCTCGTTGCTGTGCGGCAAATGCAGGTCAAGGCGACGAATGGAGATACCTCTTTGGGCGGAGAAGACTTTGATCATGCGATCCTGCAGTACCTGGTGGAGGTTGGCTACAGAGCAGGTAAGGTATGGAATTGACCAGGATATCTCCATTATCTTGATCTCCGGGCCGCATAGAGCTGAAACGCAAGACTCAACGTGTGCCAGAAGTTGAGAATGACCATATGACTTGCCGTAGAGGCTTGCAGTAGAGGTGTTGGAGGAGGTCCTCTTTCATCCAACCTTCCTGCCAGGAATTCAAAAAGTCGCAGGGCATTGTCCTGCCCTGAGTCTTTTTGTCAAATGGCTGAAACTGTTTGTTAAATGGAGTTGCTACGTGTGGAACTGCCGCGTTTGGGACTGCCTGTTTGGCCGGCCAAGTGGCCCGCAAAGACGGGCCAGTTTTCTGCCTAAACACCTCAGAGAAGGCTGAAATCTGAAGTTGTCTCCATGGAAGGCACATGGATTTCGAAGACTTCACTGCCCACACACTGACACTTCATTCACTTTCATTCCAACGCCCGTTTGGTCTCAGCACATGGAAACCAAGAAGCATCACCACTGCCAGAGGCCACATTCGTTGGTGAGTCACGCCATGGGCTGCTGCCCTGGGCGACATCGGCTCCGCTCTTCGGAGGACGGAGGGTCCACAGACTTGGACGGGTTGGTCAGAAAGTCCGTGGTTGAACAGTTAGTTGAGCTTCCCCCCCCATGACGCTTGCAGGAAGACCGTTCTACCCTTAGTTACTTAGTGTTTGTTTCTCCTGATGCCCTACCAAAGCACACTCCCAAACTGAGGGCTGCTTGATGGTGATGTCCGCTTGAAGGTGCGAAACTTGGCAGGTGAGGAGCTCCTCGGCATTGAGCAAAGCGAACATATGTGAACTATCATGAAACTAGCACGCGCGCTTTGTCTATTGGTTGGGAGCTGCCAAATGCCCCACAGAAGCTAACAGCCTCCTCGAGACTGGAAAGGGACCCGGCACCTACTATGTTTCTTCCTTCACTTCCTTCGTTTCTGGAACGAAGTGGACGGGGGCTATCGAGGCTGCAGCTGACATTCCCTTCAACCGCTCCAGCACGGGAGCTACAGGAAGCAGTGCATAGAGAGTGGAAGATCCCGCTCTTGGCACAGTGGCTTGGCTGAGCTGGCTGCGACGCTTCCTGAAACGAGCATGGCAACAGCATGGTGGAGGAAGTCAACCTCGACGTATCCATGTGGGTTGCTCTGTTTATTGACGGGGAACTATATAGTCATGTCTCGCACATTTGCTAGGAAAGGGCTGCATTGTGAAGTAGACATGAAGTGGGTGGGGGAATGACGGCCGTCGCTGGGGATGGTTCCCATCTCCGCTCGACACTCTTCGAAAGGACCGGAGTCCGGTCGCTCCGATGTGCCGCGGCGGATGGTTTGCTCCGACTGTTTCTCTTTCGGCCCCACAAAGCCCAGGCGCTTTGTCCTAAACGATGTGCCACGGCTGCATGAAGGGCATGTCGTGGTTTTCCGGGATGAGGGCGTGACCGCGACTCGAGTCGCAGGAAGTGGTGCGCCTCGAGGGAGCTTTAGGTCGAGTGCTCCGGATGCCTCAAGGTGGAGATCTGGCAGCTTGGAGCGGGTAAAGGCGTCAATGAGTCTACTCCAATCTTTGTGCTGTGGACGGTGCGGAATTGGAATGGATTTTGGCTTAGGATTGTGTTTAGTAACAAGAAGCTACTAGTAACAAGTGCATCGCTTCTAGTAACAGGCGCCTTATTACTAGTAGTAACAAGAAGCTACTAGAAACAAATAGGATTGTGTTTCGTTCTTCCCTCATTTCTGGCACTTACACTGAGTGAGTCGATCTCCCGCCACTCGTTTCGCGCTCCCAAGGAGGTAGCTTTTTTGCGACGCTTGACTCAAATTGGATTGGACAATTGCAGCAGGAACTAACATTGACAAAGCATCATGCACGTTCTTTGGTACTTAAGAGGTGCTTGAAGCCTTTGGTGGGTTTGACGACGAGGTTTTCGGTGTGTTCGGGATTTGCGAAGGTAGCCAACTCCCAGAGGAAATCCAGGAGTCCTTAGATAGAAGGCTGCTTGGCAAGCTTGGGCTTGGAGAGTTTCGATCAACTCTTGAGGAGGACTTATATATGTCCTCACCTGGGCGTGGCCACCATTTTTGAGGCTTCTCAACGCAGTGGCTGCAGGCCTGGGAATGTGTCCTTGGGATGCCGAAGCAGATGGCCGGAAAGCGTTCGTGCGGTCACTTGCGGCACCTGTTTGTGGCTTTGGCGGCCAAGGTGATTACAAAGACATCTCTGAAGTCTTAGCTGAAGGAGCCACCTCGAGCCAGGACACTGTTCCTTCTTGGGGCTCAGTTGAGGTTTGGGGGTGCTGATGCTTTCAGGCACTAGTATGTAGACCCCCAAATAGATAGAAAAGAAAAACAATGTAAAAACCACGATCTATCTATCTATCTACCTATCTATCTATCTATCTATCTATTTATCTATCTATCTATCTATCTATTGGAAATTGCTTCTATCTATTCGGGGGCCACTATAATATCCATGATGCATTATGTCAATCGGTCTGTTTATTTACTAAAAGCATTTCCCAACTGAGCCCAAACTCCCCTTGGAAATCTGCTGGAGCAGGTGTCGGCGTTCAAACACTGCCCACACAAGACATATATCAAGGCCATTCGACCAATGCGTGACGCTCCGATTTGACGGTCTGATGTTCCTTCACCGTGTCGGCCGTGCGCGTGCGCGAGGACTCAAAAGTGCCCACGCCACTCTCGGTGGCAGTAGCTTTGAAGGACACAAAGGCGCAAGAGATGCTCCTTGCTGCAGGCAGTGCTGAACAGAATTTGATTCAAAACTTTCAAGGTCGTGGGATAGATGACAATCGATGAATGCAGAAGAAGCGTAGACAGGCATAGACCTTTTCTGCTACGATGCCCTCTGGCACAAAGCCATACTAAGCCGCGCTGGGGTGCATGTTGCATGATCAGGTTGCAAGCAGTTGGTACCCATTGCTGAGCCAGCAGCTCCTCTGCCCATTGAATTGGCTTGTTTCTGCCTGCTTCC
Organism: Durusdinium trenchii; assembly: GCA_963970005.1. Lineage (NCBI taxonomy): Eukaryota > Dinophyceae > Suessiales > Symbiodiniaceae > Durusdinium > Durusdinium trenchii. Next base: position 588,229 of record CAXAMN010021729.1, read on the forward strand.
GCAGGCTTCAGAGAAGATATTGCCGAGAAACAGATGGTGCGGGCTGTTTTGCCGTGTTGTTTCTTACATTAAGCAGAACAACAAGCTTGAGGACATGCTTCAGGATGGTGCCTGATTCATCCAGATACGGAGTCATGTATCCGCAACCTTGTTTGAGACAAAAAGTGACAATGACGTGCTTCACGAACGCCACAACAAACTTGTGGTCGAGGCGTTCGGCAGTCTTCGGCGAGCATTTGCATCGCAGAGTCTCTCTGGTGCAGTGTGGTGTTTGGCGCAAGGTGCAGCCCCTTGGCTGTACTATAGGGGGATCATTGCCAGAGGGATCAGCGTCTTCCGCTCCATGAGACAATCCGCTCCACCCGCTCCACCCGCTCCATGCGCTCCATCCGCTAAGCCCCGATAATGACAATTGACTCAGATCCCGCGATACCCTCCAGCCCTTGGTAGCTTTCTAATTTTTCTACGTGTCAGCTTTGAGGTATTAGGTGCACTGTGCGAGGCGTGTTTCTTTTTTCTCCTAAGGATGTGAACACCTGGTTGCGGCGAGGCGATGGTGTGAGGGACACCTCAGGTGCCTTGGCGTGTGGTTTCCATGGTGTCCACAAGTACGTTTTACATGGTACCAGACATGTTAAACAAGACAGCAAGTAGCCGCTAGTAACCAGTACTTGGGCTCAACCAAGGTCCCAGGAATCCTGTGCCTTAGGCTAACAAGGAAGGTGTTTGAAACATGCAGTGCGGCCTTTTTCTCTTCCGATTGTTTGAGGTGGCACTCCGCTGCATGCCTGTTGCGCGCAGTTTTCACAGCCGGGTGCGAGCGCTGTGGTGACTCTCCTGTGCCGTTTGCGGGTGCGGGGTCCGATGGGTGACGGAGTTTGACGATGGGCATGGTGTGGTTTGATGGGCTTGGTTAAATAGAAAGAGGAAGGGGTGGAACCACAGCGACAGATGTCAAGAGACAGGTTTGTCAACAACAGCTGTGCGTAGGCCGATGTCAATGCTGGAGACAGCGAGGGTGATTCGCCTTTGGCACATGCCAGTTGCTTGGCTGCGACCTGCTCGTGAAGAGAAGACAAGATCTTGATATTAAACACATTGGCATTGGCGTGTGGCAATGTGTGTTGCAGCTCATAGTGCCGCACGATGTATCAAGATACATGCTGCAGTCTGATCTGCTGCAGCCAAGGATACTTCGGAGCGAAGGAAAGATGTGTGTGGGTACCATGGTGCTCTCAGGTTCATTTCGGGCAACCAGTTTTGATTTGGATGGTGAGCGTCCAGGAGATTGAATCGGTGCTGCGGCGATATGGTGCCAAGCTGAAGGGTCCTTACTATCAGCAGCTTTGCTTGAGAATAGATGCCGCATGCGGGGCAACACTGTCGATGCCAATCCATGAACGGCTCTGAGAGGCCACTTTCATTGCTGGACGGGTTCCTGGAAGTTGCTCATTTGGGTGGTTGTGGCAAAAGCTATTCAATATCAAGTCATTCATGACCTGACTTCTTGGCTTAGGCTTACTGCCTAAGCCAAGCACCCGCCCCAAGGTTCAGCTTTCGGAGGTGACGGCGGAGTTTCACGGCGGACCTGGTGCTTTGTACAGCGCCGAAAACGTGGCCGGCTCGCACGCAAAAGGTGACGAAAAGCACCGCAGAGGACCGCAGAGTCTGGAGCGTCTGATGTTTTTTTTGTTCCTCCTTTTGATCTGTCCGTTGGAAGGTCGTAGGGGAGAGGGTGCGACGGTGAGAAACGCCGCGTACGCTGGGGCGCTGACCAAGGACCTTTCCAAGGACAAATTGGTTTGGAGCCCAGCTGACTGGATGGACCTGGATCGGGGTGAACCTGAAGGTTTTGGTGTCAGAGATTGGGTGGGAGATGTGGCGTCCCCAAACACCTTCATTTCACTCCACTGGATACGGCTGACTTGGGTGGGAGTGTGATGAACTCAAAGGCATTGCAGCGGCTCCGAGAGGCAGCTGAAACAGTTGGAACCTCAGATCGACGCATCACCTGGGTGAGCGTAGGAGTGTTGACAGAGCGTCGTGCAGATAGAGAAACACGGGGCACCAAAGGGTTCTTACTGCGGGTGGTGGGTGCGCAGCAAATGCTGCATTGGGAGGACAAAGGAAAAGGGACCAGCAGTTCTTTTTTTCATTTCATTTCAGGTCATGTGTGCGCAGAGCAGTCAAGCGCAGCGCCACACCAGGTCCCACAAAACAAGAAGCTGCTAGCATCGTAACTCGTAGCAAGAGCATGACTACTAGTTACTAGTAGCTTCTTGCTACGTTCGTAGCGATGCACTTGTCTCTAGTAGCTTCTAGCTTCTTGGGATCGGAACCCAAAAGTGCACAACTGCAAACACAAGCGCTCGCCACCGTGTGCACATTGCGCCTTGCGCAAAGCTCTGAGGCAAAGATTGAACTTTCCAGCAAAGTTCAGCAGAGGGCCTAGAAAGCTTCCATAAGACTTCATTGCTGTAGCTACAGTATGTGGTGGGAGCCTTGGTCCAGGACCGACGTGAACTTGCCCTTCATCACAGCGGACCAGACCGGCCCCAAGCACTTGAACATCCAGATGACCAGGACCGGACCAGTGCAGGTTCCTGGCATTTCATGGCCGATGGGCTTGGAGCTTGGCCTCTGACCATCGGGAGGTCCAAGCTGGAGCAGCTGGTGGATCCGCTGCTGAGTCGGACCAAGGCACCCTGTGAGGCCTGCACCAAGGCTGGGGTGAATGCTTTGGGTTAACTTGGGTGAACACCTGGGATGTTCGCCGATTTGGGGCCAATTGTCCTCCATCATGCCTTTGGCAACTTGGGAGAAAACGAGTGAAGCAGCGAAGATCTCCAGGATGCCGGGGTGAAGCCCAACGAGTACAGAGCTGAGCGCTGATGACTCCACTGCGGCGTATTTCTGACTCCACTTGAGTCCGGTCTCTGAGGATTGGTGAAATCCTTTTGGTGGGTGGCATGACACGCATGCCCAAGGCCAGCCTACCTGAGCCTTAGACGAGTGCATCAGCATAGGGCCTGGGGGATCGACATTTCTTCAGCATGTCAGCGAGGACTTTAGATAATCAATGATATGATCATGTGGGGGGTTCCCATGGGCAAAGGAGATCCAAAGCAGTTTTCTTTTTTTTTTTCCAGTTCTAACTGCATGGTCCCTGTGCTTCTTGACCCCCAGGTCACCGAACTCGTCCGATCGATCTATGGCCCGGAGCTGAGGATGTGGCCAAACGGGGGGGCAGAAATCACGGCACGTGCTCCTCACAAAATGATATACTTATTCAAACCATTTCAAACCCGAGTTAGACAATCACTGCAACATGGGGAATTTCATGGGAATTTCCGTCTATCTATACGGTACCCCCCCATATCAACATCGATTCGTCAAATAGCAATTTCTATGACTTTGGAAAATCTGCAAATTCCAACCTCGTGGATCGAATTGTTCGGGGGATTTAGGGGGTCTCTCCCATGCTTCCAGGAATGATGTCGAAACTAAAAGTCGCCCATCCGCGTTGTGAACCAGCGAACCAGCTCGCCACAAGGCAAGGACCCATCGAAGGCGGTCAATCCAGATGAAGCTGTGGCCATGGGAGCTGCGATTCAGGCACGTAGTGCCTTGCCAACATGTTCGCTTGGTCTTTCTACCGCAATCCTCAGGGCGGCGTGCTGAAGGGAGATGTCAAGGATGTTTTGCTGCTAGACACCGCCTCGGGATGTGCTCAGAAAGGCTCCAAGCAAAGCTTGGCTTGTGATGCCAAGGATGTCACACCTTTGTCGCTGGGTATCGAGACCTTGGGCGGCGTGTTCACGCGTCTCATCAACCGAAATACGCCCGGGTCTCATCCGGCAAGTCAGGTTGAGCTGTTGGTTTTCTTGCCCGACTGGGCCAACTGAGGACCATTCCCACCAAGAAGTCTCAAGTCTTCTCCACGGCTGCTGACAATCAAACACAGGTTGAACTAGTTTGGTGGTGCGTTGCTGCATCTTGCTCGAATTGGACTCCATGTTGTGCAGGTGGGCATCAAGGTATTCCAGGGTGAGCGTGAGATGGCAGCAGACAATCAGATGCTTGGGCAGCAGGAGCCACAGCATCTCGCAGCTATCCGATCAAGTTTGATTGGCATCATTGGTAGGTTTTTGAGTTGACTCTGGCCTAAATAGTTGCCTTTTAGCCTGAGGTTTGATTTGGTTGGCATTCCGCCCGCTCCCAGAGGTGTACCACAAATCGAGGCACCTGCGACTGAAAAAGTAGCACACAAAGTGAGAAAAAGTGTATGGACTGTAACTGTACCACCTTCGCGACTGAAACTTGCCTTCGTGCGGGAACTTGAGGTGGCATTCGATATCGATGCCAACGGCATCGTCAACGTTAGCGCCAGTGACAAGGGAACTGGCAAGAAGCAGGAGAAGTGATGCACTGGACAAAAAAGATAAACATAAGAGATGAATTCATATCTACTAGCTATGGCCTCCAACCTAAGAGCAATGGCCTCCACCCCAATAGCGACGGCCTCCAACTTAATAGCAATGGCCTCCAACCTAATAGGGTTCCATGGGTTGCCGTGCTTTGATTTGCTGCCTTTGTGGCTTTCCCTCCGTCTCCGATTGATTAAAGGCTTGTATCGTTCTGGTTTTCTTGCCTCGCAGGCCATTACTATTCGTTCCAGTGGCGGCCTCTCTGATGCAGAGGCAGTGGGATTCTGTCCAGCCAGTGCTTTTTCCCCAGATAGCGAAGCTATGGGGTTCTTACTTCAAATAACAATGAGCTGCCCGTGCGCGCTTTCGAGACAGGTTGCCGGTGCGGTGCTGATGCTGGTGCTGTGAGCTGGCTGTGCACGTGGTGGGGACAGGGTGCCGGTGCTGGTGCTGGGTGCTGGCTGTGCGTGGCTGTGCGCGTGGTGGAGACAGGGTGCCGGTGCTGGGTGCTGGCTGTGTGATGGAGACAGGGTGCCCGGTGCAGGTGCTGGTGCTGTGAGCTGGCTGTGCACGTGGTGGAGACAGGGTGCCGGTGCCGGTGCTGGGTGCTGGCTGTGCGCGTGGTGGAGACAGGGTGCCGGTGCTGGGTTCTGGCTGTGCACATGGTGCAGACAGGGTGTCGGGTGCTCTGGGTACCGGTGCTGGGTGCTCCGCTTCTGACAGTGAAGTGATAGCAGCCGCCGCTTCTGACAGTGAAGCGCCGCTTGTAGCAGTGAAGGGCGGCCAACCGCCGCTTCTGACAGTGAAGTGCCAGCAGTCATGAGCCGCATGAACTTATGCACGCAACATCGTACGGTGTTGTCGCTTGAGCGTTCTTTGTCTATTGGCACCGTGGGGTACTTACACTCTTCAGGTTCTGCTTTGGCCGACAGCTGTGTCAAGGGCTGTGCTGTTTGCGCGCATACTTTATAATGTTCTTTGCGCAACGTCAGGCTCTCAACCGACCATTGTTTCAGCGTGCTTCAGCATGCTACACACACATAATAGTCGTGCTGGATACTGCTTGGCCTTGGGCAAGTGAAGCCTACGGGCTTTGCCGTTTGTGCGCATACTTTTGTGCGCGTAAACTTTTACGCGCAAGATCATGCGGCCTTATCGTTCTACAGATCGTTGTTTCAAGCATGCTACAAAGTCAATAGTGGCGCTTTGGATACCGCGTGGCCTTGGGCCAATGACACTTACGGGCTTTGCTGTTTGCACTCATACTTTTGTGCGCATAAACTTATAAGCACAAGATCGTTCGTTGTTACTCCCCAGGTAGGGATAGCTATGGGGTTCTGACTGCAAATAGTAACAATAATGAGCTGGCGGCGCGTGCTTTCGGAAATGGTGTCGGTGCTGGTGCCGGTGTTGTGGTCCTGGGTGCTGGTGCTGTGAGCTGGCAGAGCGCGCGTTTGAGACGGGCGGCGGCGCTGGTCGGGTGCTGGTGCCGCTGCCGGTGTTGTCAGCTGGCAAAGCGCACCGGTGCTGGTGTCAGCTGGTTGTGCGCGCTGTGGAGGTGCCGTAAGCTGGTTGCGACATTCTTGTTCCAGCCAGTCGCATGTCAACAGGTCGTGGGATTCTGCCTAGCTATTTGGGTCTATGCTGGTGTAATCTTTTGGGGGTATTCGCGTTCCAGCGTTCCAGGTGGACAAAATGGTCCAGGAAGCTGAACGGATGAGAGAGGCTGACCAGAGAAAGAAGGACAGTTGGTGCCGGTGTCTTCGGCACCCCACACACACCAGTGACATCCACTTGCAATTTCTTTGGCACACCTGGAGTTTGAAGACGTTCTGAAATATACCATTGGTTCCCCACCAATGCAGGACACTGTGCAAGCCAAGAACGAGGCTGAAACCTTGGCATATCAGGTGGGGCTGTGACACACGCAGGCCTAGCTTATAATGGATGCTGACGCTCCCAGGCTGAAAAGCAGCTGACAGAGCTGAAAGACAAGATCCTCAGATGAGCAAAATTGTAGATGATTTCTTGCAGCTTAATTATGCAGCTGCGTGGAGTCACACATAATTTCTGAGTCCAACATGGCCAAACAGTGCCAATCCACCAGGTGGTGATAATCTATGGTAATCTGAGTGGAGCAGCCTCATGAGCCATTATTGCGACCTGAGGATGAGCACAGCAGATGCTGATGAGCTGAAGAAACTCATGGAGGATGCGACACAGCTCCCTGCATTCTTGCATCATCCGCGCAGCTCCCGAGGGAGATCTCGGCGTTTGTGCCACCATGTTTGCAAAGGATCAGACCCTCGCCAGGATTTGCGAACATGCGTGGCAAACGAGGATGCGGACCTTGATGAACTCAAGCAAAAGACCAAGGCAGGGCCTTTGACGAGTCTCGATTTGGGTTAGGACCTCACGGTCGAGTGAAATGTGCACAACGGGTAATATTTTGAATCATCATCAGGATTCAGGAAAGGGAGTCACGTTTGCCCGGGCGTTTGACAAATTGCATGGCGATGTCCCGTCAGTACGGCAATATCCAGAGCAGTGGCAGAACAAGTGGGTTAGGAACCAGACGTGTGCTGACTGATATTGTTCCAGGACCTGCAGGAGAAGTCCTGGAAGATCACCCAGCAAGCGTATCAGCCACTGCCCTGGGAGCAACAGGAATCGTTTAGGTGGTGAGTGCTGACCAAAAGCCAGACTGGTCGATGCACTGCCCAGGCAAGGTGCATCCAGCGAGCAGTCAAGTGAGTCGCAGGACAGGTCTTTGGTTTCCTCAGCTCTCCTTCCCCAGACGCGAAAAAGGATTATATATATAATCCGTTTCTGTTTGGCATTTGGGAGGCTGTCCTACAAAAAAGGGAGCTGACAAGACAGACCTCAAAGCAGGAGAAACCTGACGAGAAGGAGAAGAAGTGAGCCTCCAACTCAAGCAAGTACAGAGTCCATAGAGCTACTACGTTGACAGTAGAGCTCCAGCTAAGACGCCTCGTTGATTTTGAGGCGCGACGAGCTCCAAGTTTTGGGTCCAGGACGTCTTCCTGTCCCTTTTTGCGAGTACAGGCCACGGAAATTGTGGCGGCAAAGGCTGAGGCAAAGATGCCCACTTCGGAGCTGAGCCTCAGCTGGCGCCATTCACGCTGGCTGCGCTTGGTGTGACGCAAGCTAGCCAGTGCTGCAATTTTCATGAGCTGTCAGCTGGTGACCAGCCCCCACTGTTGCAACCACTCAGCCGAACAAGCTAAGTGAGATTTTGCATACAATCGAAGCCCTAGTCGCCAGCTATGCCAGCTTAAACGACTGCGCTGCAGTCTTTGAATTCGCACCGTACAGGTCCAAGCCTTGGAAAGCTATCAAATACGATTGGGGGGGGGCCTGACCAGCCCACGTGCGTGGTGTCTTTGTCGGATGGAGTTGGACAGAGGATCCACCATTTAGACCTCGCTCCTCGTGGGGTGCTTGACACTCATTTGCTCGGCAGTCCGTTTTTTTGGGGCTCAGACCAAACCGTTGGAGATCATCGTGAAGGCAGATGCTTGCTTGATCTTGCTTTTGTTGTCCCTCCCCTATGGCCGTTGGATGATTGTCTTGCTAGGATCTTGCGGGTATGCGTCGTACTAGCTCAAGCTCAAGCTTGGGACAGTGTGGACCCCCAGATCTCTCTCGCTTCTTTCACTCAGCTCTCTTCTGTTTCAAACCTTTCTTCCCAAGGACCCGGAGGAAAGTGAGTCTGACCCTCCGAACGGACCCAGAGGGTTTTTCCAGAGGCCGGATCCACCCAGGGTCCGCCCGACGCGACTCCCTTCGCTGACGGAGTCGTCACAGGCTGGGAGGTCCACCCAGTGGCGCGCACCGGGCCACGCTACAGCATCGGCAAAGCAGGTGCGCTTTCTTAAGGACCTTGAGGACATGACGATGTGGTTTATCACTGAACCATGTATCAGTGTTTTTGTTCCTTTAAGTTCCCTCCATGCAGGAACTAAACGTCGTCTTTTCATGACATGATGGTTCCGTTGTCCATTTTTTTTCTTCTCACTTTGGTAATTTTGCATTCCGGCGGGCCATGGCCAATGGTATCAGTGAATCAGTATTGACTTGGCAGGCCTGGTGTCTGATGGAGATCGAAGGACCTGGGTGGACAAAGTGGTGAAGGAGTCTTAGCTGCAGCAAGCTGCGTGTTGTGACCACTTCTGTGAGCAGCAGAACTGTGAGCAGAAAACAAGGTCACTGTTTTGGTATGCTTTGGATGCATGGGCAGTGTTGAAGCTTACTGTATATAGTGGCACCTTATTCCAACACCATCGGGAGTGCTTCACAAACACCCCAATCAACTGTTACACAGATGCAACATTTGACTCATGAGATCAGTTTTGACAGTGACAAGGTCACCAGACGCCAGACAGCAAAGACACCAACGCAGGGTTAACAGCGGTTAACCTTTTGATCTGTCCTTCATTCACGTCCTTCCCTTGTCCTTTTCCATGTTGTGACTCGTTTTGACGCATTCGGGTTTGGATTGCATTGACGAACAATTCCCCGATATATTGCCCACAAGCCTCAACTCGTCTTAATGCATGCCACTGCAACAACACTTCATTACATTGCGAGCTTATCGCGGCCCGCTATTTCTCGATCAGCCAGCCAGCCGGCCAAGAACCACGGTCCAGCTGGCTGGCCGGCCGGCCGGCCAAGATCCACAGCCCAGCCGGCCGGCTGATCAACGACGACGACGACGACGACGACTACTACTACTACTGCTACTAGTACATGGCCCGCCGGCCGGCCGGCCGCTCCAGGTGCCAGCCGGCCGGCCGGCCGATCAAGGTGCCAGCCGGCCGGCCGGCCGCGGAAGAAATCGCTACTACTACTACGACGACGACGACTACTACTACTTGGCCGGCCGGCCGGCCGGCTGGTCGCGAAATAGCAGGCCGGGTTGCCCGCGCTGTCCTTCATTAACATTAACGAAGCAGCATCCCACCAATCCGAGCTGGTTGCCTCGCCTAAGAGCATCATGGGTGTAGAAAGTTCAGGCTTTGTGCAAGAAAGAAGGAGCAAATAGAATAATAGAAGTCTCACTCATTTGTGATGCTGTACGCAGGTCTATATACTGTATAGTGTGGGAAAGTTTGAAGATTGGCCGAGTGAGTGGGTTTGCAAGAAAGGATCTTCCCCTTGGGGAAGGGTTGCAGCGACCCAGCAGTTCGTTGTTTATTTTGTTTCCTTCTGTTTCAGTGGCCACCTAGCCGCCTAGGACAAGGTTTGGGTGCCTGGTCCAGGGGCTCATGCGACAGAGCGGAGCTTTGTCAACCCCGATGAGAATGAGTTTGATGCAAAAAAGTGCATAGAGGAGCAGCTTTCCATGGGTTTGGAAATTGACGCCTGGAAACATGCCGGTCCGGGATCAAAAAAAATTGCTTGGGGTCAAACTCAGACAGCTGATTTGGAGTTTGGGATAGATTGTTTTCGCAGAGTTGTGGCAGGACTTGCGGCCAAAATATTCATTCGGAAAAGCCATTTGGGAGCCTGCGCTGTCACATGCCTCCAGCCTGCAGCTAATGTTAGGACGTCTACATCGATGCCCTTGTTTTTCCGGACAGAAATCGGAAAGCTGATCTTAATCATTCCTGCTTGAGCCAAGGATGAGGTGAAACCGCAGAGAAACTCTTTCCGTGCTTCGTCTGCAAGTTCTGGCTTGTGCTGGTCCTCCGTGAGTGGCTGACATCAGGACATCCAAAGTTCGATCCGTGGTTCAACCCCGGCCCAGGACGACCTCTTTGATCTCTCTTGTGCAGTTCACACTGATGCACCATTCAATCACTTTCTCCTCAGCTGTGAGTAACTATCAATCAATGTTGCAGTCCAGAGCTTGTAGATCTAAACGCTGCTTAGCTTTACAAATTGGATTTTACATATGTAGGAAGCATTCTAATCACATGGCTGTTTTAGCAGCTGGGCTGTGGCACTTCAACCAGCGAAGAAAGGGTGGGTCTTCCCGGAATGCCTCAAGGAGCGCACACGCAGTTCACTGTCTTCAGCCGAAAGTGCGCCTGGGGTAGGTGTCGATAGGTTGCATGGTTATGCCGAGACAAATGGAGGTTTTGGATGCAACCCAGGAACAGAAGGTGATGTTCAGGTACCTAGTCAATTGATTAATCAGGACTTGACCTCTCTGGTGGAAGCTGCTTTCACACCGTTCAATGCGCTGTTTCATTGTTGGTTGCACGTCCATCGTGCAGGAAAGAAGCCGCAAAATCGTGATGATGCTCGTGTGGTTTTGTCGAAGTGGCCATTTGTTTCCAGAGCAAATCAAATCAAGTGATCAGGTAGACCAAATATGGCATAGGGCATAGGGCAGGCCCGCAATCATTCACGATCAGGTGGTTCTGCTATTCACACAGCATCCGCAAAATCGAACCCCCTCAACTACATACTGTAGTAATCTAGACAGTGACAGTGACAACTATATAATTTGTGCACAAAAGAGAGCATCCAGCAGAGCATTCAAAATGCACCTGATGGTGGGGAATGTCAGCAGAGCTGACTCGCCAAGGGCTGGGTTGCATCATGCATGAAAGTCAATGAATGTTTGTTTGCAAGTCAACGTTGTCCAATGGAATGCTGTTGGTTCCGAATGGTCTTCCCAGAAGACTGCCACATGCTGTTTGCATGGGCTTTTCCTAGCGCAGGTCAATGTGCCTGGACGAGTTTGGAACGAACAGAGACCTCCTAAGTGAGAAAGTTCCAGGTGTGGGACAAGGCCGCACACAGCCTTGTTCGAAGTCTCCGGTGTTGACCGGAAGGTGCCGGCCACGTCCTCAAGGGTGTTGATCCAGATATATGCACAGACATGCAGGACCATTCTGCGGGCATTCTTTCGCAGATTAGCAGGCAAAGCCAGTAGCAGGGCGGAATCTGGCCATGGCGGGCTATGATATGCCTGATGAGGCAGGCGAAGAAGATTTGGAAGAAAAAGCAAACAACCTTGGCACTTTTCTCCACTGATGTGAGGTTAGTTGGGGTCTATAATGAAACCCGCCCCAAAGGCCGCAGACGCCCCAAAAACGGGTGTGGCGCAAAGCACCAAGTTGTGCGGCCAGCGAGGCCATGGACGTGGCGGTGCTGGAAGGTCTTCGGAGCTTGCGCCTTCGAAAGCGGCGCATCACTGCGCCCAAGGAAGATGAAGTGCAACTGCAGATCAACTGCGTGCCTTGGCATCATTTCTGCCCCCCAACGCAGGGAGCTTTGGTGGAAGTATATAATCAGGAATCTTCATATACAAACAGCAATTGATTTCTAGCCAAGGTGTTGGGACCCCTTCGAAGATACAAGATAAGATACACCGATATCGCTTGAATCTAGCACATACGACGAAAACAGGCTATGTTGATGATCTTGTGTGTGTGTGTATACATATGTATGTGGCTCAATACATGTGTGTTCCCTCGTCCGGTATTTCACTGCATTCATGCCTCCCTTTATTGGGTGGGCATGGATGCTTCCATGCCAGGTCGGCATTTGCGGCTCCGATATGGCCTACTGGTCGAAGGGTGTGGCTGGGGGCTTTGTGCAGCTGGACTTCTCAGAGGAGGGCCTCAACCAGGGCTACTGTGGTCAGATGGGGCACGAGTGCTCGGGTACCGTGCGATCGGTGGGGGCCAAGGTCACTCATCTTCAGGTGGGTGACCGTGTAGCATTGGAGCCTGGCGTCCCTTGTTGCTCGCCTCGCTAAGACAGAGGAACAAGACGAAGGCAACAGACGAAGGTAACAGACGTTAAGGCTTTGAGAGGTCGACCGACGGTCCACGGGGTTTGGCTGATTTGCTTCTTGGCGTTGCTTTTGGTGGTTCTTCTGATGTTTGATGATGCTTGGAAAGAGCTCAGAGATGAGTGGCACAAGCAGTCTTTTGGAACCTGAGCCAAGTCCAAGGCTCCGACTGCAAGCTTTGCAGGTCCGGCAGATACAACCTTTGTCCCAAGATGCGCTTTATTGGATCAGCGGTGAATCGCGTTCCTGGTGCGCTGTGCCGGAAGTTCAACCACAAGGCCTCCTATTGCTACAAGCTTCCGCCAAGTGTCAGCCTTCAGGAAGGAGCAATGCTGGATTCTTAGAGCGACAAGCGTGCAAGAGTCACATTTACACCACCCCATCCAGCTTGGTTGGGGCCAGATTGTCTTAGGTTAGAACCCCTTTGCGTTTCTTTGCAAGCCGTCACCCGAGCCAAGGCAGGCAGCGAGCTGTGTGAAAGAGCATGTTCATTTTGTCGTGCTGTACCCTCTGTGTACTCGTACCATGTCTCCTTCTTTGAACTTTGTCTCGACAAATTCCTTGTCTTCTCCAGACTCCAGATGTGTCTTTTTCTCATTTGTGGACTTCTTTTGGGGACAAATTTGCTGTGTTCAGGTGGGCGTGGGCCACCATGTTTTTGTGAGTGGTGCTGGCCCCATTGGCCTCATGACGGCCATGTGTGCCAAAGCGGCTGGAGCTGCTACTGTAACGATTACTGACATGGTAGATGCCAAGTTGGAGAAGGCCAAAGAAATTGGCTGCTCGGCATGTTGCTCCTCGTGTTGTTCTCCCGCACCCCAAACCCGAGAGAAGCCTGGAGTAGCGGCTGAGAAGCCTTTTGCGTAGCCTGGCTGTAGCCGAGGTGCAGATTACACACTCAAAGCCGACATGCCCGATTTGCTCTCTGCGCTGGAGAGCTGCATTGGGGAGAAGTTTGACATGAGCTTTGAGTGTTGTGGGGTGCCCGCGGCCCTCAACAGCTGCATACAAGCAACGATGCCCGGTGGTGTCGTGTGCGTTGTGGCGAACCTGCCACAAAGCATTCCGCTCGATTTGCAAGTGGCGGTGAGGCATGAAGTGGACATCATTGGTGTTTATCGATATTGCAACCTGTATCCCCGAGCACTGGCCTTGGTCTCCAGTGGGAAGATCAACCTGAAGCCACTGATTTCCAAGACTTTCCAGCTCGAAGAGGCACAGGCCGCTTTTGAACACTTCGCCTCTGGTGAGCCCATCAAGGTGATTATCCAGCCCAGTGCGCCCGAGCAATTAGTCTGAGAGGCCCAAAAGCCCCCATGGGACTTGCCCGAAGGAAGTTGCTTCGAAATGGCCCACTGGGGGTGTCTCACGGCGTCTCGCTTTGCGCACACGGCTGGAGCAAAAAGCAAGGTGTCAGACCACTAGGAACAAAGGGCTGAACACAGGCTACTCGTGCAGCTCTATGCCTGTTGGAACTTGGAAGCAGTGCGAATGTTGCGTGGAACTTAGCATTTGCATTTTGAACTGCTGCAGTGTTGAAGGACACGAGCGCAATGGAACCAACATGCCCAGCTAGTTAGTTGAAACCATCGCTCCAGCAAATCAGCAAAACTTCACCAAGTTTGGAGTGCCTATACCATTGGAACAATTTCTTTCCACCCACCGCGTTTGATGGCACTTTTGGCATCGTTCCACAGAGAACGCGATGTGGTCAGTGAATGCTTCGTTTTTGGAACCCCGCTGCTTGTCTGAGATGAAAGGGGATCAGGCCACTCTAGGGGAGTTTGACGCAAGCGAGGCGACAAATCCATCGCTCAAGACTGGCAGGTGTGGGGCATTTCACAAACAAGTAGAGGGCATATCAACTCCCTCAACTGGCGACGGGCTCAAATTGAGAAGCCAGAAAAACATATATAACTAGTCTCCTGTTCTCCCAGACGACTTGGTGATTCAAAATGTAGGAGCGCCAGCGTCAAATCGAGACCTTAGCAAAGGTCCCGCTCTTGAAGTGGCGACATCCTCAGAACCACGCCTCCTTTTCATCACCTGCGGTGACTTTCTCTGGTAAAGGCTAAGGTCAAATGGCTTGTGAACCTTGTCCTGGATCTTCCACCTGATGACATTTTCCTTTTTTGAGTTGGGTGTGCACTGGTCACTAGCGGCTCACTTCACCAAACTGTCATTGGTCGGGTGTTCTGGTCTGAGTTTGCCTGAGGCAGCGGTACAGCGCAAACGCTGCATGACTTTTGATACACGGGGGTGGTTCACGGGACCGTCATATCTTCTTGGCTTCATTGATGCCACGACAGTCAAGATACTATCTCCACACCACATAGGAAGCTCACCGAATGTTTTTCTATTGTTTTTTGGACTTCCAATGTTATATGGGGTTATATGGGCGCACTTTCGCTATGTTAGTGGCACCTTGGGCGTGCATGTTCAGCTTCCACAATTACTGAAAGAAAGCCAGCTGGAAAATGCCCGAGCTACCCTTCCCTTGGATTGGTTCCTGAGGAGTCCCTAAGCTTAATAAACACACTGGAGCTGCATCATTTGTCAAGAAGCCGAATCCTCTGAGGGGTGTGGGCCCTGGAACCTACGACCCTCTGCTGCCGAAGAGCCGAAGCTGCACCATGGGCATTGGGGCTCGCCCAGAGGGTGCCGATGCAGGCGACACCCCAGGCAGGAACCTCCAGTTTAACCGTCGTTCAGGAATCAATTTTTCACTTCTTGTATCAGTTTGAGAGTGAGCTGAAGGGTGGATTCACTGGAAGAGGGAGCAGAGACATCGAAGCTGGCTATGCTTTCCAATGTGTGCAACTCTCGTCGTGTAGATTATATAAGTTCTAGCAGGCTCTTCTGAGGCTCTTCTCCTCTATTTTTCTGCCATTTCTCAAACCTTATCAAACTACACAGGTCCGTGGAGCCCTGCCCCCAGCACAGTCTTCGGACATTCTGGAACTGAGAGTTTCCCGTGCAGAAGCCGAGGATCCAGCCCAAGGGTGTTTCAATGTGTATTAGCGTGTTTGATGAGCCACGCAGGCCCTGGGCAATACCTTGTGTCACGCCTGGCGAGCGATCCAGTGGTAGACAAACCGCAGCAGTCGAAGCCAAATGCCGCCCGACTGATGATGTGTTGACATGTGTTGAAGAGTGTTCATGTCCATCTTGGACATGCCTTGCATTGCTTCGCAGTGACGCCGAGGTCACTAGAAGTTCCTTCCGCTCAACCACATCCCGTTGCAACCCTCAGAACCCTCGAGAGCCGACCTTCGTGCCAGGTGCGGTGCGCACCGATCTGTCGAACGGGTGTCGTTCCACTTGTTCGACAGGATCTGGTTGGTTCATTGCTTCAACCATCTTGGACAATCCTGGGCCGGGCCCTGACATCACCCGCCCCATCGACTTTCGCCCCTTCACAGGCGTGCCTTTTTTTTGGTCAAGACACAGACGTGAAACTGATTGGGAAAGCATTGAAAACAAGCAGAATGGACAGATGAACACACTCACACAGATAGATATATATATATATAATTATATCAATGTATATATATATGGTTTATTTATTTGTATATACACATATATGAACATATATGATGACCGGGGTTGGCCTAGACGACCTCCGTTTTGAAACTGGAGGCGGGACCTATGCCCGAAGCAGGCCAGGGAAGCTCGATTGGGGTGCTGAGCGTGCCATCCAAGCGGTGAAGGAGGGTGTGAGGCTCCAAACGGAGTTCGAGACCCAGTTGTTCGCAAGCGGAGATCCATCAAGATCACACATGCTTGTGAGAGAGAGAGAGAGAGAGAAGGAGAGAATGTGTGTCAAATCGGTTTTGATATGCATCCAAACACAGGATACGTTTGGAACGGGTCATGCGTTGGGTTGGATTTTTTTCGGTGATTAGAGACAGACCCAAAGTGTTTCTGGCTGTTTGTCATGATCGATACGTCAAACCACTGAACTAAATTCAGGTTCTTGTGAGGCCAATGAGTGCCAATGGTCCTCCAATGTCGCCTTGCTCGCTGATGCTAAGGACGGCCCCCGCAATTAAGCCCTTGCGGGCTCGGGGCGAGTGGAACTTCACGGGCGAGCCTGGAGATACTCCAGACCCTGGGGAGTACAGCTAGGGGCCTAGATTTTCATGGACATACTGTGCAAATCGCAAGCAAATCACAACTTAATTAGGTTGATGCGCATGGATTACTTTGATGTGCTGTGTGCAAGGTCCTGATTACCTCAACATTGGCCGTGGGAAGCCCGTAGCAAACTTTGATGCCGCCTGTGAGCGAAATGGCTCTTGGGGTGCCATGCTTGAACCGTGACAATTGCACGAACTCTGAAGATGGACTATGACGGACACATCTCAGACCAAATGGTCGAGGGATGATACAAGAAAGCCTAGATCTTGTTGATTGATGCTCTGTTGGCAACTCCCTGACTCTCATTCATTCCCGGTCTCTTCCCGGCATGAGGCAATGTGGCCATGGCCAAGAACCCGGGGCCGGGAGCTTACGACCATGAGCCGCCAGAAGGCGGGACGGATCACAGAAAACGCTGCCCTAACTGGGACGATTTTTCTTCAGTCCCTGAAATCGGCACCACACCAAGAGGATAGGTGGTGAATGTCCACAATGAGATGGACATTTCACCGTGGATGGGCTTCCAAAAAGGCAACCTCCCTTCTCAACACTAGCTTGGTGCAGGCTGGAAGGCCACACCATAGTGCTTGTAACAAGGCTTTTGTGTCAGGCAGGGTGTTGGGGCCTTGAACCATCCATGTGCAGGTGCTGGCCACGGAAAGGGCATAGAGCCCCCCGGCTTTGGGTCTGACTCTGCACAAACATCTACGCAGTTTTCCTCCAGCAGGCTCGGTCAGACCGTCAGACCGACAGGGAGGGGGGGAGAAATGGACTCCCAGTCTGCCGTGTGGACAGTTTCGAGGCTGCCAGTGGTCTTTTTTTCGAGCTCTTGGTCGCCTGCTTTACTGCCTGGACCGGGCACCTATGATCCTGTGAAGGCTTCGCCTTCCAAACAGTGCCTTGGCCTGACCGCGGCCAGGCCCGACCAGGCTTCCAGCTTGAGGTGAACATGTAGTACCATAGCCATAATCCTTCTTTCTTATGTGTTATGTTGCCAATGATTCATAGGTGATTGTTTTGAGGGCTTCTCTATTGGGCGGCCTCAGGCGATTACCAAGGGAAACCCGATTTTTATGGTAATTTTTTTCAGTTTTTTTCATTTTTTCTCGGATTTTATTTTTCGTGTTTTTTCACCTACTGCTTTTGCTTTTTGCTTCTTTTGCTTTTGCTTTTTGCTTCTGCTTTTGCTTCTGCTTTTGCTTTTTGCTTTTGGCTTTTGCTTCTGCATTTGCTTTTGCTTGCTGCTTTTGCTTTTTGCTTTTCCTTCTGCTTTTGCTTTTGCTTTTTGCTTCTACCTTTGGTTTTGCTTCTGCTTTTGCTTCTGCTGACTATCTTCTTTGCATTGACACTGCCACAAAGTTGGATGATAAGACCTTCACCTTGAGCTTTGACACCCAATTACACCAATCAAGAAACGAAGCAGCCCAGCGCTATCTATATTTGATTTGCATTGCGGGGG
>CAXAMN010021729.1:616480-635500 GCA_963970005.1 Durusdinium trenchii
GTTTGAGATGCTCGCTTGCAAAGCGTTTTCCTGCAGAATGGCTGTCCCTGTTGCGCCTTATCTTCATTGACTCATCAGTGGTGACGTGGACCATCCCCTGTGGGCCAACCGAGGAAAATCATCTCCCCAAGCGTGCGATGCAACGCAGCGGGGACCGTTGCTTGACTACGGATGGCACCAACTGACACAAACGGCGAAAAGCAGCTCTCAAGGCAGCACGACGAACCAAGCTGAGGCAATGTCCTCTTCGGCCCGCTTGGGGAGAGCACTGGGAAGTGCAAACAGAGGCGAAGATGTCGGCGTGGATATGAATTGCTCACCTGAGCTGAGCCAATTGCTGCAAGTCCAGATTGCCTTGAAGCGATGCTAAAAAAGAATTCGGGACACTTTGAGGAAGAAGGAGGACCTCGCCAAACTTTTTGGTCTATACAGAGGTAACCAGTTATAGTTTATATATATATATATACACAGATACATGTGCAACATAAAGATGACTCCAGATTTTTTGCGCAGGCAGTGCTGGCTGCAGCACAGAGCATAGCTCTGGACGCGCTGCTGCAACCTGGCAATAGACCAAAAGGAGAACAAGTCAGCATGACTGCCGAGCTTTGCGTATTCTCGATTTGCGCTACTCCAGGTAGATGGAAGCTCCTTATTCACACCAGTCCAGCCGGCTTGGGCTCGACCTGATGTGAAGCCAAAGGAGGGCGATGTCGCTCGCGTGATTTGCTTTTGGATGTATGTCCATGCTTTTGGCTATCGTTATGTTTATATGTATAGACTTTTTGTGGCAGGTTCCTTTTGGCAAACTTTGAAATCGCGCCGGTCATTTCCAATGGGTTTGCGTGCGGTTCGAGCAAGCATTGCGAAGGAGCTCTTCCGCAGCAACTCAGACTTGGCTTTGAAGCCCAAAAGCAAGGGCGTTCTTGAGCGGCGTCCTGAGCTTCCAAAGCCCAAAGCCAAAGTCCCTCCACGAGGGAAACCCCCAGGCACGCGGTCGACTTGTGTGTTCTCTGAGCTCCTTAACGTCACAAGACATCTTCCAATTCTATCCACAGCACCTTACAAATGTACGCAAACGTCCTTTTAAAGGACAATCAGGTTGGCGCAGCAGCCACTTGCAAATCCCATCAACTTCCTTTGTTTTCCTCTTGTGTTTGCTCATGGTTCTCAGACATAGTGAGGATTTCTGGATTTCTTATTGAGCTGTTTCTCAGATCGTGGACAACAGCGGACCTTGTTGACAAGCATGCTAGTTTTTGTGCAGGTGGGCCTGTGCAACACGTACCTTGGTTGAGTCCCAATGCTTCACCCCTCGATGTTTTTCGTTTTTCTGGTCACGTTCTGGAATCGCTCGGCTGAAGCTGGCTGGTTTGTTTCAACATCCGCCCGATCGGACAGTTGTTTTGGCCTCCCAGTTTCGCCCAACGAAATGCCCAAGGCTCCAAGCAACAGCGGCTTGGCGGCCAAGGCTTCGGACCATGCGCATTAGTAGCTGGAATTGAACGCGTCCTAAGGAGTGAAGGAGCAACTTCCCGATAGTGCCAGAGGCGACGTCTTTGAGAGGCTTGCCTCGTGCCAAAAGCGTCACTTTGCTTAACCTATGATGGGGAAGACTTCAGCCTGTGACACAGATGGCAAATTGACATGACCGCAGCAAAGATCAAAAGCTAGCAGATAGCTGCTGCCGACTAGCTGGCCCTCCTTCCAATGGCTCAATGGGGCAGACGGGTGTGGTGAGACCCAGACAGGAACTGAGAGCAGAGATATGCTCACACACGATGTGGTGCAGGCTAGAATCTACTAAGCCAAAATCCTGCCGCTCCACCGGCAACTTTCAAGCCTTGGTCCGACATGAAAGGGAACGGAGAAGGAAGTGGACATGCATGAAACCTTATAGCAAAAGGAACCTAATAGGAATGGCCTCCAACCTATTAAACAAAAATATATATATTGTGAGTTTCGCCAGTGAGTTCACTGTCAGGTCGATCGATCAGAGCATTCGCCATGTCAGCACAACGGCCCAAAGCCAAACGGCCTTTTCATGATAGGCCAAGAGGAGCCGATCGGTCCAATGCTTACAAGGAAGACACACACAAATCGAGACAAAGCAGAACATGGAGCACATGCATAACATGTTTCACTAAACCTTTGGTTTGTTCGCGGAAAAGAGCTTCTGTCCGCTTCGCTGCCAGTGCTTCGCACTGGTAGCGGAGCTACCTTGTGCCATGGCGACAGATGCTGGTAAGTTCTGGAAAGATGATGAGATCATTGTTGATAAAGATGGAATTCCCCACTACACTGGACTTCGCCCCGAGTTGATGCGTGAATATAGGAAGAGAGTCCTTTTCGCATTTTCGATGCTGGAGGGAGATGGTGACACACCGGAGAAGGAGGCCAGAGATCTAGAGAAGAAGAAGCGCCGTTTTGCAAAGCGCTTGATGGACGCCCTGCATGGTGAAGCATGGCGATGTTGTCAGGACCTCCTCATGGACATGGACACGCTCCAGAAGCCTGACGGCTACAAGGCCATCTTCAAGGCCCTTCAGACCATCGAGAAAGTGACTGTTGTCAGGAAGACCGAAGAGTTTGACAAGTTCTTTGAGCGAGGATTCAGGCGACGAGGACAAGCTCTTGACACCTACCTCCGTTCCCGTCGACAGGACTGGCATGAACTTCAGGAGCTCGATGACCAGACTAGCATGAGCCCCGATTTACTGGCTTACTTCATCCTCAAGCAGTGCAATTTGAGCAAAGAAGATCGTCGACAGATTTTGCTGGCCAACAATTCGAGCTATGATCTGGATGGTATTGAGAGAGCTATGCGTGTGAGCTTCTTCGACATCCACGAGCGTGAGAAAGTGATGAAGCCGTCTTGGGATGCTCGTTCCAAGGGTCAAGGCAAGCGCAAGCAGTATGCCCACATGGCTGACGAGTATGACATCCTAAAGGATGACCCCATTGAAGAGTTCGATGATGACCCTGAGAATGAAGACGCTCTTGAGTATGCCAACCAGGTTGAAGATGAGCCGGAGATTGAGTTCGACGATGGTGAGCCAGATTTGCAGTCAGATGCCGGAGCTTCGAATGATGAAGAGATCTTCAATGCCTACACCACCATGGACAAGCAGCGTCGTTCCTACAAGGATTCAAGGAAGCGCCTTCGTGAGATTCAGAAGAACCGCGGCTTCTACAAGCAAGGTGACCCTTCAGAGAGAGCCGCAGCCATCGAGAAGGAGAAGGCTCGCACTCGCTGTTCTGCCTGTGATCGCATTGGTCACTGGGCAGGAGATCCAGTTTGTCCCAAAGCTGGAAAAGGTGGTCCGAAGCGAGGAAAAGGATCCAGTCGAAAAGGAGGTGGAAAGGGTGGCAAGAAGGCTCGCGCCTATCTTGCTTCAGAAGAGCCTTTGTTCTTCGTGCTGGATGACTCGGAGGAGGAAGCCCAGGCCTACATGGTCAAAGACGACTCGGAGAAGAATGAGATGGAGCAGGATGCCGGATGGACCGAGCTTGATGGGCGTCGCAAGGTCGCCAGCTCGGCGGCGTCCCAATCGTCTGAGGGATGGTCCAAGGTGGAGGGCTATGCAAGCCTTGGGAATGATGCACCACCATGGCGCCCAGATCACACCTTCTCATCACCGGCTACATCGACTGTGGAGAAGGACACCTTGTTCTTGCCGGTCAATCCACCTTTGCAGCGCCAGATGCCAGTCATCGTCAAGGAGGCTGGAGTCTACATCATCCAGGTGAAAGATCGTGCCATTCTTCGCCCAGAGCTGGATGAGATGACGCATCGACAGCTGCAAGAAGAGTTGAACAAGTATGATTTGAGAGTTTCCGGCAACAAGGCAGAGCTTCGATCCCGCATGGAGTCGTTCTTCAACGGTGAGCCTGTGCATCGCAAGGGATGCTCTCGTCAGTTCATCATGCTAGAGGAGCTTGATCCATCGGCGCCGGCCCCAAAGGCTATGCCTCAGAGTCTCAAGCAGTCGATCCCTGCGAAGAAGAAGGAAAGTGCAAAGGCATCGTCTTCGACAGTTGAACATGCAAGGTTCGTGCGAGAAGTGGAGGATCCAAGTGAGAGGGACAGCCGTTTCTTTCGAAGTCCCACAGCCGCATCATCACCTACCAGAGCCGCAGCAGTCATCGCTGACATGGAACGAGTGGGAACTCTTGTCTCTCCTACCAGGTCGCCAACAGCCACGACTACGCCGAAGACATCATCACCTGCAACACCAAGTCGCCTTCCGTTGCAGACTGGCGAGATTCTACCTGGTGTGCCTTGTGAAGTTTGCGGTGCAGACTTGTGTGTCCGTCAGAACCGCGCAAAGCTCAACCTCTTCATCGGCTGCACGGCCTATGGACGCACAGGATGCTGATTCACCTACACCTACGATGAGGGACTGGCAGCGGCCAACTTGGCTCGCCGCCAGCGCGGCCTGTGAACAGCTAGAAGGTGAAATGGTGCAAGAGAACTCAGGCAATGAGCCCAATGATGCTGCCAATGAAGTGGACAACGCGAACATGAAATCAATGAACAATGCTGGACTGTTTTTTGATGAAAGTTTTGCAGAAGAAGCCACTGCGAAGGACGAACGCCGAGTGTGTCTTCTGGATACCGCTTGCACGTCATGTATGCACTCCAAAGCATGGCGTGAAGCTTACACCAAGCACCTTCCTGGAGATCTTGTTTGTGAGCCGACGGATGAGACCAAGACCTTTCATTTTGCAGATGGAGGCTCAACGGATGGTAAGATTAATGTTTGGAAGATTCCTTTGGTCATTGGTGGGCGAAGAGGCATGGTTTTCAGTGCCGAGGTGCCCACCGGTTCAACACCGCTTCTTTTGTCGATTGCTGCTATGGAAGCACTTGGTATGACCTTGTTTATGAAGGAGCGCATGGTGTTGATTGGCGCCTTAGATGTCAAAGTCCCCATGTTGAAGACCAGAACCAAACATCTTGCTTTAGATGTGACTGGAAGTGTTTCAGTTGACAGCCATGAGCGGGAAGCACCACTCTGCCAGTCACACAACAACGACCTCTACCTGTACTTGGTCGAGGAGGCCTCATACCAGATCGGTGAAGGGCAGTTCTTTGAGACCCTGCCTGATTTTCCAGTGAAGATGAGTTCGGAGCATGAGTTTGCTTTGAAGTTGGGACCTCGAGGTGTTTTTCCACAAGACCATCGAGGGGAGTTGAAGCCCAGAAGACATGAAGAGCTTGAACGGTCGAGCAAGCAGTTGAGGAACCTTGATCGTCGGACCTGGACAGCTTTGAAACACAGATATACCTATGCAGAAGAAGCAGCCTCACACCAGTTCCAGACGACCATGATTTTCGAGCCCTTTGGTGGTACTTTCGGCATTACGAGAGCTGCCACACGCTCTTACGGCTGGACGTGCTCGCAACCCCTAGACATCTTAGATGGCTATGATCTTTTGTCCTCAAAAGGTGAGCGACTTTTGTGGCGCACACTTGATGAGCGCAATCCCTACCTCACGGTCCTTGCCTTCGATTGTCGGTTGTGGTCATTGTTGAACAACCTCACCTCCAAGGCACAGACTCGAGAGCAGCTACAGCAGCTTCGAGAAGGCGTGGGTAGAAAGACATTGCTTTTGGTGTACCGGGTCTGCAAACACCGGTTCAAAAGGGGTCGATACTATTTAATCGAAAATCCTGCTGGAAGTTTAGCTTGGATGTTTGATGAACTTCTTCCACGACTACTTCATGAATGTGAAGGCAAATACATTGTTTCAGATCAGTGTGCCTACGGCAAGATTGACTTGGAGAGCCTTCGTCCCGTGAAGAAACCTACTGGATGGCTTTCTAACAATGAACCGCTTCTCAATGCACTCGGGAAGCGATGCAAGTGCAAATGGGGTTCACATCAGCTGACCTTGGGAAGAAACTCCTATGGACCTCGGGCACGACAAGCCTCCGCTTATCCTCCCAAGTTGTGCCTGGCAGTTTGTCAAGGTGTGTTGAACTCTATGAAGATCGACTATGCACACCGCGCAGCTTTTGACCTCAGTTACCCTGCATTAGATGAAGACATGGAAGAGCAAGCTGAGGAGCCAGACATCGAAGTGGTGGGTGACGAGCCCGCTGGAGACGCATGGGAGAAAGGTGAAGGCAAGATTGTTCGTGTGCATTTATTTCCAAGGACAAAGTTGTTTTCCCCCATGAGCACAGATGATTTGCCTTGTGATTTTCGACAGTTGCTGCCTCAGCGTGTGACTTATTTGGAGTTTGAAGACGGCGCCACAGAGGTTTATTGTGATGATTGGGTGGACCTCAATGGTCCCTACAAAGATGGGAGACCATGGCGAGGAAAGACAGAAATTTCCATCCAACCTCTGGAAGAAGATGCCGAGCCTGATGCAGTTGAGCAGAACATTCCATCAGCTGCACCTCCAAAAAAATGAACAGCTGGTCGAAGCAGAACCTCGAGATGAACCAGTTCCTGCGACACCAGTTGGTGAAGGGCTCAGAACTCCAGGTGGCACCATGAGGAGAAAGAGACCGAGAACCAGACAGCTTCAAAGAGGTTTCTGGCAACAAGTCGACAATGCCAATACCAAGGAGGCCATGGACAACGCCAAAGAATGGTTGGTCGAAAGAGGTGGCACAGATTGGCAGTTGATTCCTCTTGAGGAGGAGCTGGGCAAGATGTGGGCGTCGCAGGAATCAGCCAATGCAGATGTTCTTTTGATTTTCTGTGCAGCAAACGCTCGAAAGCTCAGGAAGTGCCAACCTTTTGCATCACCTGCTGAAGCTACACTCCGGAAATCGTTGTTGCTACTCGGAAATGAGGTACATGTTTGAGCACAGGTTGGGAAGAGTGGACACAGTTGGCCCCATCTAGCCAGACAAGACCTTTAGTTGCAGAAGGACGTGAACTTTGCGTCATTTTGTTTGGCCGCCCGTTGGGCGAGGTGGAGCAGCCTGATGCAGATGATCCAAGAGCTCGAGAACGCGAGGTTTGGAGAGCTCAGAAGTGGCAGTCCTTGCCACGAGAACTGAAACTTGCAATCCGAAGAGTTCATGTAAACTTGGGTCATGCACCAGTTCCGCAGATGCTCAGAGCCATGAGAGTTAGCAGAGCTTCAGAAGTTGCAATCAGAGCCACACGACTTTTCCGTTGTCCAGATTGCCCCCGCATACAACAGCCGAAGCATCCTAGACCATCGAAACTGCCTTTGACAGAGGAATTCAATGCTTGTTTGGGTCTTGACATTTTGCAATGAAAGGATGCAGACGGACAGAGTTGGTCTTGGTTGAATGTTTTGTGCCAGGGTACAACATTTCAGCTTTGCATGTTGCTTGATGAAACACATGCCAACCCCACAGCTGCCACAGTTTTGCGTGCTTTTGAACAAGGTTGGACTAGTTGGGCAGGATACCCGGAGCATGGCATTTTCTGTGATCGTGCAAAATATTTTCTTGCAGATTTTTCAGAGGCCTTAGCCGCCGAAGGGTGTTACTGCGACAGTGCAGCCAAAGCATCGCCTTGGCAGTTGGGACAAGTTGAGAGGCATGGAGCAATCTGGAAGAGCATCATGAAGCGTGTTGTTTGGTCACAACAATGTGCTGGGAGAGAAACCATGATTCATGCACCAGTGCAGTCAACCAAGCAAAGAATAACCTAGTGAGGAAGTCGGGATTTTCTCCGGCGCAGTGGGTGTTGGGTCGTTCGATTCGCCTGCCTGCAGACCTCACAGATGACGCAGAAGCAATCCGTTTAGGAGCCTTAGCATTGTCTACAGTGCCCACAGGTCGTTTTTACCAGAAGGCCAAACTTCGTTTCGCAGCTCGTGAAGCGTTTGTTCAGGTGAGCAATTCAGAGGCATTGAAACGTGCTGAGTTGAGAAGAGTCAAGCCTGCTAGAGGACCGTTTCCGGTCGGGTCGTACATCTTTTATTTTGATGCTTCAGATCAGACACCAGGTCCTGAGTGTTGGCGTGGCATTGGTCGGGTGATTGGACATGAGGGTACACATACAGTTTGGATTTCGCATCGTGGTATTTTGATTGCCGTTTCTCCTGAACATTTGGCCCATGCTTTTGATGAAGAAGTCAAACAGTGGTTGACCATTGGGACAGAGATGGAGTTGTTAGATGCGCAACCTGCTGCCGGTGGATCCGGATTCATTGATCTTCGCAAGATGCCCAAACCGCCAGTTGAAGGCTATGCGCCTGCAGACGATGAGAAGCTGGAGGACTTGCCGGAGTAGCCAAACCCGGCAGACATGGAATATGAACCTTCAATAGCTGAAGCAACACCTGCACTAGAGATTCCTCAAGTTTCAGCAGAAGATGTTCCCTTGCCCGTTGAACCGCAACCTCTTTCACCGTCCAAGCGTAAAGATGAGGACATGAGTTCTGGCTCCACATCCATGGCTCGAATGCGTTACGAGTCCGAACGTGACGCAAAGAAGGCTAGACGGGATTCGGAGTTCTTTGCCAAGAAGGAGCGTGAGAGGAAGCAGGCTCGCGAAGAGCGGTCGAGGAGAATTCTGTTGGAGGAACAGCAGCGTGCAGCCGCAGCGCCTATTCCTGAATATGATCCAGAGCTTGATGATTACCATCAATCATCACCTTCGAAGAGATTGCCTGTCGTTGCCGAGAGCCCAGAAGTTGAGACACAAGAGCGAGAAGCCAAGCGGCTTCGTGGCGATGACATTGACGCAACAGCTGAGGGTGAGGGTTTGTTTTGTTATTTGGTCATTGAGCAACCGCGTTTGTTGAAGCGCAAAGCAAAAGCAGCATACTTTGCCAAGGAGCTTGAATACGCATTGCTAGGCATTTCCTATGACGATTTCATGTTTGGTTTTCGTCGCAACCGCTTTGACAGGCACTATGAGGAGATGTATGATTTTGCAATGAATGCAACACCTGGCACAGCTGCAGGCAAGAAGCGTGGGAGAAAGGAGATTCTTTTGCGTGAGTTGCCCGAAGAGCTTAGCAAGTTGTTTACAGACGATGGCGAATCAGATGAGAAAGAGTGGCGTGCTTGGCAAGAGAAGGGTGCAGTTGATGTTTTGGATGAAACGTCGAGTCGAGAGATTCGACGGTTGAAGCCGGACCTGATAGTTCCAACACGTTGGGTTCGTACAAACAAGTCCGAAGGGTTGGAAGACAAACCTTTTCAAGCCAAATCACGACTGGGTGTGCAAGGGTTCAAAGATCGTTCACTTGGCCATTACAGAAGGGATGCCCCTACAGCAAGCGCTTTAGCAGAGAGCATTTGCCTAGCAGTTTCCGCAAACCTTGGTTTTACTGTCATTTCCAAAGATGTGCGCAACGCATATTTCAGTGGAAAGAGTTTAGACCGGGAGGTCTACTTGGAACAGCCCAAGGGTGGACTGAGAGGACTGAAGCCTGGACAGTTGTTGCTTGCCCGCAAAGCAATATATGGTTTCAGCGAGGCAGCTCGAATGTTTTGGGTGGCGCTCAAGGAGCACCTGCAATCTGACGGTTGGGTTGAAAGCAGATTGGAGCCTGCATTATTTTACTTGCGTGAGCAGGGACAGCTTCGAGGAATCTTGGTGACGCATGTTCATGACATTGAAGGTGGCGTTGATCCAAATTACCTTGATGTTGCTTTTCGCAAGTCGAGTCGTGCATTAGAGTTTGCAACAAATCATTTCAAGGAGTTTGTTTTCCGAGGCCGTGAAATCAAACAGCATGAGTCGGGTCACATTGACATTGCCATGCGGAACTATTCATTGAACACAAAGAAGATTTCCATTTCCAATGTTCGCAAAGCACAAGTTGAAAGTTCACTGACAGAATCAGAGATGAAGGATTTTCTGACAGGTGCTGGAGAGCTTGGCTGGTTGACGCGACAGCTGAGATGCGATCTTGGATACGAGAATGGAGTCGTTCAGCGTTCAAAGACTGACGCCTGTGTTGGCGACCTCACCAAGTTGAAGCAGTATCTTTCCATGGCCCGTCGAGGAGCTGACTTCAGGATGAGATATTGGTCGGACGTTGACCTTCGCAACGGTGTTCTTGTTCATTTGGCTGATAGTGGTCATGCAAACGGCGCGCCCGAGAAGGACGAGATCATGAGATACAGAAGTGTTGGTGGATATTTTCTGTTGATTGCCAATCCAGAGAAGTTGAAGCTGGTGATTGGTGCATTTGTTTGCTGGAGGAGGCCTTGAGTGGGGAGTTGAATCTGAAGGACTGGCCTGCTGTGATCCAAAGGAGGAAGAGGGTCTATGTCACTGACGCTCGTTCTGTCTACGACTGCCTCCAAAAGGACGCTACATCCACGTCGACAGACAAACGGATGGCATTGGAGGGAGCGTTGTTGAGAGAGATTGTGAGACAGCCTCAAGCCTTTGTTCGCTGGATAGATGGCATGCAGAATGTTGCAAATGTTCTGACGAAGTCTGGAGCCGAGAAGGATACATTGCGAGAATTCCTTCGTGAAGGCATGATGTCGTTAGTTCAAAGTGAAGCCAACAAGAAGATCAAAGAGAAAAAGGGGGCTGATCGTCATCGACGCAGCGTCGAACTGGACAAGCCTACCAAGAAGCGAGAGGCCAATGTTCAGAGAAGACGAAAGCTGGCAGAAGAACTTCAAGGAGTTGATGTCTCCAGTGGCTCTGATCGAAAAGAAAAAGAATGAGTGTGAGTTTCGCCAGTGAGTTAGTTCACTGTCAGGTCGATCGATCAGAGCATTCGCCATGTCAGCACAACGGCCCAAAGCCAAACGGCCTTTTCATGATAGGCCAAGAGGAGCCGATCGGTCCAATGCTTACAAGGAAGACACGCACAAATCGAGACAAAGCAGAACATGGAGCACATGCATAACATGTTTCACTAAACCTTTGGTTTGTTCGCGGAAAAGAGTTTCTGTCCGCTTCGCTGCCAGTGCTTCGCATATATATATAGTAGCCATGGCCTCCAACCTAATAGTGATGGAAATGAATGACGGCCGCATTCAGCCGCACATGGATGACAGCCGCACCGCTTTTCATGTGCAGCCCAGGTGAAGCTTTAAAACCCAATCGAGGGCAGGGAGTGCCGGAGGTGCTGCAGAAGTGTTTGTTTTGAGCGTTGGTTTTTCTTCCTTTCAATGATGGATGTCCATAAAAACAATGGGAACATATTGTCTCAAACATAGACCATTGACGCTTAAAGTTTCCTCTGGCTCGACTCATCCATGATCTGAAATTGGGACATCGTGCGACTGAAATACCAGCAGTTGGGCGGCGGAGTATGTTTTGGATGATGACTAGGCGGTGGTTTCGGATATTTTTCACCTTTGCTTGGGATGATTGAACTCACTGACCAATATTATTCGAATGAGTTAAAGCCACCAACCAGATGAAGAATCCCATCCTCCACCACCCATGCCAGGACCACAAGAAGGTGCCGCTGGCTGTGCCACTGGTGCGCGCGTTCCGCGACCCTGCGTTGGAAGTTCGTGTGATGGAGTTGCCGCCCAAGATGCTCGGAGCTGCGGAAGTCTGTGGGGCGACGTGAACGGATGTCAAAGGACAACACCTAAGTTGCCTTCCATGGAATTGAATTTTACTTGAGCAGATTCAATTACCCTTAATTGCACATGCACATCCAGTACCTATTGCAGATGGAGATCATCATATAAGATTGGACTTGCCTTCGGCACGTTGCCGCCCGCTGGTTGAACGCCTCCTCAAGCATCGTGCAGGTGTCCGAAGAGTGCCAGCTTTCACCTTGAGACCAAGAAATTGGCCGAACATCACCAAGCATTGAAATCGGTCAAAAGCTTGTTCTTTATGGTCCAAGTCCCCTCAGCTACCAGACTTCTTGGGCGCTTTGGATCGTTTGGGTTCCGGGACCAAGGGGCTTCATCTCTCTGTTTGGAGGACGTGCCAATCCAGACCTCCAATCAGAGGTAGCAGCACTGCTTCACAACTCACCAGAACTGAGAACGCATACTACTTGGCAGACGTTTTTTTCGTGTGTGTGACCCTCAATAGTACAATAAGCCCAGGTATAACCACAACAACACAGCACTGTGCAGTCCGATCTGAGGAATCCAGAGGAGGGCGGAGAACTTCCCGGGCAATTGAATCTGATTGGTGGTCTTGATTCAAAAGTACAGTGGTTTCAGAGTAGATGGCACAATTCCCAAAAGGTGTGGCAAAATGGACCCCTATACAAAAGACATTTTGGCTTCAGTTTGTGCCATCTACTCTTCAATCCACAACAAGTCTAAGGTGATACTTGTCGCACTGTGTTCAGTGGATTGCTTGGCACAGCCAGTGAAGCTCACATGCAGTGCAATAGAATGTCAGCTGTGCAGGAGAACTATGCAATCTCAGAGTATGGTGGGGACTCTGAAGGCCATTTGAATATTCTGGAAGTCGGTTCTTGTCCACCAAGTCCTGGAAGTTTCCCTCAAGTTTTCCAGGAAAGCACCAGTTTTATTACTTGTTTGCCTGAATTTCCTCTAGTCTGTCAAGGCGAAGATGCAGCTGAAAGAGATAAAATCAGGCAGGCGAAGCCGATCCCCGCATGGTGTGAACCTTGTCAGCAACTTGCTCTAGAGTGAGCAAGCGCCACATGCCACTTTCCAATATTTCCAAGACAGATTCTTTTTTTGTTTGGATAATTTGTTCGATGCTGCTCCATGCTTGCCTTAGGAGGGCTACTTTTCGTGCATCCAAAAGCAGGCTGCAATTGATCCAGACACTATCTTCGGCAAAGTGCCTAGATGTGCAAGGGGCCCAGCTTCCAGATCCCTACAGATTGCAAGCACAGGAAGAGGCAGAGGTTCATTACTACAGGCCTTGGTTTGTCCTGGGCACTGTGCCAAGGTCATGGAGGATGTTTTTCCAGAATCTATTTATGTGCAGGCTCGTCCTTGCTGTGCAAAAATCGATAGCTTTGGACGTGTGGTAGGACAACTTGCTTTGCTGCAAAGCCCGCTTGAGCCATACTAAAAGTACGAGGCCTGTATATCAAGATCCTCAAGATCCATCAGATAGAAGTAGCCCATCCCCTCCAGATGGTCGCAACCTGGTCCCGCTTTGCAAACCCCCCCTACACACTACACTCCAGTCTCCAGTCCAAACACCTCATGCCCCTTCCAAACGCTTTTCAAACCGCGTGCAGATGGGCAAGAAGCGCCCCGCACGGCGTCGGGGATCCAGTGGCGACTGGCGAAGGGATCGGCTGACACGGAGCGAGATCCGCACCTACAAGCAGCGGTGCCTGCGCAGTATGATGCGGCCGGGATGGTGTGGGATTGTTTGAAAGGGGGTATGGGTGGAGCAAACCACAGAGTCTTGTTTACTGTAAAGGTTTCGGTCCAGTTCTCTCAAGATTTTTCTTAAGGTTTGAATGTATCCCTTCATTCTCGTAGCTTTTCTTGTTTTGTCCTTCTTCTCCCTTCTCGCTCTTTTTCTCAGCAATTGTGTTTATCCCTGTCTTCATCATTCTTCATTTTTTTTTGAGTCAAATTGCTTTGCCGGGTTGTGGGGGCCACGCGGGCAACGCAGAGCTTTTTGTGTAGCAACTCCATGCCATGCTTCGAGCTCTGCTCACGCGGTCCACAGAGCTCGGCCAAGAACAGAACTGGAAACATTATGAGGGCAATCCGATTAGCTCAGCACAATCCAGCTGTTTCGTCCATCACGTCATGTCTTCAGCCTGGTGATGGCTGAGGATGGGCCAAAAAAGAAGTCGCTTGGTTGCAGAAGCGTCTTTGCACAGAGAAGCCAGCTAAGCAGAGATGCACGTGGTTTTATTGCCCAAAACTATGCAAATCCTTTGGCTCAGTCTTAGAACTTGAGCGGGCAACATGGTTTCTGCCGCTTTCCAAATCTTTGTTGCTGCATGCATTTTGCCTGCGGCACTTGGTGACAATGAGACAGCACTTGGGCTTTGGCAAGGTCCCTGTGCCCGGGTAGTCAGTTGTCCAGGCTGACGCTTGAATTCACTGCCCAAAGTGAAGGCATTTCTGAAAGAACGTGGCAATGTTGATGCATATCCATCGGTGGAGGTGACTTGGCAACGTGGGCATGATCCTGAATTAGAGCTTTGGGCATGCAATGGAAGCCCTCCCAGCAGCATGGCCAAGTCAAATCTAGAGCCATCGGCACGGATCGCGCTGTCTCCGTACCAAACAGCTGAATTGCATTTCTTGCTACAATGTCATGGCATTCAACCAGTACCAGGAAGCCCGGCACCAAGGGTGCCCACAGGCGAAGATGCTTGCGAACGGATTGCAAACATCTCTGCGTGGCAGCCATGGCACTGGCTGTCCGCCACTGCGGCTGTGGTTATTCCCCTCATCCTGGTCTACAGATGTTGCTGTCATGGCGTGCGGCGTCATAAGGCCAAGCTAGATGATGGAGCAGATGAGCTTGGAGCTGCCATCTAGTGACATGAGCAAAATATGGGGGGAGCAGATTCCACCGCGATGTCGAATATCAAGAAAATATCAAGGGATTCTGTAAAGCTAGCAGCTAGCTTCATGGGTTATGGACTTCAGACTAACCATGCTCTGTGAAACCTAAGCATTCCCACCCACACCACCTGACCAATGAATCAATCTGACGTCGCTGCTGCACAATCGTTTTCCGCATGCACAATACAATAGGCGAGTCAATTGCAGGTTGAGACAAGGGTCAAAGTCACCCACAGGAGTCTGGGATGTGCTATTTGTATGGCTGATGAAGCTGTCCAAAATCACCTGAAGAATCTACACCTCCAACAGCAATAGGCAATAGGTTTCAATTGCTGATTGCTTAACAACACGGAGCCACATTGCCAGATGTGAGTTCAAAGGTGGTGGACAGTTGATTGCACATACAGCTTAGCAAGTTCCTGAAGTCTGTAGAGCCCGACGGCACAGTGCAAGGCCATTGGAAGTCGGTTCGGGTCTCCCTGGTTGCGTACTTGGTGTCAATTGCTCAAAACATATCGAAGCGTAGCCGTGTAGCCTTTTAGTCGGGCAATGCCGCATGAGACAGAGGCAAAATTCTTGAGCATCACATGAGACACTGAGGGTAGTCGAAAGACATTTTGCAACTCTCAACTGCTCACACATATCAACGAGGACGCTACTAGGAGCGAGGTGCATCGCTATTAGGAGCAAGAAGCTGCTAGGGGCTCCTGGCATCGCTACTAGGAGCAAGGACGCCACATATCCCAAACATTGCAGAAACATTTCACGACAACTATCCATGATAGATTCGTTCCAACCCCGGGCCATGTGGTGCTTTCCGTGGTCTATTTTGGCCATCGGACCCTTGAGGGTTTAAAAGGAAACATACAACATAGAGAATTCATAGAGAACTTTCTTAGATTCCCCACGCAAGACCATGTTGTGTTTTCAATGGAAATGATAGTCAAAAGGAAAGGAGCGCATGGCATGCATCATCATCTCTCTTCCCCTCCTTTCCGCCCCTGCCACATATGCCTATTGGTCATCAGTTGTTAGGTCGAGACATTAAGATTTAGATTGTTTCACAGTGCTTTGCGGTTTTTGATACCCAGGTTGGGATGAGCCAAATGCTGACCTGGTTTCCAGCATAGCTTGAGGTTGGCATGCAGCCGGCATGCGGCATGCGAAGATATCTAGAGACGTGCGACATGGATGTTCTTTGTTTGTGGATCACTGATGATTCCAAGACTTGGATCACAAGACCCTCTTGGATTCCCCTGCGCAAATACCCTTGTCGCAAATCACCCAACTCTGGCAGCAGGTCATGTCGCAATCAAGGCTCTTCTCTTGAGCGTGCATAATTCGATGCCATAGCTAATCTCACGACATGCACCCTGACTATATGCTGCCCCTTTGAAACTAGTCCACATCTCAAGGCTGATAACTTGTAAGCTTAAGCCAAGGCCAAGAAATGTCAGGATGCCTCGGATGGCTGCGAGTCTCAAGCCAAGCAATGTCAGCCTTTCGTGGTAATTCGTTTTGCGCACCGCATTGGCGTCTGACCTGTCCAGTTTGATGCTTCTGCTAGGCCCCAAAAAAGCGACCAGTTGTGTCACAGCGACAGAAGCCTGAAACAGGCTCACTGAGCGAATCCTACTGCGCAGTTTGTGTTGGGCCTCGGGGTTTGCATGATGTGGAAGCACTGGTGGTGATGTACACATGGATGTGACCTGGAGTCAGGAGGAATCATGAATCAGGACCCTACCAACCCCCAAAAATTATGCTTTTGGCTGATGTGTGCAGTCGGTTCAAGCAGTTCAAAGATCGGCCTCCATTGATTCCAAGAAGATGCCCAAGCAGATCACTGTGTCTCGGTCTTATGAAAGTCTCATTTCACCATGAGATTCTCATCTCTCCAGTGCTCAGTACTTTGGACAGGACTTCTGCATTGTGAAAAGATAGAATGTTTCATTCGCACCTCCGCACTGTCTACTAGGAGCAAGGACGCTACTAGGGGCTCCTGGCCTTACTACTAGGAGCAAAGGACGCTACTAGGAGCTTGATAATAGCGGCTCAGGAGGGGTTCTGGAAGTTTGTTTCTCTTCAGCCGTACTAGGGATTTTCTGGTTCCCTTGGCACATCGGGGAAAACCGCAGCCCAACATAGGCCGACTCCCGGAAAAAGCAACAGGACTCCAGGGTCACAGGTTTGTGGAGGATTGGTCTTTGCTGCATGAGAAAAGGCCATAGACTTATGCCTTGATGCTTCATGAAATACTGTTCAATTGATATATGTAGGCAGGCGCCATAGGCTTTTCTTGTTCAACTGACTCGGCCAAGGAGATTCGCCAGTTCTTGCAGATCGCTCGTCGCAAGGTCGGGTTGCACTTTCCAGAATTTGCACTTCCAATTCACTTCATCATCCAGTGAACGGTTTGTGGAATGAGAATATAAGTAGAAATCCCAAAACAATCTATATACTCTTCTGCAGACATACGTAGAAGCACAGAGGCATTTTTTTTTTGAGGATACATGTTAGCAGAGCCCCAACTAAAGAAAAGACACTAACTTAGAAACCACCGCTGCTTGACTACAGCAGCAGCTGCAGTGCCATGTTAGTGGTACAATGAGCGTTTTTTTGAAAAAAACACTAACCTAGCAGTCATCCAATTTTGGCAGGGTCACGGTCTATCCTGGGAAGAGACGTGTATGTGTCTCAATTGCTTTGCAGCCAGACATATAGCTTTGCAGTGCCATGTATATAGGCCTTTTTTAGTCCCTGGCTTCCATGTATAATATAAGAGCGGAAGTGTATACTGTAATTACTGTAGACCGTTCGTGCTTGTTGGCGTTGTGACCTTGGAGCATGGTGACTTGGAGAAATGCCAGACCGCAGAGCACGCCACGGAAAACAAAGGGTGACTTGGAGAAATGGATGCAATTATCTAAGTAGCAAGACCTAGCAAATTGAAATTGAACAAAGCTCCTGATCCAGATGGAGCCTACACTGAACTCTTCAAATACTCGGATGTGGAAAGTATCAAAAACCTCGATGAGGCCCTCAAGCCAAAACACGTCAGTTCAAAGGTGCCCACATTGCCAGCCTATACAAGAAAGGAGATCATAAACACCCTGAAAACGAAGACTGTACTGTAACTAAGATTTCTCATGACAAAATGTCCAGCACTCTGCAAGGTCTCAACACTAATGCCGAACTACTACATGTAACACAATCTTTTGTGCAGCCACCCTCGATTGCAGGTTTTGCACAAGGATGAAATTAACCCATCCATGCCCATCGTTACCCCTCAACAGACGGGCACTAGGCAGCCTTGTACCATTTCATTTTGTCAAGGCATGTCATGGCTGATCCAAAACTTCCCAAGGGAATCCAAGGGATTAACTTTCAAGAGCTTCCCTATGCAGGTGACACATTGATACTTGCCAAAATTGAAGGATTGCGAATGAATGCCTGCATCTCATTGACGCTGAGTCAGAATATTTCCAAATGCTGCTACTTTGCGCATCACCGCCAGAGCAAGGGTCCGTTCTGCAATCCTGAATCGAAGAAGTGTATTGACGAAGAAACATACTTGGAAGCTCAGCGTCACGGGAGAGAATTTTACAGCCCAAAGCACGAAGTCAGAAAGAGGATATCCGCAACGATACGATGGCAGTCCTCAAGACATTTCAACCCACCGCAGAAAAAGTGGAATTGGGACAATTGCCCAACACCTTTCAACTTCAAGGTCTTGGACAGATTCTCAACTACATATACATACAACTTCTTCATTCGACCACACAACTCCAACGAGCATGTTTACAGTTGAATGCACCGGCGCAAGGTTTTGCGTACCGAGATTTTGGAAGACAAGCGCCTCAAACTCTTAGTGCTGAGAAGCGAACGGCAAACCCCATTTCACCAATCAGCCTGTACACTGTACACATTCCGTTTGCCCTACCCAGAGAAACTCAACAATGAAGAGTAGGGGGTCCCGCCCCTGCTGGACAAAAACATGTTGCAAAGGCATATATAGGAAGTAATCAAGCGGAAGATGCTTCTCAGCCACATATTCTTGACACATTTAATTTATCGTGTAACAAGCTCACGAGTCCCGCCCACCTTTTCACAAAGGTCACTGTGTCACTGAGCATAACCCTGCCGAAAAACTCAGTGTGAAAAAGTGTGAGCGGAGCAAACTCTGTGCGAAACAGGAAATTCAGTGTGAGGCAACGGAACTCAGTGTGAAAACCTTCGCACATTTTTGTTGTACATTCATAGGTGCACTCAGTTTAAGGGCTTAGTGAGTTCGGAATAGAGGGGTATTTATTTTTGGATTTTTTTTTGTTTCTTTTTTGGAATTTTTGTTGTTTTTCGTGGCTTCTGGCTTCTGGCTTCTGTGGCTTCTGGCTTTTGTGGCTTTTGGCTTCTGTGGCTTCTGTATCTGTCTATACCTATCTATTTATCTATCTTTCTTTCTTTCTTTTGGCAGCTGTTCTGCTTTCTCTTTTTGTATTTGCTTTTCCTGTTGTTTTCGTTGCAGAGACGAAACAAGCAAGCAAGCAAGCACGAGCTGCTCACCTTTGGATCTGGTGTGCTGCTGGGGGGGGCGCTGCGCCCCCCCCCCA
>CAXAMN010021729.1:636095-662776 GCA_963970005.1 Durusdinium trenchii
AAAAAAAACGAAAAAAAATCCAGAAATATATTCGCAACCGTTCGGAATTGTAGGAAGCTAGGAAGCTGGTTAGCGCCGACGACCTGATTCACTGACAGCTGCTGCTGGTTATGGAAAAAAATAGGGCCTAGAGCAGGGAGTGTCCCCATGGTGTAGGACGCCCGATCGGTCAAGATCAAGAAGAACGGAACCCAGACCAAGTTCAAGATCAGGCCAGAATTGTACCAGGCTTTGTTGCTTTCCACTCGACCGTTTGACAATCCAGGTGCAGCAGGTACCTTTACACTCTGATTATGCCGGACAAGGGCAAAGCTGAGAAGCTGAAACAATCTTTGCCTCCATCCTTGCAGAAGAAGGAGATCTGAGATCCAAGAGACATCGGACAGCTGATCGACTGCTGAAAAAAGGTCGCGTTGGAATCCATGCTGCCACGCCGAAGCTTTTCCCACTGGGTTCGATATCCACTGGGTCTGATTTCGCTGCAACGGGTCCGTGCATGTTTCTCCGCACGACGATGAAGCCCGAAAAAAGGATTAGAGGACAAAGGCTTCAGGTGGAGGATCAAGGGCAAGCTAGGCAATCCAACATCATCCAGTCCTGTGTGAAAGGACGGAGCCAAGCCGCCTTCAAAGGAGTATGTGGTCAAACGAACGAACCCGTTGGCCTGTGACCTATAGGCCCTATAGGCCCCAGGGTTGGATAGTGCTCATCGCCAAAGCCCCACTGATGCAGCACAAGGCAAGCCTGGCATCCTGGCATCAGGATGTGTTCCATCTCCGCATGGCATGTGCGTTCGCCGATGCTGGACATGGTCCGCCCACAGTGGAGGCCAAGCAGATTCTGTTGGACGTATTTTCTGACATTTTCAGACTCTTTTGCCTTTTTTTGCTCACTTTCTGGTGAAGATTCTTCGCAGGATGCTCCACAAGCAGCCCGCTTTCACGGCGCCGCTTTCACGGCCTTCTTCAGCTCCATTGGCCAAGCCGCCCGGGTGGCGCCCGGAGGAACCGCGCGTCGACCCGGCGCTGCCTGGGTGGCGCCCGCAACCGCGGCCGCAGTCTGCGCCGCTGCGGCGCAGCGCCTCGCAGCCCGGTCCCTGCACTCCGGTCTTAGCTGCTTTGCCCCAGAAGGAGAAGCCGAAGATCACCAGACCAGCAAGTGCGGGTGTTGGTGTTCGCCAGAAGGCTTCGAACCGAGCAGCCCCTTCGCCTGAACACATGGCTATCACATATATAAGTAAGATTCATCAATCACGATCTATGATCTAGAAGGCCTTTACTTGATCGAACAGGCTGATCATCCGGCAATCTATATTGCTCGTTTTCTATTGCAAGAACGAACTTTCATCAGGCCTTTGGCAGCTTGGACTGAGGCGCTGAAGCGCCCAAGCTCCCGAGAGAAGCCAGATGAAAAGCATCGGGCCAGTGTTGCAGCTAGTGACCAGAAGTGCAAATCAGCTTCAGCCTTCACAATGAGTGGACTTTGGCTAAACTGCAAATCACGGCCTTTTCAGGAGTCAAAAGGTAAAGGGAGTCCTTTGTACACACCATTGGGCATCATTGGGCAATGTTCTGCATGTGGCCCAATCGGTTCATAAAGATGGTCAGTCCCATATTGCCTATTTCTGCACCCCACCCAAGCGAAGAGTGACTTCATGCGATCTGAGGCGAGCTTGGTGGTGTTGATATCACCTCGGCAGTGGCCGACGTGCAGGCGCTGTGTGAGAAGTGCCGCAAGCTCGCGACGGTGGCAGACTCCCAGCCGGCTGGCCGCACACGTTTTCAAAATTTTTCAAACATACGCAGCTGGGTGTGAGTGCTTTGCGCAACGTTTTTGACGTACTGTGACCCTGGCCATTCTTGAGCCATCCAGGTGTGGGAAAAAATCGGTCACAGCCGACTCTGGCCACCACAAGGAGAGAAGATTTGTTTGGACCATCTTA
This sequence comes from Durusdinium trenchii, assembly GCA_963970005.1. Lineage (NCBI taxonomy): Eukaryota > Dinophyceae > Suessiales > Symbiodiniaceae > Durusdinium > Durusdinium trenchii. The sequence continues at coordinate 638,038 of CAXAMN010021729.1, forward strand.
GTTGGGGCTTCAAGTTTATGCAATTTTTGACAAATGCACTATGCGGCTGTAGAAGTCACGGCTTCCTACTTCTTGTCAGCCACGAGAAGTCTGCTAGTCAGTTTTCAAGGAGCGCAGAAGGAGAACGCGACAAGGAGCAGGAACAAAAGCTGCTTGGACCTCGAATTCGCAGTGAGACGGCGAGGCGGTGTTGTATTCTTAGAATTCTTTCGTTGTGCGCCTGGAGCACTAAGGACCGCAAGGCACTCAAGCGACTTGGATGAGATCGAAGATTGACCTACTCCACTCAACATCTCACCAAAGCTAGCACAGGCAACTTACAAGGCTGCCAGTGGACTGCCCTGGCTTTCCTGTATGCGGGTGTTTAGACCTGCAATTTCAGAGCTTTTGGTTTGACCGTTGGTCGTGATGACATCGGTGCACGCAAGCTGCCTAATTTGAGAGCTGGTCTTACACTTTCAGCGTGCCAATGCTGAGGAAGCAACCTGAAGCTCCCAGCATTTTCAAGTGCGAAGAGTCAAACTCACCGATGCTCAGAGCCAATTAGGGCAGCAATCAGACTGAAAGAATCCCAGGAGAGAGAAAGGTCCTTCTCCGACGATCCGACGTGGAAACCACGATCACAAATGCAACGACTGTCCGACTGTCCTGATCAGTGCTTCACCCACTTTTGTGCCTCGTTCGCTTTCGGACCCGTTCAGCTCCACCCTCGGCGCCGCTCGCCAAGGCGGTGGAGCTTCACGGTGATGAACGCTCTGCGGAACGGCAGCGGCGGTCGAAGTGAGATGGAACGCTTCCACTGCAGGGTCAAGGCACGTGCCATGACTTCTGGTGATTGCAGGGTCAAAGTGGCCAGTTGTGTCACTGGCCAGCTGGTTCACAAACGATTTGAAGCTGTCAAGCCAAGCTGAAAAACATTGCAATTGGCTGAAGACATTACTCAAGTTTCAAGGCTACTTCCGTCGGTCTTCGTTTGCTCTCATTCATGTCAAGCCTCAGCTCAAGGAAGTGGACCAGCAGATCAAGGTGTTGGAAGAGACTCGGCACCGACTATGGCAATGTGAGTTGTCAACAAATGGTGGAAAAGGTCGCAACATCGAAGCAGAGGAAGCGTCCAGACTCCTTGGTCCAGCGGCAGTCAGAGTGTGTGTATGGGTGTATATGTATATATATATATATGTGTGTGTGTGTGTAACCCTTCAAGTCGCAGGGATTCCTTTGAATTGGTAATGTTTTGCTTTCTTCAGCACAGAAAATGCCTGACTCTTAACAGCGGCAGTCCAACGAAGAGGCTGTTTTGAGTCACTGATATGGATTCTGGACGCAGAATCCACGTATCTGCTGAAGTGTGATGTTCACAAGCTGTCACTCTCATCTTCCACAAAGGGCTAGTGCACTCTGCAGACAAGAGCGCTCGTCGTCACTTCGACCTGGTCGTCGTTTCGCTACGTTGTGGACTTGGCCTTTTAACTAAAGGTGTTCAGGCCCCTTACATGATTTCTCACGAATATGGGTGCTAGGTGGGCGTGTGGCAACCGCAATCAAGTCCGTACGCATTTCTATAAGTGTTGGTGAGGGCCGCTAAGGCCAAAGAAAGGCCACCTCGGCGGCCCCTATCGGTCGATTCGGATCGATTCGCTTGACTGAGCACTGAGGACTCAGGGATTGATTTGGAGCCTGATTTGGATGATCTGCAAGAGTTGCAGCCGACCGTCGTCCGACGGAAGGCCGGCGGCGAACCGGTGGGGAAGAGGGCGATGATGAGTTGACCAAGTCGTTGAAGGCTTTCGTAAAGCGGAAGGGCCAGGAGAAAGAAACACAGAAAAAGGGTAGCTGGTCGTGGTCTTAATCAGGGTGGGGGGGCCTCAAACAAGGCATTGACGTCGACCACATTGCCCGAACGAATGCTGGTCTGATTTGAAGACACCAAGTGACAAAATCAGACCCACAACCTGTGACTCAATACCCACGGCTCGCCAGGAGAGCATTAGCATGATGCGCCGCTGGAGCCGCTCCGTCACCCCGGACGACCGGGAGATGGAGCTGATGCCGCGACAAGGACCCAAGACAGGTCGACCGATGCGCATCCCAGAGATTTGTTGGAGCTGTAAGATGATGGCCACACAGGGCTTGGGAGGGCTTGGGTACAGTACATCCTGAAGATTTACATGAAATTGGAAGAGAGTTCTAGAAGATGTTTTGCGTCTGCCACGGTGTGAATGTATAAGAGTGGACTTCACAAGGTCTGGGGGGAGGATGTTGACCAGAAATCCTTCCGGAGGAAGACAGGCCTGAAGGATGTTGACAGGCCTGAAAACGTAGCAGGGCAAATGCCCTCATCCGTGGTTAGACATGAGAACAGTTCATTGAGTTCATTGCCAAAGATGGTGAGCTGGCTGGGCGATGTTGGCTTCTATGGATTCTATTGGATTGCATGTGTTACATGCGTTTGTAACAGCCGAAGGCTGACGAGAGATGCCACTGCAGTCGAACCAACGCGGTGTTGCATTTTCCCCTCCGCTGCCCTTCGGAGTGGTGTCGTCAAGGTGTGTGAGGTGTGTCGAGGTTTCGGAGGTGCCTCACTGGAGTGCTTCCAAGCCAAACTTCCTTTTTCATATCTTCACAATTTTCCCTCAATTTTCGTGCTGTTACGCTCTTCGTGCGGTTGAGCACTTGAACGAGGAAGCCGTCGCACAGCCTTTCCAATGGATGCCCGGGATTTGTCAAGACAAGGACTGATGTAGAATATTGTAAGCATTGTCAAGCCCCTTTTGCCATGAAGAAGAAAAAAAGTAAGAACTCTTCTTGTTACTAGTAGCGATGGCCTCCACCTAGAAGCTTCTTTTGCCCATGCTGCAATGCTGCACAATCAAGATTGGTTCGTGAAAAGAAGACAACTACCATTTTGTTGCCGTGTCGTGTCAGGAAGCCGCCGTACTGCGATGCCAGCAAATTTCGAGCTTGGTCGCAGTGCTTTGGAGTGGATTTTTTTTTACATGTACAAAAATGACAATATAGTTACTTGTAGTTCAATGTTTTGCATTATGCAGTTTCATGGATGAATCACCTCCCCTGAATGGCAATCATGATTCTGTGGATTGGGCGTTCCCAGCCTTTCCGGGCAGAGCGGAGCGGAGCAGTGCGCTCCGCAGAGCTCAGGTGACTCGAAAGTGTCTATTCTCTCCTCGGAAGTCCGTTCGACACGGAACGCCGTGATGGAAGAGCTTGATGGACTGCTCGATCACTTGAACAAAGATCCTACTGAAGACGCCTGACTGAAGATGTGGATCACCCGGACTGAGAATGGTCACCTTTCTATCCACGAGACCATGGATGCTTAAGGAGATTGGTAGGTGTTCTTTGTGTGACGAAACGTGTCCCCAACATAGTTTGACACAAGACGGGCGAACTGGCGTGTCTTGCTTTCACAGAAGCACATGTGCTTTCAGAACAGCTAAGGAAGGGTTCTCTCAAGCGGAGGTGTCTCGCCTCAAGTGCGGATTCAGGCGATTTATGATACCGGGAACCATCGATGTGCACAAAGAGGATGCCTGGCTCGAGATCAGCGCTTTCGGGGTCAGGGTTGATGAGGAACCTGAGGAACCGTTGCCTGGCCGAGACGAAGGTTCGTTACCACAATTCAACAGTGCGTGAAGTACAGTAACTCTTAGTCGTCTATCACACGCGCAAGCTGGCCTTCCAAGGATATTTTTGAACTGCTGACATTCCTGGGCTGCGTCTTCTTGGACCCAGTCGAAGTTCGCTCACTGATTGAAGCTTGCCGGGAAACACCTGGGTGATAACATACAGCACAACAAGATGCAAACCATCGAGGACTCAGCGACACGGTATGACCATATTGGCTTCGAAGACTTTGAGGACTTCATGGCGTCTTGGTGAAGATAAGTTGTCGGCAGCAGCAGGTGATGGGGTTGAAGCAGCTTCAGAACTTCAGAATCGAAAGAGATCAAAGCTTTAAAGCACTTGGTATATATATATATATTTCTGTAGCAGCACTCATGGCAGCCAAAAGACTGGTTATCTAGTTGTGGAATAAGGTGGAAGCTTTGCAAAAAGCACAGAAACAGGAATGTCAGCGTCAGCTCAGGGCAAATACACCAAATATTGTCAGCGTCAGTCGCTTGGATCGAACGTCTCCGATGTCCGGAGATGCGACACCTGGCCACCGGGGTGTCTCTGACGATGCATTTCGGTGTCACTGTGGATCTTGAGCTCTCATCGATGGAGTCAACATGTGGTCTCGATGTAGTAGCATGCAGCCTTCCCGTGCCATGAAAAAAGTCCCTTCGGGGCACTTCAGAATAGAACTTGATTTATGTTCTCTCTATTTTTTGGTTGTGTGTGTGGATGTGCCCCTCAGGTACCGAGCGCCTTGGTTTGCATTTGGCACACTCTGTCAGCCGGTGATTTGAGGTTGCTGCAGCTGATGGACGATGTAGACATTTTACACAGATCTATATAAATACATAAATATGGTTAAATATACATAAATAACAAATATTACACAATAATTAGATATAGTATAATGCGTGTGAGCATTGTCGTGCAGGTGATTTTTGATCAATTTGATGAAGACGAGTCAGGGAGCATCTCTATGGAGGCCTGCCCAAAACTGCCCAAACTGAATACACCAGGGACTGCCCAGGCTCAGTGTCGGACAGGAGCTGCGGCAAATGACCCACTATCTTGGCTTCATGCCAACTCGATTGATGGTGGAGGACTGGAATCGTTAGGTAGGTTGGAAATGGCGGAGGGCCTCAAGCACTTTACCTGAGGACAACCCCCTCACGTTTATGCACTTTTGTTCTTGGCTGACCATTTGGGATGCCGCAGCTGTGTTTCCCAAATCTCAGGTTATTCTCAGGTCACAGCTAATCCTACCATCCATCACTTGCCGGCGTTTTGTGAGCCAAGATGAAGGTAATGAAGGTGCACGCATTTTTGCTTTACATTTGTTGTGCTTTGGGTTGCCGCCCCAGAGAGAGTGGCTAAGCCAAGCCGCGAGGAAGCCACTCAAGTGGTGTCTCCATCTAGGAGAGCTTTAGCATCTTGGATTGAATGGAAGAAAGCTGTGTCGCTGGCTCACCACCATATTTCTTTTTTGAGTTTGGGGTGGGCCACACGTGCCGTGCCAAGTCGTTTGACGAGCTGGTCCAGTTCTTGATGATCTATCGACGGCGTGAAGGCTTTTGCAGACAAGAGGTGCAGGGGCGTACTTCTGAAAAGAGACAAGATGACTAGGTGTTTAGTATTTATCTCCGTCCTCACATGTCCGCTTGAAGACTGCACGAACTCTGCAAATTGATCTGTACATGCTGTCTCGCCACATCCCACCCTCTACAACACTTTTCCCAGATGCAGTGGAACCAATGGCGGAGTCTTTGTTTACCACCTCCCTTCTACATATTCCCTCATGAGGCCGCCATCGGCCGCCTGGGCTTCCTGCAGGTGGAAAAACTGCGCGAGGTCCACAAGGAGCACAGTGACGGTGACCCACTGGTAATGCCGGCCTCCAGACTCAGCACCTTGGTGGACAAGTGTAACTTGTGTAGACATGCAGCACATGACACGTGCATAGTATATGCAGCGTAGATAGCGTAGATATGTCACGCATGTCATGTCGTATCATGTCATGCTTTCACGTCACGTCACGTCACCGCTATGTTATGTTTTGTTATGTTCTGTGCGTACGTCACATAAGTATACTTTAACACTTTAACATATTTATCTGAACGTTATATTTTCTATATGCGCAGTACACATGCGGTAGTCGGTGTCAGGGAAGCAGATGGGAGCTGAGAACAAGTAGCTAAGTAGAGGAACATGAGAAAAGTTCCTGTCACACGAGATGCTGGGCATTTTAAATTGATAGAAGTTTAGCCTCGAATTTGAGGCCTCTCTGAGAGCACTCCGAACCTGTCGGTCGCCGAGGTGCTGGGTTGATCCAAGCATTTGGTCGGCAGGCAGGGCAGACATGTGGCAGACACGTGGCACTGGGCAGGTGCAGCGCCGTTGATCGATTCGATTATCAGGTCCAGCAGATCTCGCAAGAGTTGCAGGAACAGCTTGTCTCAGGCCAGGGGCAAGCAAGTGTCTAAAGGCGCCATAAGGACCAAAAGCAGATGCAGCATTCCATCATATTGCATATCGGAATTGACATGAGTCATGAGCGTTGTAATTGGATCCCTGTGTGAAGTACGAGGGCACCTTTTGTGCATTTTGCTGATTCGGTCGAGTTGCAATTTTGGTGGCTCATATGCCTGAGACAAAATGTTTCGATTGTGGATTGTGTGTGTGGATGGCTTTGCCTTTGCTTCGAACATGTATTCTTTTTGGGCCACTCCGAGGCAAATTCCTACGATCCTCCCAAGTTTCTCCTATCCCAGATCCAGTGCCTGGCCGAACAAGAGAAATCATTGAAAGCGGCTTCGAACGTGTTCCGTGTTCCAGTTCGTTGCGGGGCCTCACTTTGTCAGGACTTTGAACCAGAGAGGCTGTCTTTCGCGGAGTTCTTGATTATGTGTCGGCCTTCTAGATGCAATTGGTTGGCCCAAAAGCCTACACAAATTTGGATGCCAATGCCTTGGCAGAAGAAGTCTTGAGAATTGAGTTTCTCTCTCTATTTCTCTCCAACCTCGGCCATTGCTATTAGGTTGGAGGCCATCGCTATTACTTAGGAATTGCCGAGAAGCGCTGCACCGGAAGCTTGATTCTTTGTGGCCACCCAGCATTGCCAACAAGAAGTCCGGTATGAACGAACGCGATGTCCCAGGGCTAGCGATCAAATGCAACCCACATGGTCAAGGCCTGGAAAACAGCGTACAGATGCGTACAGGGTGCTGGCTCAGCAAGTTGTAGCAACGAGCCTCTTTGGATTTTACAACTCTTGTGTGCAGAGATGTCTGTTCCTTTGAGCATGCCGAACCATGAGAGAACGAAAAGGAAAGACGTCCAACCACTAGCTGCCCCACCCAACGTCCTCAGGCACGATCACTGACCAGCAGATCAGAACTGTGCTGAGAGGCGTGCCTGACGTCACAAGTTGTTCAATCAGTGGAGAGAGGTGCGGGTGTGGACATGTTGTGAAAGGAGCTGCTTCAGGTCCTAGACCATACTAGCAAGATGTGTCAAAACCCTCCCAGAATCTGCCAGAATCAATGTTGCCATTCCCATCAAGCTGGATTTGAGATCCCCAAGCTTGCAGGACTGGGCTACATGCCTTTGACCAAAGCCATGCTGGATATCTACGTCGACGTCATTGGAAGTCCCATCCCCAGTGCCGCTGGGCCGCAGAGTGCAGAGCACCCTCGGAGCCCTCCTGCAGCGGTGCGCTCGTCGTGCGGTGTGCTCGTCGTGCGGTGGCTCGTCGTGCGGTGTGCTCCTGCGGTGCTCGTCGTGGCGCTCAGGATTTGGATTATGACGCAACTTGGACTTCAACTCATTTCACCATGGAGAGGTTTCGTCCCATGAGGCAATCATTAGACTATATACACACACACACACATATATATATATACACACTAGACATGAAATAGATACACTGGCTGTACCTGTGCCAAAAAGATTATCCAACCAGTCAGGAGTTAATGAAGACTGAAGAGGCATCAAATTAAACCACGTTTGGTTGGATGGACTTGTGGTATCTCATCAGACCGTGCCAGAGACCCTTTTGAGTGGAAACCCAAAAGACAACGATGCAAGCCGTGATGTCAAAAGCATTTCTTTCATCATCAACCAATCAAACTGTTCAACTAAGTGTCACCAAAACACAAAGATGAAATGCCTCGTTGTTTGCCGGTTCCGAAGTGGGGCCCGGTGCTTTTGCGCGTTGCTGTTGACACCATGAAAAATCAACAGTTGTGGTGTTGGAACACTATCTCATGAGTCACGCTGCCACATTCTGGGCCCAACGTGTCTTCACAACTTGTGTAATGTAGACTCTTGATTAATAAACGGGGGGGGTTATAAATCAATAATCTACACTATCATTATATATCATTATCGTGTTTTCTGATGCAGGGAGGCTTCCTGAGCTGAGGAGTTCTTTGACTTCGTTTGGAGGTTCAGGAGGGCGAACATTGCCATGGTGAACGGCGGGTCATTTGGGAGTGTCGGACCCACAGCCCCCGGCAGGATGAACTGTGGATTTTCGAAGGAAGAGCTGGAGGACATGATTGAACTGTACGAAATCAGTGATGTGCCTTGGCTGCATCCCTGCAGAATCCTGCCCTTGGCTGCATCCCTGCAGAATCCTGCGGGTGCATTCCTTGTACATCTTCACGCCACGTGATGTCGGTGATGTATTGCACCTAAATGCACTTAAATTCTTAAAACATCACCTAATCTGCAACAGGATTTTTGTTTTCTCTCTCTCAGACAAAAAAGGGGTTGGAGGCTTCACGGCATTTGAAGCATCTGAGCGTCAGGAAGATGGTTCGGGTGAGATTTGCACTTTGGAGCTGTCTACTATCTTCCGATCCCTCGGTGTGGTGGCTGCAGTTGGCTTCGTGAGGGGGCAAGCATGAAACCTGCACCGGGGGAGACCAAAACATCCGAAACACAGCGAGGCAAACGAGTTGTTGCCGCCTTAAGGTTTCACAAGCTTCAATTCTGTGATGCTTTGAAATGCTTATGTTTGCAGCGCTAATAACTTCGGGTCAACGGTCGAACCTACAAACTTAAGCTCAAAGATATTCAAAGATGCTCAACGTGTCCTGAGGTTACAGGGCCAATATGGAACAGCTCACTGGCTTCTTGGCGAATCTTTCACCCAGCTTTTGGTTGATCGATCTCGTTGGATGGTCGTTGGTCGACACCTCAGGTTTCATCATGGAGGTTGATCATGATAAGAGCCTTGACTGAATCTCGCTGCGCATGTTCAGCCTTGTGCAGTAATCATTGCAGTCCTGGAAAGGCTATGGGGCAAGTCCTCAGTAATGGAAAAGCATGGAAAAGCACGGGTTTGTTATCGAGAAAGGCTCGCTTTGGTTTCTAGCCTTTTCCTGATTGGACTTCATGTGGACAGGAGCGGCTTCTTGGGCTTTTCTGAATTCATGATACTTGGCTGTAGTTTGCTTCATGATTGCGTTGGAGAACATTTGCAAGACTTGTCCCACCAAACCATGGTGGCTTCCAAAGTGCTTTCCATTGCTTTCCCCTTTTGGCGACCCTTTCTGGTTGTTGGAGTTTGTATCAGCACATGCAGAAGCGTTTCGTTTTCCACGTTGTGCAAAGGATTGGTCGAACGGTCGGCATTGGGTTTGTTTCGGTCGAAAGGGGGCTTTGGCCGCGATTCAGTGGCTTTGGCCGATTGGTTCACCATCAATCTGAGGACCTTGATGGGCGACTTCCGAACGATGGACTGAACTGAAGAGCCGGTCAACAGCAATACAATCTGACAGAGAGCAAGTTGTTCTTGACAAGTGTTGATGTAGAGCCTTCTCTGGTTGCTAGTGTTGGTAGGCTCCTTTCGTTTTCATCCAGCACATCTTTGGCAGCGTTGCATTTTTGAGTGGACCTTTGTCGCACATTGCTTGCCGCTTGGTCTCGAAGGAGCTCAAAAAGATCAACAAGGTCTTCGAAGAATATGCGGTTGGTGGACCGTGCATGTCATGCACGAAAGAAACTGCGGGGTGTTGTGGGCACATATATGACAAAGAATGCGCACTATATAGCATTGACACGTGTGCGCGCACAGAAATAGCGGGTGACAGTGCCTGGGCCACATTTGGTGCTGTGGCACCTGCAGAAATCATCATCATCCTGCTGCTGCTGCTGCTGCTGGTGCCGATGCGGGGCTGCAGATGCTGCCTTTGCCAAAAACAGGTTTGCGCCGAGGCCACCAGGTAATGCTATGTTGCTTGTCATTAACTGTAGTCCAGGTGGGGAAAGAGACAAAACTCAGATGAGGAGGAAAAGGTTTGCAGCAAGAAAGCAAGAGATGATAGCAATGGTGAATATGGCACGTGAGTGGAACTGACGACAATAGCGGGCATTGGACACACTTGAAAAAACACCAGGGTAAGAATAGACAAGCTTATTGTTTCTATTTAATTCTTGTTTCTAATAGCTTCTTCTTACTACTAGTAAGGCACTTGTTTCTAGAAGCGATGCACTTGTTCCTAGTAGCTTATTGTTTAATAGAAAAGCATTATTCCATTTCACCAACTGGGAGGATACCTTCAAGGTGGAGTCATCACGGATGCGTGCCTTGCTTGCATGCCGCAATCTGATGCAAAGGCACTCATACAGTTGGTGTCTCAGGCAGAGGTCCAGAGGTCCGTTTGCTGAGGTGCAAGAACTTGGGCAGACACCTCATAGACAGGGAACATATGCCGGAAGATGACGATGAATTTGACTTGGAAGATTTTGTGGACTGGGTCGATGAGTGCAGGCGCTGCAGGGAGCTAGGCGATGAGAGTTGGAACGCAGTCACTGTGTGGTTCCACAGGGCAAATTGCCACCACACCTCTCATAGATCCCTTCGCCGGGCTGTGGACTGGGAAGCCAGGCATGAAGCAATGATGAAGGAGCGGAAGCTTGCCGGCTTCGGATATTGGAAGGTGGAGTGCTTTCGGGAGTCGCTGCTGGGCAAAGAGAAGAGCACCGGGTGAGAGAAGAGCAGGAAATGTGACAAGTTCAAACACCACGAAAGACGGAAGGTCGGAAGGTGTTTGGAAATGCAACCTCACGCGTGTGGGATCACGTAAGTCTGATCGAGTGTGATGTTCCCTCCAATATGCTCTTCTATGACCAGATTTGGCGCCTTTGAGCCTTGCTCCCGCTTTTTCGTCCAGTCAGTCGGGCGGTCCGCAGCTTCAAACTAGCTTAGGTTTAAGGAGTTCGACCGAAATGGGAACGATGCTTTGGCAGCTCGGCTTGGAGGTAGGCACCCGAATGATGATGCAAGCAAAGCCAGTTAAGAGGCATGAGTTGAAAGGGCTTTCTATATGCACACCTGGAGGGTTTCCGAGTGACCGAGTGTTTGCACATACGTCTCAATATTCAATCCATTTTCATACCTTGTCTATCCTTGAATGAATCGGTTTGGTGAGTTTTCGTGGTACGGGAGAACCTTGCTTCGTGCCGACGGACTGCTGGACTCAGGAACCAGACGAGTTGACCCTTGGCTTATGGATTCTTGTAAGACGAATTCTGATGGCCTACGCTGCCTACGTAGTGGTGGGCCTTGAGAAGGCTTCAGAACTCCGGTCAGTGGTTCCATGCCTCACGCATCCTCACCTCACGCCAATCACACCGGCATTGCGACATATTGCCATATTGCGGCCGAATATGCCGACTGAGGATGAAGCTTCTGAGATACATGAACATTTCAGAGGCACCGAAGAACAAATCTGAAGCTTGGCTCAGCACAAGTGCCCAAATTGGGAGGAGCCTATGCACAATGCACGGTGCTAAGGAGCAACAGAAGCTCGTCAAACTAGTGGAGACTGCTCGCAAGAATGCCTTTGAAGCTGGCATTCGAGACGCTTGCCTTTACAAAGCACATTTGGACCAACTTCTCATACTTGATGGTGGTGCAATTGGGATTAGAACTTGTACTGATTCGCACACCATATCCTGAATTGCAGGAGGTGCACCAGGAACACGGGAACAGCGTCTCCTTTTGGACCTTTGCACCTTTGCTGAATCCTAGGTCCTAGCCGTTTCTGGCTTTCAATGTGGGTGTGTTTTACAATGGGTGTTTTTCAAGGTGAGTGCAGAGTTTTTTGTTTGTTCTGTTGTGCCCTACACTCCTTGCCTGAAGGGCTGAGGGACCGAGGTGCAATTGCTACGATTGTTGCAGACACAGAAGGAGAAGATCCTTGTCTTGGAGTAGCACAGACGCCGCCACCAGGGTTTCTTCTTGTTCATCCACGCTCAATTGTCCATCCAAAGCCGGCATTGGCAGTTTTGTTAGAAGCCAGTTGTTGCTTAGCCTTCCATCCACTCATGATGTCACAAGAACGCCAATTGTCCATGATACAATGTGTGCACCGTGGACATCCGTGGACGACTTTTTTGGTACCTGAAGACATGCACCGTGGTTTTGGTGGATATGTGTAGTCAGCATGGCCCAACCAAGAACATACATTATCGATTTGAGGGTGTTGGATTGCAGGACTCTTATGCTTGGGGGCCCACGGGTAAATCACTGTTTTTTTCCTGGTGGATGGGTCAGCAGCTATTGTCCGAACGACATCAGAACTGGCTTGCTTGGGCAAAGGGTGTTCAGTAGTTATTCAGTATCACGGAACATCGGTATGTTGAAAAAGCACATCGGTATGGCCAAGCTCGACAGGCTGAGAAAATGCCCTTGGCAGAACAGTTGGAAACGCAGAAATCAGCTGACACGGACTTGTTGAACAGCTATTTTGCTGACAAGGATTCGACTGAAACACTTTTCTGACTGGGACTGCAGCTGTGTTCAACTGGTTTTGCAATGTTTGCCGCTTGGAAATGGTCCCCGTTTGCGTTTACGGGGTGAGGTGAGCCGCTGAGGGGGATCTGAAGATCGTGAAAGATAGGGGGTACGATTTCTTTCTTCCAGGCGTGAGATGACCCGGCTCGACGTGGTCATGGAAACACTCCAATTCTCCAAGTTCGAGGCCTCCAGAGTCGACGGCGAGGGATGAAGAAGCATTGTATTGATTATACAGGGAGAGGACACATGGGTCTAGATGCAGGTCACCAACACCCGGATGGTTGGTAAAAGATGCTTGGTAAAACAGGTAGGTCCAAACATCAGAACGTGTGAAATCCATCATTTTCTCAGTGCCTGGACATGCCTGGACTGTTCGTATCTTCAAGAACATCGGTGAACGGTCCAGGTGGAGCAGTTCCGGCTGATCTTCTCTCACTGGGCGAGGTACCATCCGAATACCGGTCTATCGGACCGAGAGAACCTTGGAGGGGCCAGGGGTCGACGACTGAAGACTCCGGTTGCTAAAGCACTGTTTTGAGTTTTGACCAAAAAAGGTCGTTCTGGTGGAGGTCTTTGGGTTTCTTGACCTATATGATCTTATTATGACTTATTATAACTTATTCTAATGCCGAGTGCGCTGGCGGGGATTGTTGATCGGCCTAAGTCGGTACCAGAGTTTCATGTTTGCTTCCAATCAGAAAATAAACTTATGAAACCTTTGGGTCAACTAAGTAACTATGCATTCCTTTGCCAGAAGCACCACATCGTCTTTGAATGTCGCCCAAGGATTGACACAGAGGTCGACACTCTCACAGAGGAGCAGGTTTGCAGAATCTTCCGCTCGGCGGGCGTATCTCTTGCCACTTGGCACGTCCGGAGCGTCCCGTCCCAATGGAGCTCACGCCGTCGGTCGTCCGAGCGTCTCCAGGTCGGAGGGCACATGGGCGAATTGCGAGTTGGCTTGGAACCTCTTCAGACTGACCGTGCTGTGTCTGCATGGACATGGACATGCCCGCGATCCTCGTATGTCCTTCAAACAAGATTTGTGAAGAGCCTTGCGAAACAAAGCGTTTCAGCCGTTTGAAACCGCAGTCGCATGACTCACCAAATGCCTTGTCCTTCTGCGTGCTGGATCTGATGGCTTGAGGCAGATTGACCTTTGAGAACTTCCTGAGATTGATGCGTTCCCCGGTTGCAAGTGATTGAGCAAAATGTAGGCTCCTTTAAACAAGGTTGTTTGGCTTGTATTGTCTCGGATGTGAAAAACTGCTCGGAGGCGGGCCAGCTTTTTTTTCCCTTCTGAGGCTGGGTGGTCGACACCAACTTCGCCGGCCTTGGTGAGCCCGTTTCAAAGTGAAGTCCAAGAGGCTTGCGTAGCTCGGCTATTCAATTTAGGTTAGGCGTAGCTCGGGGAGAATAGCTCCTCCAGGCCAGCTTGTTTCAAGTTGGCAGTTAACGAGCCAGGTTGACTGCAAAGGTTTCAGCCAGCATATTTTGCTGTTTCACTTAGTCTCGGAGATTGGATTGTTTGGGCCACGTTGCTAAGCAACAAGGAATGATAAGGAAGGCTAATTTGCCGGCTCACGTGCTTCACGAGCCAGCCCTAGTTGGATTCAGCACAGCTTGCAAGCAGCAGGGGGTTCTTTCGAAGAGATGGGTTATATATGCGGTAGTTACGGTAGTTGTTTGATGCTGTTTGACAAGTTCCAAGTCAAAGCAGGCACTAAAGGCTATAGGCACTATTCTGTGCAAGGGGTGCTGAACCCTTCAGTTTTGTAGAGTCTTGCGCTCGTGCATCCACCCTGTCATGCCCAGTCATGTCAGGGGTGAGACCGGTGAAACCAGAAACATTGGCAAAAGTCTTAAACATGGGCGATGGAGAAAGACTCTTAGCAGTCCATCACCTTCACTCGTGAATCAGAACGCTCTACACTGTTTTGATCATGGACATCTGTGGTCAGGACTTTCTGGATGGAAGGGGCTTTGGATCTCATCGTTTGTTTTCTCTTATTGTTTGAGCACGCGGGAGGCGTTAGGGACTTTGGGAGCCGAAGCATGAAGGAGTTGCTCTGAACGCTGTTTTGGGCTCTGAGAGTCGCCCACAGCGTGGGTTGTGCTGTGAAATAGCAGCACCAAATCAGGCGCGGGTGCTCAAAGGAATAGCTTGGTAAATGCCATGGTGGTACGCAGAGGGTTGTGGTTCTGGCAGTAAGAAAGATATTGTTCAACCCGTTGGACTGATCTGAGGCTCCCAAACTGAACCCTGACTACTATATGTTCAACTCATAGTTTGATGCAGGTGATGCGGAGCCATGCAGACATCTATGTAGTTGGCATCTCGAATGGAGGCGACGACCAGGAGCGCGAATTTGACTGTGAAAAGACCATTTGAGAGTTAAAGAACTGGGAAGATGCTTAGAAGAGGCACAGCACAGCAACATGGCATCATGCTTGCTGTATCTCGGTGGCACTTCTGGGGTTGTGCACACTCCCAATCCTCGACTATATATTGATGTCCCCACCTGCCCAGCAAACAATGGATTTGCTACTGATGGTCTCATGAAAACTTGCACCAGCAAAGTGCTTCAAATTTGAGACACGTGGTGGGTGGGCTTGCTATCTCAAGGCTCACGCCCCACATTGCATCCATCATTGCACTTCATCCACTCCCAAGGACAAAACATGTGCCCAGCTCTTTCCCATTGCAGCTTTGGAAGGGGGCCTTTCAAGCAAACGCATTGAGAACATGGACCAAATTGTTTTTGGCACAATTTGATTCGACGAAGTTCAGCACCAGATTTGACGAAGTTTAGCACCAACCACAAGCACAAGATTCAGCGAACATGAGCACCAGATTTAGCCAAATTTTGCACAAGGCTTGGCAAGTTGCAGCACTAGAACAAACACGAGCGAAAGCATTACATTTGACGAAACCTAGCAACAGGTTTGACGAAATTTGGCACACGGCTTGGCAAGCCAGAAGCACAAAATTGCACGAAAATGAACACCAGTTCTGACATTTGTTTTGCTGAGCCCCTGCCCCATACAGAAATGACAGCGCACCCTGGCCATGCCTCCCAGGCCCCAGCTGCAAATTTGAGAAATCAATGTCATGTGATGCCTGATGGCACTGCCTGCCAGAGGAAAACAAAATAACAAAGAGTGCAGATTCTGTGTTAAAACAATGGAAACTGTGATAGCCCCAAGCGGCCCAAGCGCCCCCCCCCAAATACATTTGTTGTTACTATATATCAGTAGATTATATATATATATATATATTTGCTTTAACTACTGCATTTAGATACGCATAGCACACATATACATTCATACAAGTACATGCACACATACATGCACCCTACACGGATGTATAGTTATAAGCTATATCACACACTTAGATGGTTGCTCGCAAGAGCTAGGATCAGAATGAAGTCCCACTTTACACGCGTTAGCCCTTGACTCGATGGAACCGCAAAATGCAGAACGGAAAGGCGAAAGGTCGGCAGATTTGAAGATGTTTTAACAGTTTTTTGGGCTCACAACAGCTGCGACTCTGCAATGGACGGCTTGAACAATTGAAAAATGCAGGTGCGTTCCCAAGGCGTCCCTCAGGAATATCACAACACGATGGAAGGGTCTTCGTTGGGCAATGCCTTCCAAAGTGTTCATTGCCCCCCTGCTGTATGGTGGAAAATTGCATGCGATCAAACGGATCAAAAACTCTGTGGGGTGGGGTCTCAAATGTACGTGAGCAACAACGATCGACATTGAGGTCCTTGGAGACAGGTGGTGACACACACACACACACGTGTATATATATATATACACACATACACATCAATGTATATTTACACACGCACATACACATACACATTCACGCTTTCGCAGGACCGGCTTTTGGCAAGGCGGCTGGCTGGCACATTGGAAAGAGGGGGCTTTAGCTGCACAGGCTGGTCAGCACCGCAAGACCTTGTGTTTCATTTGGATTTCATGTGGTTCATGTGGTTGTAGTGCTTGAGACGATCTCATGCTTTGGAAGTATGCAACTTTGATTCTTGTGAGAGCGCTCACGCAGAGGAACTGTGCCACAAGAATGCTCCGCAACAGCATGCTCAGTATTTTATTTCAAGTTTGTCCATTAGTCTCCTGTCAGTGGTGCCTTTGACAGGAGATCATGAGGCAGACGAGAATGAGCCTGGGCGAGTTTGCATTCAGGATACTGAATGCCGATGTGTCTTCTTTGTGGTGTCGCCAGGCAGGCCACACTCAAATCAGGAAACATCGCCTTCATGTATAACATGTGAGCCATGCGGCCAACTGTTGAGGCTGCCCCACCCCCACGGCAACTTTACAGTGTTGACAATGGGGCGCAGTGATGAATGAGCTCGGAGATGAGTATTTTCGGAACATTCACCAAATACCGCACACCTCTGGGCTCCTTCAGGCTCCACCCTTTGGTGTTTCTTTGAGTTCAGTTCATCAGCGCCTCCGTCAGGTGCGCCGGTCGATGCGGCCGTGGTAGCGCAGCTGCGAGGTGCTGCGGGTGCGGGACGAAGCACCCGCTGTATCTACGAAGCTGGGAACAGTGCATGCCAGGAGAGGGTTGCGAGGCAAAAGTGCAAACGGCCACAACCCAGATACCTAGATCAATTACAGTGGTTTTAGGGTAGATGGCGTCATCTCCAAAAATTTTGTTGTTGCCATACAAGACTCTGCCATCACTTGGAAACCACTGTATTATCAACTCCGCCAATGTGGCAGGCCCCTTCTCGCATGCAGGACTTGTCTGAGTGGGGCTCAGCAATGCCAACGTCCTTCCTGCGGCCAGCTGTGCTGCTGTACTTAAGTGATGATGTTGTTGCAGACCTTGTGCCATCCATGTTTCTGTTTCTTGTTGAATCGGAACTGATAGAGCTTACTGGTTGCAGGTTGCTTCCCCAACCCTCTCAAGTTTCGGCAATGTCAATGTCTTTGATTATTCGCAGCAGCTGAGTAGCAGAATGCATCTCAGCCAGTTGTGCTCTGAAAGCAGTCCAACTGTGGCAGCCGAGGCCAATTAGCCGCTATTTTCCTCGAGTGTCGGAGAGGCTAGTGATGGCTGCAGCCCATGAAGAGCTGCTTCGAGCCCCACCTCGACAGGCGGAACATGCTGGAACAGTTGATTCTTTCCAGTGGCCACAACAGCAATTTAGACAAATGCAGTGGATTAGTCAAACAGTGGAACAATGTCATGGTCATATCGTGATTCCTTCCTTGATATATACGTTACTAATCGTTACTATATATATATATATGTGGAAGCCATTCCTATTAGACTCCTTTTGCTTGCTTCTAGGTTGGAGGCCATCGCTTTAAGACCCAGTTTGATCCGATCATTTCCTATTGCGAATCCTGAATCCATTCTTGGAAGGTCGATGCAGATGGCCAAGCAGACTGGGTCCGAGGCTGGGTCTTGATCCATCGCGGTGAAAACAAAACGGAATCCGAGGCCAGGGCCGAGTTTCCATCCATTTGATGGTGACAAGTCCGTTTCCGGGACGGCTCCCGCAGAAAGAACCTGACCAGTCGCGCATGTGATTTGCCTATGCCTTTTTCGTGAGCCTTGGCCCTTGATGGGCCTTGCTGTCTTCACAGGATTTCCGGCTGATCCAGGAGGCCGCTTTGCAGCTCCGACTCGCCACTTTGTCTCAATTGGAAGTAGTGACATCAGTAGTAGTAGTAGCAGCAGCAGCAGCAGTAGTAGTAGTAGCAGTAGTAGTAGTAGTAGCAGTAGGAGTAGTGGTAGTGGTAGTGGTGGTGGTAGTGGTGGTGGTGGTGGTCGTAGTAGTCGTAGTGGTGGTAGTAGTAGTAGTAGTAGGAGTAGGAGTAGGAGTAGGGGTAGGAGTAGGAGTAGTAGTAGTAGTAGTAGTAGGAGTAGGAGTAGGAGGAGGAGGAGTAGTAGTAGGAGTAGGAGTAGGAGTAGGAGTAGGAGTAGGAAAGGAGTAGGAGTAGGAGTAGGAGTAGGAGTAGGAGGAGGAGGAGGAGTAGTAGTACTAGTAGGTGGAATATATACTGAGTGTGCGTGTGGCTCTGGATGAGGGCCAAGTAGCGCTGCGCTGAAGATTTGGAGGTGAAAGTTCCAGATGCACAATTGAGAAGACAGGATTCGGTGGGTTTTGCTGGTGTGCGCAGGAGGTGCTGTTTGTTTGACTTGTGAGTGCTGCAGGTGAGTTTCAGTCGCTGGTGGCTGGGGATGAAGGTCAAGATCATGCAGATTTCGCTCAGCTGGCCAATCTCACTTGCACCCAGTGGCTCCAAGCCAGGGACTGCCTGTGGGAGGGATTGTGCAACATAGCATTCCAAGAGAAGGTTGCTGTACCAATTCCTGCTAATGCCGCTTGCTTGATGTTTTGTAGAGGCTGGGCAAAACCAACATGGCGAATCAGGGCAGGGCCCAAAACCATCCGACCCAGACTATTGGAACAGTAAAGACTAAGTTCACATCCAAGCTTCAGCTTGTTATGCCTCCTTCACCGTGCGCCGTTCGCGCAAAAATGGGTTGAACTGTGCGCTGCAGGACTTGCAATTGGTTTTCGGTGCTGATGAGGGCGCCGAGGCGTTGAGGTGCATTTTGGAGGAGCTTAGGATGGTGGGATACGTCGTTGTCTCCTAATTCAAGCTTCGGCTGCAACATATTTACTAAATATTAAAGCTCGAGTGGTTTTGCATGTTATTTCGAAAACAGAGAGCGCTGTGTTGGTTTTGATGCAACTGAGAGCACTCCATGCTGAACCAAATTCCCCTCTCACCTTCGATTCTGGGTGTATCCCTCATCTATCCTTATCCACCCAATCATTTTTTATACTTTTTTACTCATATTTTTCACCAATATCACATATCCCCAGAGCGTCACCGCTGCACTGCTCAAACAAAGCCGTTCTCAGCGCCACCGAAGGAGAAGTCCTATCCAGCGGTGTCTTCCGCTGTGATGCTGCTGGGGGCGGCATATCGACCCATCTACACGTCGTTCGTGCGAGGTACGCATTTTTGTTGCTTTTTTTTGAAGTCTAATATTATCTAATATTTATTTTAATGTGTCTTGATGCCTGTTTTCATGTTTCTAACACTATGGGCCCCCCCACAACCGGTTGTTTTGAGATTTCTAGACCCGCGATGTGGACTACTCCGACGACACCCGCGGGCGGCGCATGGCGGCGCACGGCGGTGCACTGGAAGAGCAGATTCGTCGGACGAATCGAGATCGTTCCAGGTGATTTGCACTCGAGGCCGGTGTCGACTTCACCTTCACATGCACCAACTACGCCCATGAGCCACGGTCAAACACCTCATGGCCACACGCCCCACTGTCAGACGCCGAAAAGTGCAGAGACTTGGCCAAGAAAGGCATGACCGCACATGCTCCGTTGTACCTTTTGCGCCACCACCTGGTGTGGTGATAGAAGAGCATCGGGTAAGCCTCGACGGACTTCCATCACTTAGGTCAGCGTCTCTGGGCCCTTCTCCTGCGCAGTGCCATCTGAGAGTCAGCTCATGCTGCTTGAGCAGGCCAGCTCATGCTGCTTCTGTCATTGTCAGTCCGAGTTCACAAACGCAGAAGTTGGCCTGTGGTTTGTGAGGCCTGCGGTGTGGTATTACTCGTTGGCCCCATGTTGTAATATGTTGTAATGGGAGCAGGCCCAAGTTGCAGGTTCGTAGGCCCAGGCTTCCCTTTCCCTGGATTGCATCTTAGACTGAGGCTCTACAAAACCTTCCGGGTGGATGCAATGAGAGCACAGCCATAGGCTTTTGCGTGATGAATGGGGTCGAAGGCGCTGAATCTGATTGTTCGGCAAAGGCGGAATCTTAGGACCGCTTTTACCATTTGACGCTTTAATGAGAAAACGGCCGCTCTACTGTCTTGGACGGGACCTTGGACATTTTTGGCCGCGACCGCAGGTCCGGGGATGCCCGAGGTGCTCCTGGCATCCCATATCGCCGTTTTGGAAGGTGTTTCGGTGAGCATGGAGGAGCACCTCGAACATGGTGAGAACTTCGTTGAAGTCGTCTCTCAGCTGATTTGGGACATCGATTTTGTGTTGTCTCAACCTGGTCAGGTGGCACTTGGCCTGCTTCATGCTTCTGCCCATGTCATGGCACGTGTATGAGGGTGCGCAAAAGGAGCAGAGCATGTCATCATGCAAACTGACACCTGAAGGGAGAACCATTAGCTTCATTGCGCAAATCCAATTCCGTTTCAAAGAGGGCAAGATGACGCAAGATGTAGTAATTTATACACTCAGAGCCCAGAACATTTGTGTGCAGTATATAGTTGTATGATGTTGTATGATATATATATAGTCTGTGTGTGTGCATCACACCTTCTTCTAGCTGGCCAACGCAAAATCATAAGCCGTGCACCTTCCGGCACTCGGAGGGTTGGCGAGAACGGATCCAAAAAGGTCGCGACTGGAGCTCACGGTAACTGGCCCACCCCGAATGAAAACACCCTTGCCACACACTTGCCGCCTTCAGGGGCCAGAATCCCATGCAACTGCCCTGATCTGCCCTGCCCTGTCCTGTTTGGCCCTTCCGCGTTGTTCATTGCCACAGGTGGTGGCCATCATCACGGGTCGCCTGGTGCCCTGCCGAGAGAACCAGCTGCAGGAGCTGGATGCAGCAGTGGGTGAGCAGCTGGAGCCCGGTGGAGGCCCACGTGGTCCGTGGATGATTATGGGGGGCAATGAGCATCAGTGAGCCCGTTAACAGGAAACACATCATCATGAAGCATCCGGAAATCCTCAGAGAATGTCATAAGTGTCATAAGTGAATGGTTAGTGGGTTAGTGCACAAGCTGGCAGCGGGTTGAGTTTCATATCAGGATATTTGCGGTTTGTTCTTTCAGTGATCACGTGCAGCTTCTTCAACTTCTGAGACCGTGAGACCACACACACGCTGGCACGCTGCTTTTTGACTTCCAGGTTTAGCGTTAGGTAGGGTGAGCCACCGGGGTTTGATACCTTGATTGAGGCGTTACGTTGTCCCAGCTGGTCGATGCCGATGCGGAAGGATCAGGGAACCTCATCAACAAGATTTGCCTCTTTGTTCAAACGAAGGCCTTTCAGAGTGGTGACACTGCCAGAGCGTGGTGGACGCGCCACTGCCGCAGAGCGTTGGAGACGCATCCCTTATTGCAAGGACGAGCATATCGAAGAACGTTGCTGCAGAATTGTGTCTCTACAGATTCTTTGAGCATCGCCTCCTTGCAACAACGAAGTTGGGCAGCAAAGGATCTCATCAACAACGAATGTGCCAATGCCTTGGCCGAAACTGCGTTTAAGGTGCGAGTGGTTTCAGAGGCACCAACGGAAATGAAGCCAGAGAACACGGAGACTGACAACGTGGACTGGGGCGAGCAGGTGAATCAGTGACTTGACACTGTCCAGGTTGAGAGATGCGGTTTCAATCCAATGTTTGGATCATGGGACTTTGGACAAAGCCGAACTTGGGCACTTTCTTCAAGCCCAGCTTGTGTTGTGTTTCCTTGGTGCCTTTATGAGGACGCGGCTGAAAGACCTACGGAAGCTGATGCGCTGTCTCTTCCAGGCTTTCGATGCGGACCTGGACAAGAACAACCAGGCAAGCCGAGCACTTTTGTGCCACTACTGGCCCCTTGACTCATTGACTGATTCCTCAAGCAACAAATTAAACATGGGCAAGCCGCATAAGTTTCACGAGTGCCTGCCCTAGCCCTCAAACAGCATATGTCAATGAAGGCACCTTTCCATAGGCAGCTGAGAAGGAGACCCATCATCCGCCGGATAGGCCGAAGTCAGAGTCAACTTCTTTTGTGCCTGTGCAGTTTTCAGGCCGGTAGCTTTAGCAGCCGCAGAAACTTGGCCAGAGCTCCTCACGCCTGACACAGGAGGGACCCCGTTTCAGAAAGCCTCGTGCTATGAGGTCTAAGACGTTTTTCTCATGATCCCCTTGTCTAAGGATATCACCAGTTCACTCGATGCAAATTTATGCATTTTCTGAGTTTGATGGTGCATTCAGACATTTTTGCGATCACCTTTGCGGTGCTGACGATCTATACGCTCTTTGCGCCAAACATTTTGCTGGTGTTTGGTCTGAGTACAGAGCACACTGCACCAGTGGCCATTCTAAATACCGTGGTGCTGGGATTCTTTGTGTTGGAATGCATTCTGAGCTGCATCTTCATGAATGGCTATTTGCGATCTGGGCGTGTTTTCTTGGATATTATGGCCATGGTGAGCTTGGTCGGAGACACCTTGATCCAGGCGCATTTCTTCCCCATGACTCCAATTGCCCAACCAAGCATGGAGACTTCTCAGCTGGACCCCAGCCGCCCGAGCCGGATCCTGGATATCCTGAAATTTGCGCGGCTCTTTCGCATTGTGCAGAGACTTGGCCAAACCTCAGCGTGGGTGAGACGTTGTGATGTGAGATGTGAGAAGGAGCTGGAAGCCTTAGAGGTTAATCGACTCGATCGGGTCCCACATAGACGGATCATTGTGTGAATACCAATGGTTGACTCACAGCGAAGCTGTTTGGGTACGCTGAGATGCTTCTATGAGGGCAACATGCCCCACAGTAATTTGATTCCCTACTATGCTCTTCAGAGTTAGATATTTAGTATTTTTTATATAATCACATAATATGTTTACAAGATCAAGCGTCATGGGCTTTCAGGCTGCTCAGAACTTTGCATGGGATTGTTTGGCGAAACTTCTTGCGGCCTCACCATGGCTTAGCACAACAGCTATACCACAAAAGGCTGCTTGCTTGCGATTGGAGGAAACGGCAAGACGTGTCCTGATCTTTGTATTCCCCAACTTGACTCACGTAAGATTCACAGTAAGATCCACATTCTTGGTTGCGCCAGGCTGTGGCGAGTGTTCCAGGACTTGTGTGAGGTGGGCGGCAGGAACCGGCTTACAACTTTCGAAACTGATCTGTCCTGGCAGGGGAAGAAGACGCAGTTGAGCGCGGAGCAAATGCGCTTCTTCTTTATGGTGCCCAGCTCAGTCACTGTGGGAGAAAGGTACCTACAAAACGGCTTTGTTTGCCAAACTGGCTGCCTCAGGCAATGCGGCTGGAGTTCCCTGAGCGCAAGGACTGGGATGGCTCAAAAGCATACCGTAGGCCGTAGATGTGGCAGCCAACTGTTGAAGGTTTGCATTCAAAGACACCGACGTCCAAAAAGAGTGTGGGGCTTTGTGTTTTTTTTCCCGAATGCGTAGCGAAGGGTTCCCGTTTATGGTTGGGGGTCTGGGGGTTGGACATGTGTTTGCATGGCCTGCGTCGTGTCGTCGTCTGTCGTCGTCTCTCGTCGTCTCTCGTCGTCGTCGCGTCTCAAATTTGCTGCCATTGGGGGAAGCTTTTGCAAGTGACTTTGCATGGATGTGTCACGTGTCAGTTTGCGCCGCTATTCCATTGTGATTTGCATGACACCGACATGTCGCGCAAGAAACGTGATGCATTTCGCTGCACAGGCGCAGCGTTTTGTGAGATCCGCAGTTTGCTGCGCAGTGCCATTGGGATTAGTGTTTGGAGAGTCGTGTTTTTGGGGTGTTGGATGTGGCCGTGCCATTGGGATTTGCGTTTCAGGGTGTGGCATCGAAGCTCTGTTTTCGTGACAAGTCTCAGCTGAAATGGCGATTTTGGAGGATGGGAGTGTGCTCTGAACGGGTCGAAATCATTCCAAACGTGTGGTGTGGTGCAAATTTTGTTGAAGCTCACATGCGATGATATTGTCACTTTTCGTGGCAGGCGCAGGACTTCGTGCGGGTTTTGAAGCGTGGAAGTGCGATTCTCGTGGCAGGCGCAGGGAATCGTGAGGCTGCGAGGTGTGAGGGAGGTGACATTTCGTGGCAGGCGCAGTACTTTGTGCGCGTCAGACGTGTGGATGGGGAAAGATTCGTGGCAGGCGCAGGGAATCGTGAGGTTGTGAGTTGTGGTAGAGGTGAATGTCGCTGTCACATTGGGATTGGCGTGTGAGCGGGTGTTGTTGGAGGGGCTGGAATCGCGAAACTGCTTGGCAGGGCTGCGTGATGTGTGTGCTTTGATGGGTGTTTCTGCTTGACTTTTGGAGGAAGTCTCGTACAAAGCGCTCGTTTTGCTGACTTTGACGTGTGAGTTTTGAGGAAGTCTCGTACGAAACGCTCGTTTTGGAGGCTTGACGCGCAACCCTCTGCGGAGATCGTGCGTGTCGAGTGTGCGAAATGCAGGCGAGAGTGCGATTTGTCCCATGCGCGCGCAACCCTCTGCGGAGATCGTGCGTGTCGAGTGCGCGAAATG
>CAXAMN010021729.1:663137-683233 GCA_963970005.1 Durusdinium trenchii
ACAAGAGTGTCCTACAAGAGTGTCCTACAAGAGTGTCCTACAAGAGTGTCCTAGAAGAAAGTCCCACAAGAGTGTCCTACAAGAGTGTCATTTGGACATATTAATTTTTCGAACGCGTTTGCATTCGGGTTCGTGGGTTCCATCTTTTTTTTTCTGGACATTTGACCGACGGAGCGGCGCGGGAGACCAACAGTGTCTTCCGTCAGGTTGGCATGTCGAAGTCCAAAGTCTTCCGTTCCAATGTCACCGCGTCCTCTGCCTTTGCCAACCGGCAGCCCCTCAAGTGCACACCAGTGAAGCATAGGGTGATGGAGACTTGAGTGTCAACACCTCTGAGATGCTGCCCGTGGTAGGTGGACGAAGTAGTGAACCCAACAATCCTGAAGGGGCTCATTTGCCCTTTTCTTTTTTACTCTTGCATTAGGTATGGCACTATGATGAGCTTGAAGCCTGCAGCCCTCACACGATTGCCACCTGGTGAGCAAAAAATGTGAGCGTTCTCGGCGAGTCGAGCACCCAGTTGGCACCTGCTAGGTCTACATTCGCACCTTCCTGGGACCTGCATCCCAAGACGAACTGTGATGGCACCTTTGCATCTCTGATTGATGAGTTTGCGGTGAGGCGGAGTTGGCGGTGAACTGATCGCCCGCACAGTGTGCTTTTATCCGGGGATGCGCCACTTTTCCGGCCAAGAGAGTTGACTGGCAACCAAAGAAAGAGGCCTCAAAGACACCTAATTAGTCACCTGAGTTTGGTCCTAATTCTGCTCCAACCCCCATGCTTTCTTCCACCCAGGAGGAGGGACCTTCAAATCCAGATGGATTGGATGATCACTTGATGGTTACTCGAGTGTTGGCCACGGTCGCAGGCCAGAAGGCAAGCGAGCCTTGCAGAAGTGTCAAGAAGATGTACAGCGGGTCAAGGCATCCTTTTCCTTGGTGCAGAAGGCGCCAGGACTCGGAGGAAGCTTGCGTCAGGGAATAGGTACAGCAGGTGTTAAGGCTGTGAAGGGAACAGTTTGAAGTAGATGACAGTGGCACTGTTGAATCCTGTTAATGGAAGATTGTTCCATCATATTTGGGGCTCTTACCATATTTTTTCTTTGTCCCTCTGACGCAGGTGAGTGGGCCTGTGGTTGTGAAGGTTTGTCTCATTGTCCTCGGGGT
This sequence comes from Durusdinium trenchii, assembly GCA_963970005.1. Classification (NCBI taxonomy): domain Eukaryota; class Dinophyceae; order Suessiales; family Symbiodiniaceae; genus Durusdinium; species Durusdinium trenchii. The sequence goes on from CAXAMN010021729.1 coordinate 664,304, forward strand.
CATGGGCGTGGTGATCCTCTTGGATGCTTCTTGGGAGGACCGGTCGAATGACAGTGCATGAGGTAGCGCCGTTTGAATCCGTTTGATGTGGTTTTACATGTGCGCACATTTTTAGCTTTCGTGCAGTACTGTGCTCATTCTTGTTATTGCCCACCTCTCCATACTTGTATCTACTGTAGATAAGTCGGCCGCTGTCCTCTAGTAAAGAGTCAAGGACCATGGAGACTATCAACACCTTGCGCACTTGGATCACTTGGCATCATCCATGACACAAAGCAGGCTTCCTGACAGAACTTTGCCACCTTTGTTGCTTGAGCTTGGTGGTACATTACAAATGGATAGTGGAGTGACCTTTCACTCTTTCAAATTTTGTCGGCCTCACTTTGGACATTCTCAGCACACTGCGGGGACGATCTTGTCTCAGAGCCATCCCACTAAACAAGCACCCAGCAGGAAGATGATAGTATTTATAATTCTGACCGTAATGACTGTTGTCTTTCCAAGGGAGATTGTCCGTTGGGTTTGGTCCTGCGGGTTGATGATCGTGGGCCCGCAGAAAACGCCCAAAACGCCAAACATTTGGCCCTTGTCTCTACATCCACTTCTCCAACACCAAGGTCATGTGCTGCACTTTGTGCTAATGTGGAGGACTTTGTGGTGGCATCGCTCCCCCATGTGGTAAAATTGGTGGGCATCCACCATGTGTGACGTGGCAAGAATAATTGTCCGTTACGTTTCTAGCCGAGCGAAGGATAGGAAAATGGCCTCGGCAGGCAAATGGGTTTGCTCGGCCCATGCAAGGTTAGAAGTTGCTTGGCCAGGTTTTGTTCACTTTGGTTGCTTGTGGCTGGGAAAGCTGTTGTGTTCCATCATATCCGGTGCATACATCATCATCCCACCTCTGCATGACCTGACATGACCTCTGTGGACTTTCACTGGGTGAGGTACTGGACTCCAAGCTCATGCGAGTGCTCCACCCCCCAGCCTTGGCTTCCTTCTGCGCAACTGGCGATGGACGCAGATCCCAAGCAACCGCATGAGCTTCAATTAGTCACTGGGCTGTGACGGCCTGGGTCAATTCTGGAAGATATTGGATTCTTTTTCCACCAAGATGGCGTATATATCAGTTTGTGATCCCACCTGAGCTCAAGCACTGCTATCATGACGGAGTCGTAGAAGATCGATCGACGACAAAGTCTTCGATTCTTTGGCCAAGATGACAATTTGACACAGGCAATGTGAGCATGTTTCACCCATAAGATTAAGGCCCTCCGCCTGATCTGAGGTATGTTATCCCAATGAGGACTGCACAGGTTGGCGAAGCACAGGGTCATGATTCCACACATAAGGGGGTGGCCAGATAGGGACGCGCACACTGTCCTCTATTGAAAGGTTTTTGCAGAATAGGCCTAGGCAAGTTGAATGTAGTTTAGTGGGCTAAAGCGCTTTTGTCATGCGAGACTCAACGCGACAAACCTTGACACACCTGACACAGACACACTTGTCTCATGCGAGCGGCCGGCCAGGTAGTCCAACAAGTGTCAGTTTGATGGACACTTACGTGTCAGTTCGACGGAATGCCGAAGCTGACCTGGCCAGATGCTAAGAGGTCAAGGTGGCTAGCGGCTAACACAAACGATTGGGGACACGAAGCCGGAATAATTTTGTGGCTAGCTGCACTCCAGGATTCCTTGTATCACGTCTTGTAGTTGCATTGGTTTGCAAGTACTTGTTGCCTTTGGTAGAGGTGTTGCATGTTGCCCTTGCACTGCGCGCATCCTAAACGCGTTCGAATAGCATTACACCCTCAACCATGCGGTTTCTTCTGAGGTGTACACATTGATTGTCGTTGTGTTGATGGTGATTTTTGCGCTGGCCTTCATGCATGCGCTGAACAAGGCCCAATGCCAAGCCAGTTTGCTAGGCCATTTTTGTCTCGTGTTTGAGACGACCAATAGAATCCCGTCAAGGTGAATACTCGAATGTTGCATCCTTTGTGGAACATCCTAGATGACATGGCCTCGCTGCGATCGCTGGAAGCGGTGCGAATGACCAACTTTCAGCCAGCGAGCAATATGCTGAAGGCTGGTGCCCTGGGATCCTGAAACTCTTGACATGTCTTGAACCCTCCGCCGCGCGACTTTTTTGGGGTGGGCAGGAGCGGAGTAGAAAGGTGATGAAAGGTGTAGAGCGGTCTGGTGCCCTGCGCCTCAGGATTTGCAGCAGGGCGGGAAGAAGCGAAGCACTTGCCGAAGACTGCTGCGATACGCAGGACGCTCCAGTAGCTGGTGCAGCGAGAGCAAGTGTCTTGGTTCTCTTCAAGGTCCACTGGACGGGTGACGGGTGGCACATGTGCACCGTTGATGTGCACCGCTCGGAACTCTCGTCACATGCACCGAGGAAGGAGGACGATGTGAAGGAATTAGCAGAAACTTGGACAAAAGTGATGACTCTGCGGGAGTGGCACAGTGCTTCCGTTGGGACATCCAAGGGTATTAATGCACAGCTGGTGGAGTCGCGTGTTCCGTTTCAACCGGCACAAACTCAGAGTTGTCAGGACTTGCGAGTGTCGCTCTCCACCATGCGCGCAGCATTGCGGAATTGGGCCAAATATGTGCCGCCATACTTGCTGAAATCCTTGTGGCTCGTCTTGACTATTGATTTGTTGCGGCCTTGGTTCGTCAACCTCATTGGATGCATCGAGAGGGCTTCTGCCTTTGACTCACATGATGCCACGATTCTTTCCAAGGGTTCAAGAAAAGGATCAACCTCTGACCACCGCCAACACAAGGGGCCCAACCACAAAAATGCCATAAGACGCCTGAACTTATTGCAATTTTACAATATTTTACAATGTTTTTCTCAACTTAACGCACAATGCACAGATGTGTCTCCAGGATGGAAGAGGAGTTCATGTCAAATGTGTCAAACTCACTGGGCGAGTCCGTGCATCAAACACTGGGCGAGTCTGTGCATGGGCAGATGGACAGCCATAGCCTAGCTCATGTAGCGGCTTAGTCGTAATTAATTACATTCAATATATTCAATATAGTTGCCCCATGTTGCCCCAACAAATTATATACCGTTGGCGTTCTCTCTTAGGACAAAAATGGGCTGGCCTTTCTTCACAGCTTTGCCTGGGCCTTGTGTTTGTGTGTCTTGCTTAGCACGCTGTGGGCGGGGCTGGTCCAGTCCTTCTCAGGGTCTGTGTGTTCGGCTTGGCCGTGCCGTGGGCCCTGCTTCAGGCCTTGTCCAGGTTTGTTTGTCCTGCTTGTCCAACGCCCTGTCCGGCCCTCTTATCAACGCCCTGTCCGGGCCTGATAAGCCCTGCTTGGCCATGTTTCTTTTTTTGTGTGCTGTGGGCGACTATGGATACAACAGTGATGCAGTTGTTTGTGTCTACGCGCTGTTCGCAAACAGCTGGAGGTTATAGGATGTTTCCACCAACATTGGACTTCAAGGAATTGACGCACAATTTGTGTTTTCTTTTTGTTTTGTAAATTCCGGCACCGGCATCCGGCACCCAGTATTCGCCCGGTCTTTGGCATCCTGTCCCGTCCAGAAACCAATTTCGGCCCGCGGCTTCGTTGGCCTGCCGAGGGTTTCACTTCTTTCGGGTTTCTTCAGGCTTGGACTCAGGGCATCCGGCATCCCGCACCCGGCATTTGGCACCTGCATAGACAAAAAGCTTGGCTTAAAGTATAATTATGTGTCAATTCTATGTATACATATTTCGTAGTATATTTCGTTTACTGTATATATATATATCTTCTCAGCTTTAAGAGTCCTAGTTTTGCTGGATGATGTGCTGTGAAAATGCCAATCTGCGAGTGCAACGAAGCTTCAGCTAAGTCAAGCACCGATAGAGCAACACATCAGCCTAGAACAGGCGTATCTGTTTCGTATCACATCACTACAGGTTTTGCAGGCCCTTGATGCGCGGAAAGTGAGGAGCTCTAATTATAGTACATCGTTTGCAAAGGCCATTTTGGGTGTGTGCACGCGCACGGGTGGCCTTCCACATTTGGACTGAAACTGCAGGTACAGACATGGTATTGAGGCAGGGGCTGAAAGGCTGAAGCTTGTCACTTCATTAGTAGCAAGAACGCTATTAGTAACAGGTGCATCGCTAGTAGTAACAAGTGCCTTACTAGTAGTAACAAGAAGCTGCAACAAAATGGACTTCTTCGAACGTAATTCATTTCCCATCTCGCATGCATTGGAGGCAAGGGTCGGCTTGAACCCAAATGAAGTCAGTATCTTTTTTTGCTCCTTGGCATGCAGCCGATGCGTTGGAGCTCACACGTGAAATTGACCAGATAAACATTGCTTTGGCATTGCCCGTGTATTCTACACACCTTGTGGAAGTTGAGATCCATCTGCCCTAGCTATGCGTCTTTCCAGTAAGACAGTTGGCGCTGGCAATGTCAACTGTCAACTGCAGGTGACATTGATCGCTTCAAGGAAATGTGCCGCGAGAGCACACCCAAAGAAGTCTTGGCGATTCTCAGTTTGGTTCATGGAGAGGCTGGAGTCGGTGGGGGGTTGGGGATTTGTGCAGTTCGACTGGCATCTCAAGATACTGTAGTTTTCGGAATAAGACCGGGGCAGAGTGATAGCAGTTCAAACATGGACATGGGACCAAGTCCAAGGGCCCCCACAACTTGTTGCTCCTCAAAGCATTACAGTAGTATCACGGTTCAGCCTGTTACCGAATAGCGATGGCTCTTCAATAGTGCGGCTGATGGCTTTAGCCGCTTTACCTTTGCACGATTTCAGGTGTCCAACGCCATCGAAGCTCAAGCCGGCACGCTGCTGGAGTTCGTGGGGGACGAGGCAGATTTGTCTGGTTTTGGGTTACTGCCGATTGCATTGCTGTCTGAGTATGCCCAAAAATGATAAGTGTTTTTCCTCTCCGTGTTTTTGGAGCCGGACCGGACCCACATTTGTACTATAGATCTTCGCAGCGTAGCCAGGTGCTGGCGGTGTTCAATGCTCCGAATGAGGTGGATGACCACGAAGAGCATGCAGTGGCGTCGGCCACGGACTTTTGGTTCGACAAAGATTGCGCATGTTGCGCTTGAATAGACCATATGGTTGCCGTATGTTGCCGTCTCTGTAAGAGTTGGAGGCAGTTAGAGGTGTGAGGTGGTGTGAGGGAGCAATGTATGCGGATGTGTCAACTGATGTTCAGATGCAGAAGGAACACATGCAGTGAATCTTTTTTTTGACACTTTCTATTCGGAGTCCTTTTGGAATGACCGTGTTTGTCCCAAAAGAGGTCCCAACTTTCAGATGTTACTGATCCTAAGGACGTCCTGGAGCGGGCTGGCCGGCTGGGCGTCCGGATGCGATGTGGGGTACATTCTGGAAAGGTCCTAGTCGGCAATATCGGGTCTCAAACGAGGATCAAGTAGCTTGGCTGATGAATTCGTGGACATAAGCAACAAACACATGGGACAATTGCTGTCATATGGTTCTTGTGTGTGTGTGTGGCTATTTCATGTTGCTCGAGCTGCTCAGTTTTCAGACCCACAGTTGTGGGCATCAAAGCGGGTCGTTCAAAGCACTCCTTCATAGATTGAAATCATCTGGAGTCCAGGAGTCGCTGTGCAAAAAACCTTCTGCATGTGCCTCGCCTTATGCCATGAGGTATGGCGTCCTGGGGGACAGTGTCAATGTTGCAGCGCGCCTCAAGAGTTTGAACTCCCACTTCCGCACTTGCTGCCTTGTGTCGGATGAAAGTTTAGAAGAGGCCAGGGCAGTGCAAACGTGAATTCTTCGTGCCTAATTATTCGATTCCTGCATGATGCAAAACTGCGTAAAATAGACTGAGTGGTGCGGGAGCTCCTTGGAAAACACATGAAAACATGGAAGCATCAGCTTGAGAGGCCCAAGCCCGGATAACAATTCTATTTTTTTTATCTGAGCAGTGTGAGTGATAAGTGAGAAGTACACACACACATATATATATATATATCGAGCTTTTCCAATCTTCCAAATCCTTTGATCGATGTGGAGGCAGATGATCTGCACAAGAGCTATGTGGCCAGACCTGTGGGCAATCTGGTGCTCAAGGGCCGCAAATCGCCCACCAAGGCAGGAGCTTTGTGGACCAGATTAGCACGAGCAGCATGGGGGGCCACAATCATCCACAATCGCCAATCTGCGAGTTGCGGTTCGAAGTTGCGCTCCATCGTTCTCACTCTCACAGCAACGCTCGTCTGGCTGGCCAGGTCTGGGAGGTGTGTGCCCGGCGATGCGCAGCACAACAGACCTTGGCGAAAACCTACGACGCTCACAGGCGAGGCTTGGAGTGGAGGGAGGAATTCAATGGAATTCACCGCAATGGAACGAACGTTCCGTGCCGAACTGGCCAAAGTGAAAGTCGTGACTTGCAAGAATCGTCTAATGTGTGTTCTGTTGGCTGGGAATCAAGCCTAACACGTCGAACAACGGAGATGCAGCAGGCATGGATGTTCAATTACAGCGTAGAAGGGACCGCAAACACAATCAAACACGTCTCTCTGACTTTCGTCACTGCATTCACACACACATTTTTTCACAGGTCACTGCCCACCTATCCGATCTCCTATCAGTGAGTTGCTTTCTACTTGAGAACCTCTAGCATTCAAACGAGCAGCTTGTAGTCAGGGCCCATTCTACGATCGAAAAAAGAAAAAGTGGCCCAGGCGGGCTTTCGAGCTCTTTATGGACAGACGTTTTGGTGAAGCACGGCCGTTGCTGGCTGAGGTTGGGAGTTGGGAAGGCTTTGCAACAGTATCTTTTTGTAGTCCAGTCCGTAGCCCTTTCAAATAATATTGACACGGCTTAGCAGTAGCAGCTTTCTTTGGTTCGTTTGTCCCAATGATTCTTGGCATTTGGAAGTTCTATTCTACTCACCGAAATGGCAATGCAAATGGGCAGTCTTGGCGTAGGTCATGCCAGGACCAAGGTTGATTTCAAGCTCCCTAGCTGCTCCTCAAACCAACAAACTCACAAACAACATTTGGAGGCGCATTTCTAGCGCCTGCTAGGTCTGCCGCAGCCTCCGTGGGCGCTCAAGCAGCGTTGATGATGACAAAGCCGATGATATTCCTTCAAAACATTTGCTTGATCTATGTGATCTCTGGACTGTTTTATGCGGGAGTGACTGATCAGTGTTTGGTGAATGACGAGTCTGAATCCACTTTGAAGCAATGTGGCCTGATATAGCATGACGACGACGCAGCTGGGGCCATTTTTCTTTCCTGACTCAAGGAGGGCTATTCTTTTGGGTTTGGATTTTTTAGGGGTTTGTTTTGCTTATTTTGCCTTCCTGCTTCTGGTTGTGTTTCTTGCTTTTCATTTTCATTGCTTTTCAATTCCTTTTCATTGCTTCTCTGTGATTTCTTTCGCCCTTTTACGTTTGCTTTCTAATTATGACATTTGATGCGGTCCGGCTTTTCAAGCCTTGAGTCTGGCTTGTTCTTTTGCTTCGGCGTTCTATGCTTTTCCCACAACTGTTGTTCTGTTCTTGGCTTTGGTTGCTTCTGTGGGTTTTGTACTTTCCTTGCGTTACTTGGTGCTGTGTGTGCTATTGGGGGGAGCCGCTCACCACGAAATCTGCACATATTCCTTTTCCTGGCCTACCACAAAATCTGATTTTTTACAAAAACACAGCACTAGCTCACACGTCCAATGGTGAATACTAGCAGGCTGCGCCGTCCAATGCAAAGGCTTCGAGGCTATGTTGCTTTTGCGAGGCCGAAGCCAATATATATTGGCTAGGGGGATGTTTTTCATTGGTAGATAGTAACGCGTTTGTAAACTACAAGCGGGTCATTTCTTGATGCAAGTCAACCCCTTTGTTTGTTTTCCGACCTCAGGATATCCCTGAAAGCATCTGAAAGCTACTATAAACATCTATGGGTAGAGGTGTCAGTTACTTCGATGCCCGTCAATCAGTTACTTCAAAAGCGACAACTACAACTGTTTCTTCGGTATAGGAACGTCGAGGGGGAACCCTCTCTTGGTGGATTGGTGGAAGTCGCGCTCTGGAACGGAGGCGTCATGTCCCTCTCGATAAAAAGGACTATAGTCGATCTGTATAATATACATTTTTAGGAAGAAATTGGAATACTCCGGAGTACCCATATTCTTCTTGAAATGAACCTGGAAGGCTGCCCAAACAATTTTCAATTAGAAGATCAACAAATCCCAAAGGCAAAACTAGACAACACACGTCAACAAACTAGAGTAAAGGAGGACCACTGGCAATGACACACTTTGCATTTCTTCTTGTTGAACTGTGTGACAACTATTGAATTGTTTAAGCAGTTTTTATCACGTCCTGCAATAGTTCTATTACCACAGTATGTTCTATTTGATACACCCACTCATTTTCTGTTTGATTCTTGACCGAAATTGGCAGTGGCAGGCATCAGAAAAAGCAGAGCAACTCAAAGTTGTTGCAGTTTCTTTACAAGAAGACGCTAGATGAACCAATACAAAAGGTACGATGTGCACGTACCTGAATGCGCGACAGAGATTAACAGAGTGAGGGTTAGTAATGTGTCACCTCAGCATATAGATGCCCCAATGTCCCGATGCTTCACAGTTCTTTCCAGCCCGGTCCCTGTTGAGATGTGAGACCTTCCAAGGATAAGTTCATCCGCGAGCCACCGCCACTGGACTGGGATGGCTCCGAGTCGATGACCAAGAAGTAGCGACTCAGCTGCATGTTGGGGTCTTATGTACGACTGGCCACACGCAGATTAAGGGGTGTCAACCTGCCATGTTTTTGGTGAGGGAGATGCTATGACTCACAGCCAAATCAGACTTTGCAGAGCCTTCCACAACGACCATCAGGCAGGATATCATTGGCCGCCAATTCATTGGCCCAATCCCGAGGCCATTGTCGACACCGGACACCGCCCGGCCGAACAGTGCACTGTGTGAAATGGAAGGCTGCACGGCATGCGCCGAGGGCATGACGTAGTGGCAAAACAGCTACGCAAATCTATGAGGTTCATTTAAAACATCTTAATACCAAACTAAATCATCAACAGGAACTTTCTGTCATTGTTGCTTGTTGTAGAGGCTATGTCCAGGGTCCAGGTTAGCCGGTTAGCCTGTCATGCCCGTGCTTCCCAATCTGACAGTGAGTCATTTGAAATTCGCACCAGTGCAAGGGCAGCTCCGCTAATTTCATACCAATATCCATCATTTGAGCTGCCGAACGGCACTCAAAATTTCCTATTTATGCCACGAAAACTTCTCCAGAGAGAGAGGCTTTCGATCAAGTGCGGGCACCAGACACGCAGCTTGCATGTGTACAAAATCATGTGCAGGAGTTGCCTCCAGACTTCACTGCAAGAATGGTGTTGGATCCCACCATGTCATCAAATGTCCCTATGCGTCGGTTCACTGTGTTGTATTCAGGTTGTAATTACTCCATTTGTTGGTTCAGACACGACGTGTCGAGCTTAGTCGGTTCAGTGGCATGAGCGGTCTGAAGTCGAATTTGAATAGAGCTCAGGGCTTCTTTGATCCAACAGGTCATTGAAGAGAAGTGGAGAAAAAGGCTCGCCAGTTTAAGTGTGGTGAGGGCCATAGGCCTGTGCCGTCTATAGGAATGTCTCAACATGGGGTGTTTTTTGAGCAACAGTCACCGAGGAAGGCCGGAGCGAGCAAATTTCGACTTTCTCTGGCACTTTGTGGCTAGCCTTCTGACTGTTTGATCAATCGTTCATTCATTACCAAAGTGTCCGGCTTGAGCCGTAGCAGTGCCTTGAATCACGGAGTGACAGCCAAGCAGCGCGTGCGCAACAGGATAGGCTACAATCATGGGAGATTTGTCACACACTATCACAGTATCCATCATCCAAGCCATGCAAATTCATCAAAGAGAGAATCACTTTTGCAACATGTGGCTGAAGTTCGAGTGGAACACTTCAACACAAGAGTAAATCGCCATCTTTCTGGACGAAAAACACCTTCAGTGCATTGAGTCAGCTGAAGGGAGCAAACTGAAAGCTCGCGCAATGACACAGCTGACGCTTGCAAGACAAGCCATGACGATGCAGTGATACAGCTGACGCACTGGGCCGGCAGATGAGGCGCAAGACAAGCCATAAGGACCACAAGGAGGTATGTTTTACACAGCTTGGGCATGTTGGCCCGGTAAAAGCCCACACATTTCCCCGAAAAACCACTGGGAGGGGTCATCAGGATTCACCAGGTGACGGTGACCACCTTTGATCGCTGTTGTCTCGTTTTGTGTCCCGGTTTGTCTCCATCTCTCGGATTATGATCATTTTAATAGTGAGACTTTGTGGGTGTCACCTGGTTGTCGCTGAGCCCATCACCTAACGCTTTTATGCGGAACCGCCAGCGTTGCGGCTCAAGATTCCGCAGCCTGCGGCACAGTCGGTGAGGCCCTCACTGCCTTAGACTCTGACCGCAGTTCTTGAGAAGGTCGGCCCTGGTGAACGCTGGGACGTTGATGAGACGCAACGCAGAGCCAGCCTCATGCTACAGCTGAGGATGTCAGTTTCTGCAATGACTTGGATCCTTTGTTCGTAGCAGAATCGTAGGCTTAAACTTGACTTGACGTTGCGTTGCGCCTGCAGAATTCTTGACAGGCCATGTCTGAAAGGGTCTTCGTCCGCGGCTTTGATTATGGCACATCCGAAGATGCCATAAAGGCGCATTTTGAACAGGCGCGGGGGGAATGAAGGTCCGCATCTCAACGGAAAGTCAAGGGGCTATGCCGAACTATGCGATCCTCGGTTGAGAGTTCTCTCAGTCTCAGCAGTTCTTGATGCAAATGGCCTGATGTCCAAGCTGGTACTCTCAGTCAGTCAGAGTTTTCTCGCTGGTGCTCTTTCTCACTGTAGGCTGGGCCGGTGGCCACGGTGGAACTTTGGGGCAAAGGCCGGGCAACCAGGGTGGCGACAAGTCGTCGGGGTGAGAATTGGAAGATGATCAGCTAGAGTAAAGTTCAGATGAACGAAGCAAGCTTCAAATCTCATTAATAATTGCAACACTTACAAGTATTCGAGTTTAGTAGGCATGTATATAGAAACCACTCCGATCAAGTGATAAAAGCTGTATAGTTGACATGTGTTGGCTTCATTGGGCTGAGTGCTTTGGACCTCAGTTCTCCATTTGAAACCTCTTCAGGAGCAGCGGTGGTCACCTACGACAGTTCTGAGTCGGCACAAGCTGCTGTGAAATTGGATCGGAGCATTATCTCCGGGAATAGTCGCTTTGTGGAGTCCTTCCTGCAGAGTGGCAGGGATAGGATGTGGGGCAGGGGGTCCCATTTTTGGGTGAGACAGGGCCGGGGAGGAACTGGTTGGTGGTTGGAAGATGTTGGAATGAGTTATATATTCAAACCAGTCCCTCCCCAAACATTGTTTGGTATTCCAACATGTTGCATGTATTTGCTGTTTTACGTTCCAAGGGGTGAGATTCAAGGCTTGAGACCCTCAAGTTCGCTTTTCCGTTCCGATCGCAGTTTTCATGGGCCAGGGAGCCAGGGATTCGCATCGGAAACCGTTAGGGCTTGTATGCCTGCTGTTTGGCGTCAGATGTCAGAATGCTAAGCTGCAAATTCGCTGAGACGAGTTTGATCCGACTTTTGAAGGTGAGGTCGGTCCGGAACCGGTTCAGCTCCACTCGGCCAAGGAGGTGAAGGTGGATGAGGATCCGCAGCTGGGCTTGGTCAGAGAACCACCCTACGTCGCGATTGAATCGTCTCAAACAATCGACCATCGACGACCGCAATAGACTGTTGTGCACCAACATGCTGCGTTTGGTCCATCGCAACGCGCTCCTGTTTGGCCAAGGAAGTCCAGCCGGTGCAGAGTCTTTGTTCGGGGCTTTGATTTTGGAACAACTGACGAGCAGTGTCTTGCATGAAATTTCCAGGCACGTGACCTGGTCGTCAAATGTATCTATATATATATATAAATGTCAAGAGTCCATTGTATAACATATCTGTATGTATAATGTATACACATGCATTTATGGTTATATAAGGTTTATGCATATATACATATACACTTATACATGCGTGTATATGTATATGTATGCGCACACGCACAAGGAGATTTATATGGTACCCCCCACCCCCCCAAAAAAATAAACCTATGTTCACCTGACTTTTGCTGGTATTTGCAATATTTTGTGTCTATTTTTGGCGGCCTTTTGGACCTTAGTTTTTTGGGTACCATATGTACCTACGCCCCCGTGGGTTAAGAACCTTGACACGTTTTCTGGTCCCTTAGCTTTTCGGCTTACAGGAGGTTCATGCGGTGCAGTGCCTGTCACCTCTTCGACGGGGCACCGACTTGTCAGGTGTGCAGGACACTGCGCCGGATCAAGGAGCTGATCGAGGGCAATCTCCTCCTGAGACAGCAGGAGAACTCGGTTGTCTCGGTTCTCCGCAACTGTGCGGGAGCGCTCACCGATCTTGCGGAGGAGGCAGCTCCTGTGTCGGCCAGGGAGCTTCGTGAGAGTGGGCCTACAGGTGAGTCGAAGGAGGCAGTTGACGGGGAGCCTTTGGCCCCTAAGAGTTGCGAGAAAGAGGAGAACGAGAAGCCGATTGAAGTGAAGAAGGAGGACCAGGCCAATCAGCAGGTGGAGAAGGAGCCCTTGGTGACAGTCCCTGCTCCAGGTGTGCTTGAGAAGGACAAGAAGGAGCATCCTGAAGAGAAGCCCAAGAGAAGAAGGAAGCACAGGTCGACTACAGGTACAAAGAAGGAAGGCAAGAAGCCTCGCAGAGAGAAGAAAAAGAAAAAGGAGGACGAGCCCAAAGCAGTAGCAGTTGAGCAGGAAGCGAGGCCCATCCTTGCAAAGAACTCACTTGCCAGGGGTTCCGACCCCACCCCACAGGATCTTGAGCGAGATCCTGCACGATACGGACTACGGCCGGCTGTTTGGGGAACGGTCGCCAAACATTTCAAGCCACCATTGCCACCACCACCGCCCGCTCCTAGGTACCCATCTGAGCCAGATCACCCCCCGCCTCATTACGAGGCTGGTTCATCATCTCGGGAGCGAGGTGAGTGGAGGAGACCAAGGACAAGATCGCCGAGGAGAAGGGAGGCAGAACCCCGCAGACGGGGAACGAAGGGAGTCAAACATCGTGAGCAAGGCCGCTTTTGGCCTCACCGCCGCTATTAGAAGCAATGCCGCCGAAGGCCAAGGCCAAGGCAAAAGTGAGAGCGATGAGAGCGGCGCCAAAGAGGAGAGGTGCATTGCGTCGACCAGCCCATGGAGGACCAGTCGATCCAGCTCCTGGGGACCGGGAGCTGTGGCGCAGGGGAGAGATTGCTCAGCTGAATCGGCTAGGAGTCTAGGAGTCGAGGAGTTGACAGTGGGGACCAGGGTGGTGTGTCCAGAGGCCTCATACTTCGGTGCGGCCTGCCAGGTCGCAGGGAGGACCCGTGGGGTGGACGTTCAAGACACGGGAATCCACTACACTCTGCAGTTGACAGGAACAACCTCGGAGAGCCTTCTACGTCATCACTCCGGTCACCCCGACATGGAGCGGCGTGTGCGCCGGTGCGAGGAGGCTTGCACTGGGGATCGGACATCGGAGGACCTCATCCATGTGAAGAAGATCCGCAAGCTTGTGAGGGAGGAAGGCGAAGAAGGCTGGACAAGAAACTTGGAGAAAGTCGAACCAGCAGAGGACGAGCTAGCGGCTTTGAGGGCTCGAGGAGAAGATCTAGATCGTCCGGCGGTGCCCGGGCGGTCAGACAAAGGAGAAAAAAGAGAAAAAGAAAAGAAGAAGGAGAAAAGCCACAGCCGGGGGAAGAGGTCCAAGAAGAGCAAGAAGGACAAAATGAAAAAGAAGCATCGGTCGAGGAGCCCGTCTCGAGCTGCAGAGAAAGGCAGGACCTCAAAGGAGGAGAAGGTGAAGAAGGCCACATCGACATCGAGCTCGAGCAGTCGTTCAGTACAGCTCAACGGGAAGAGGCCCCGGGGAGCGGCAACGAACACCCCAGAAGCCCTCTTCAGTGGCACGGGACTGGACCCTTGCGAGAGGGTTCGGCGGCGTGTGATGCGCCTCGCAAAGAAAGCAGTGAAAAAGAAATCCAAGGACAAATCATCGTCCAACTCCCGGAGCAGCTCGACCGACGACTCTCCCAGCGGCCTGGAGGAGATGGAGACGGCGTTGTTCGAAGGGGAGAACCGGGTTCAGCGGGTTGCAGACCTGTGTCCGGGGGCCTTGAGCGCACAGGCTCTGGCCTCTATGAAGGGAAGCTTGTTGCAGGAGATCGGCGCCGAGAACACGAAGGGAGAGTTGAAGCCGATTGCATTGATGTACCATCGTCAACAGTTGGCCCGCAAGGCCAGTGGGCCGGTTCTGCGAGAGTTGTTGACGCTGGCTCTCTCGATAGATCATCTATTGAGGGGGCGCCCGGCTCGAGCATGCGACACACTTCTCCAACGAATGAAGGCAATAGAGTCTGTGCTGCTAGGGGCGCATTGGAGCGTCGCGCAGCGCTTAGAAGTTGCACCGACCGACTCCCTGGCCATGGCAGGGAGAGAGGAGATGGTGACCGCTCAACGTGCTGCCTACGAAGAGTCGAAGACCCGGCAGTTGGCCGCACTTCCAGATGGGCGCCCGAAGGGAAAGAACTCCAGCAAGGGCAAGGAGGATTCCAAGCCAAAGGGCAAGGGGAAGTCAAGTGGCAAGGACAAAGGTCGGCAGAAGGAGGAGACGGCTTCGAAGTGAGCTCCTGTAGGCGGGAGCTAGCATTGGGTGAAACTATGATGGCTATGAGGGCAGCTCATGGGACCAGAGCGAGGTGCCTGGGCGTGAGCGGGGTCCCCCGTTGGATGGCGAGTTGGACATGCCGGCGGCCGGAGTAGATCGGTCAGCCGATGAGGCTCCCTCGTGGAGAGCCGCTTCAACCAATTTTCCACCATGCCCTCCGCGCTTTGAAGTCGTTGAGGGGCAAGGACCGCCACTGATGGCTCGTCCGCTGTCAGGCGAAAAAGACACTTTTTGCATGGGAGCTCAGGGGCATGAGATTTCGTCGTTGGGTTCGATCGTTCTTCAACAACTCCTGGAGGTATTACCACTTCGCAGCAAGCTCACGGGTGTGGACTCCCCTTCCGATTTGTTTCCACTACCCACCTCCAGGGATCGTTTTGAGGGACTTTGGCCCGACAAGAGTCCAAGGGTTTTGGATTGGATGGTGTGCATGGTGACTTCGCTGAATTGCTATTGGGGGTCGTGTTTTGGGGTCGACCGTGACTTCTCCGACACACAAGTGATGGTGCTGAACCGCCTAGTTCTGGAGGTTGAACGGTTTTGTGATTTGGGACTCCGCACTGTTGTAAGTCCTTTTTCCAAGTCAGGGCCATCGACTATGACTATAAAGGCGATGAGGTCAAGGTTGCTAAGTGGATTTCATGGAAGAATATCGTCCCGGCCCTGCCAAAGGAAATTGGAGCAGTGCCACTCCACGAGGTGTGCTCCTGGGGATGTCGAGAGTATGTGTTGTCTTTTGACTCATACATCAAACCTAAGGATGTTTGGGGCAGTGTCAAGAGTCCTAGAGTCATGGTTGAAGATAAAGATTGGGGTGCAATG
This sequence comes from Durusdinium trenchii, assembly GCA_963970005.1. NCBI lineage: Eukaryota > Dinophyceae > Suessiales > Symbiodiniaceae > Durusdinium > Durusdinium trenchii. The sequence continues at coordinate 679,902 of CAXAMN010021729.1, forward strand.
TGCACTGGACTGGTCAACTCTGGGATTTGTTGTTTCATTGAGTGCGAACAAGTGTTCCAAACCAGGAGTGGACCACTCCTGAACGGACTCTTTGGCGTCTCCAAAGATGAGTGGACCGGCGACAACACCGAAATCTGTAGACTCATCATGAACCTTATCCCGCTCAACAACATCTGCGAACCGCTGGTCGGCGACGTTGACACGCTACCGTCGCGGGGAATGATGAACCCTCTTTTCCTTCAACCTGGTGAAAATCTGTTGGTTTCCTCTGAAGATGTGAAGTGTTTCGTTTATACGATGAGGGTGCCTGATGAGTGGGTTAGGTTTCTCGCCTTCAACAAGGTCGTCCCCCAGGAGGTCCTTCCGGCTCACCTCAAGGGTAACGCGGTGTACTTGGCTTCAAGAGTATTGCCTATGGGGTTCCTCAACTCCGTCAGCCTTGCACAGAATGTCCACCGCAACTTGGTGATGTGGTCGGGAAAGGAGAGTGGACTGACTAACCGTGACTGGGAAGAGTTGAGGAAGGATAGAGCCTTCACTGTTGCCAATCCGTGCTGGAGGGTTTACCTGGATAACTATGACTTGTTAGAGAAGGTGACTGCCACAGGTATGGTTGAACTTGAGGGTACGGTGCCTCCACCAGTGTTGGCACTACGCGCAGAGTACGAGAAGTGGGAAGTACCCAGAAACGCAAAGAAAGGCGTTGCAAGATCTTCGAGGTGTGAACTTCAGGGAGCAACCATTGATGGCGTACTTGGTATCTTCCCCAAGGAGAGTAAACTGGAGAAGTACTTCAGTCTCGCCCTGGACCTGTCTCGCCAAGAGCGGGTCTCGCAAAGACAAATGCAGGTCGTCTGTGGGGGTCTGGTCTACTTTTCAATGTTCCGGAGACAGCTTCTCGGGGCCTTGAACAGTGTTTGGCGCTTTATTGAGTCCTTCAACGAGGGGAGCTCTCGGTATCAGCCACTTCCTGCTGAGTGTAGGCTTGAGATTCTGCGATTCTTGGGTTTGCTTCCCCTGGTGAGGATGAATTTTCGGGGTGATGTCCACCCTATGGTCACGTGCAGTGACGCCTCAACAACCGGCGGAGGAGTCTGCTGTTCAAAGGGGCTTAGGAATGTGGGAGTCATGGCAGAGAAAGGGCATCTGAGGGGCCAGAACCCCAGGCCTTTTGACTACCAGCAGGTCCTCGTCATCGGCCTTTTTGATGGGATTGGGGCCCTTCGTGCCGCTATGGACCTCCAGGGCGTCAGCGTGGGAGGCTATATTTCTGTCGAATCTAATCCTGTGGCCAACTGGGTGGTGGAGGCGCACTACCCAGGGGTTCTGTGTGTGCAGGACGTGGCCCTTGTTGATGAGGAGATGGTTCACAGCTGGAGCTTGAAGTTTTCACAGTGCACCCTGATCATCATAGGAGGAGGACCCCCTTGTCAGGGAGTCTCGGGACTCAACTCTGACCGACGTGGCGCTTTGAAAGACGCGCGATCTTGTCTCTTCGTTCATGTGAGTAGAATCCGAGAGCTACCCAGGGCGTAGCCCGCAGGACTGCAAGAGTGCCAGCAGCATGAGCTAGGCAGGTGGCACGAGGACCTCCATCGTTTCCCGCCTTACCAATACATTGACAAGCGCGGCGTGATCAACAAGAAGAATGTGGTTCGAGTACCATCGGTTTCGGAGAGAGAGGTTATTTTGGGGTTTCCGGTCCATTACACGGCGCCTTGCTTGGGCAAGCATGATCGCAAAGGTGCCAAGTACAACGATGCACGTCTCACTCTCTTGGGCAACAGTTGGAGTGTACCAGTGGTCGCGTGGCTCCTGAAGCAGCTTTTGGCTCCTCTTGGTTTTTGCCCCAAACTCGACCCTCAGCGGATTGTTGATCTTTGCAGGCCGGGGGCGGCGGAATCCTTGCAGGGAAAACTGGTCCGTCTGCCTCTGTCGCGTACCAAACCTGATGCTGGTGATCCCTACAAGCTAGCCTTCAAGCTGTGCAACCTGGTTTCGCTCAAGGGGGAGGACATCATGCTGACCACCCCTAGTACCCAACTGGTCAAATTCCATCGCCTAAGGGCCTCTCTGTACCAGCACGTCGCTGGCGGTGGCAGGTCGTCTCAGGCTGGCGTTGGACAAGAGGACGTGAACACATCAATTGCCTTGAATTGCGTGCCATTCTCAATGCCTTGAGGTGGCGCCTGGAACGACAAAGACATTTTGGTTGCCGCATGTTGCACCTGACCGATTCACTTGTTTGTCTCCATGCTTTGACTCGTGGCCGGACGAGCTCCAAGAAGTTACGGAGCACGATGGCCCGGATTAACGCCCTGCTTCTGGTTTCTGCCTCCCAAGTCGTTTGGGGGTACGTGTCGACCGACACCAACCCTGCCGACAAGCCTAGTCGGTGGGGGGGGTCTGTGAAGACAAAGTTTAGGAATGCCTAAGCGCATCCTTGAGGGAGGTACGGAAGCAGAGCGGGCGAAGCAACGGAGACAGTTAGGCAGCCTTAAATCTTTGACGGTGCAGCCAAGCACTCGGAAGCGGTACAATGCGGCAGTTGATCAGTTTCTCATCTTCTTGAAAAGTGAAGGTTTGACTCTCCCCACTTCCCGTGACAAGATGGACCCGCTGGTCTGCGACTATCTAGAGCATCTCTGGTTTCAAGGAAAAGGGCGCAGCCTGGCCTGTGACACGCTCGCTGGGCTTCAAGACTTACAACCTGGGTTGAAGCATCGTTTGCCGGCAGCCTGGCGGCTCCTGAAGGCTTGGCACCAAAACGAGATCCCCAGCCGGGCTCCGGCTGAACATATCCCCCACTCGATGGTTGGATGGGCCATTTTTAAAGGCTGGATCCCATTTGCCATGTCACTCCTCATTGGGTTCTATGCGATGTTGAGGACAGGCGAAATCCTTGGGCTGCTGTCGTCCCACATTGCGTGTGGGCCCCATGCTCTGCAGGCCCTCATTAGCTTGGAGCTGACCAAGGGAGGTAAGCGACATGGTGCGGCAGAGTCCGTGGTCCTAGGTTATGAGCCCGTGGTTAAGTTGCTACGTCTTTGGAAGAAACGAGCTTCTCCAAGCACCCCTTTGACACCCACGCCTGCAAAGTGGCGGCACCTTTTCAATGAATGCCTCGAGGGACTTGGCATTTCTGAGATGGGCTTTAGACCGTACTCCCTCCGTAGAGGAGGAGCTACCTTCTTGTTTCAGAAGCACCAAAGCCTGGATAAAATCCTGGTGCAGGGCAGGTGGCACACACAGAAAAGTGCCAGAATATACCTCAATGAGGGGTTAGCAGTCCTTGCACAGATGCGACTGCCTTCCAATGATCCCAAACTAAA
>CAXAMN010021729.1:706911-744722 GCA_963970005.1 Durusdinium trenchii
TCCTGCTGTCCAGGCACACTCTATCGCCGAGGACCCCTCGCAGGCCAAACTGCAAAGGTGGGTTCCACGATAGAGGACTGTCTCTGTTTTTTCAAAAGTCGACTTTTTGGGTACCTCCCAGGTTTACCATCGGACGTCATCTCTTGCATGAACCCCGTAATGCTGAACCCGCGTCCCCATTAAGGATATCATTGCCCAAGAGTTTAGACCCAACCCAGCACCACCAAAGCAGGTACCCAAAAAGTCGACTTTTTGGGTACTTCCCAGATTTACCATCGGACGTCAGCTCTTGCATGAACCCCGTGACGCGTTGGGTTCTGCGCCCATGGTCTAGGGTACATTCAAATGCCACACGTATCGGCACCCGGACTTGTGCTGAATCGATCGGTTTCTCCCGGCGACCCAACCCATTACCACCAAGGCAGGTACCCAAAAAGTCGACTCGGCGCCCGGACTTGTGCTGAATCGATCGGTTTCTCCCGGTGACCCAACCCATCACCACCAAAGCAGGTACCCAAAAAGTCGACTTTTTGGGTACCTCCCAGATTTACCATCGGACGTCATCTCTTGCATGAACCCCGTGATGCTGAACCCTTCACCCCATAAAAGATATCATTGCCCAAGAGTTGAGACCCATCACCACCAAAGCAGGTAGTACCCAAAAAGTCGACTTTTTGGGTACCTCCCAGATTTACCATACGTGATCTCTTGCATGAACCCCGTGGTGATGATGATGCGTTCGAGTCCGCGTCTATGTCCCTCTGTCCAGGCACACTCTATCGCCGAGGACCCCTCACAGGCCAAACTGCAAAGGTGGGTTCCATGATAGAGGACTGTCTCTGTTTTTTCACGATAATCCTGTCGTTGTCTAAGGGGCCCCGTGTGTGGCCGGGAACACTGGCATACTAGCCAAAGGTTAACAATTTTTGGTGCAAATCTGGGAACCTAAGTCAAGAGGACATGCAAGAAAATTTTTGGAAAAGCACCCTCCCGAATAAACAAAGCCTAGAGCATTCCTAGCATCTAGTCGAAAACGTAACAAAATCTAAGTGCGGCCAAGAGTATTCCTAGGAAAAATCAAGGGCATTGGCCGGGAACACTGGCATAAAATAGGTTAGCCAAAGGTTAACAATTTTGGGGGGAAATCTGGGAACCTAAAGACAAGAGGAAGCGCCAGAAAATTCTGGCAAAAGCATCCAACCGAAAACGTAACAACATCTGGACAAAGCCTAGAGCATTCCTAGGAAAATATTGGAAAAGCCTTTGAAAGTTCCATAGGTTAGCAAAAGGTTACCAATTTTTGGGGGAAATCTGGGAACCTAATAAAAACAAGAGTCAGCGCTAGAAAATTCTAGGAAAAGCATCCAGCCGAAAACAGAACAAAATCCAGACAAAGCCTAGAGCATTCCTAGGAAAATGCTAGATGCAAGCGATGCGCTAGAAAATTCTTGGAAAAGCATCCAGCGAAAACATAACAACATCTAGACAAAGCCTAGAGCATTCCTAGGAAAATGCTAGAAAAGCCTTTGAAAATCCCATAAATCCAACAGAAAACGTGACAAAATCTACGAAAAAGCAAGGGCACTGGCCGGGACCACGCCGCGACCAGCCCGGGATTCGAGCCCAGGACCATTTTGGACCGTGCTTATTTTCCCGCGCGGGTGGAGAGGGTGCCCCAAGATGTAAATCAATTGGGATGGCAGAATCTTGGACAATCCAGGTCGCCATCACGTCGAAATCACGTCAATTCCGGTCGTAATCACGTCGCAATCACGTCAAATCACGTAGCTATCACGTCGCTTTTGGGTCGAGATTCGTCACTGCAACAAAGGTCCGGAGGAGTAGGGGAGGTAAGGTCTAAGGCTAAGGCTACGTCCAAGTCTAAGTCTAAGGCTAAGGCTGGCTAAGGCTAAGGCCTAGTGCTAAGGCTAAGGCTTAAGGCTACGGCTAACATCGACAGTCACGCCTCACCCCATGGTGTGGGGTCGGCGGATATTCCTTTTTCAAACTCGCCAACTCGCCTTTGAATCCGGGCGTTGCAAGTGTAGTATGCAGTTCAGAGCAGAATTAGACACATCTTTCGATCTGTGTTGGTGCCATGCACGGCCTCTTTGCAGGGGAAGCGGGCTACTGTAACTCCTTAGGGGCTTCTGTTGATTTGCTGACGTGCCCCTTTTTGTCCTTGCTCCTCTGTAGAAGGATGAATCGATGAAATCCGATATCCAATGAGTGTTTTGTCTAAGGGGGGCCCAATGCCAGTGGTGCCCATGTCACAAGCAACAAGCTGCTGACATGGTGTATATTTTCGCTGAGTGCTGGTCAGGTGGCAAGCAGCCTCTTTGCGATGAGCTTCCTCACTCCCGGCGAGCGACCCTCGCCTGCCTCAAGCCGCAAAAGGGGTGCCCTTTCTGAGCTGGGCATCATAGGGGCGGAAAGAAATGGTGCAAACTCTGCTCTTTCTGCTCAGGATATGGGATGCTTTGGGTTGCAGCCGGCCGCTTGCAGAAGTTGGGAAGCTTTGGAGACCTTATGAGCTCAGTCACACGCTCAGACTCTGGAGGATCACATCACTCACCCAGGTGCATGCGAGCATATGTGAGCACGATCCCGTTGGAAGCCATCGATGTCTTCCCAATGTCTTCTGTGGGTGCCAGACGGGTGACGTGCCGTAGCTGAGTAGCTGCTAAGACTGCTAAGGGCTGGCCGATGTTTGGACTCCTCGCCCGGCTCTCTGAAGTGATCTTGCTCTCTGGTCAGGCGCTTCTGCATGCGCATGTGCCACATGAGCATGCTGTAGGTCCGGATTGTGTGAGTAGTGGCATGAGTAGTGAGCAATGTCACCAGGAAGATGTGAGTTGCTTGGCGGTGTGCTTTCATGATGTTCGTTGCGCGGATACAAGGCGAGGCCAATGGACAACCAATGTCTTGGAGAGAAGCCAGTCCAAGAGTGTGGACCTTGGAATGTGCATGAGGGCTGAAGCCAGTAGTGTGACCTTATATGATGCTGGTTGCATAATACTGTGTCGTAGGGGTCGGCATGGGTTGACTATCAGTCCCCTTTACTCATGGGGGGGCGATTGGATGCGATTGGCATTATTTAGCATCCTTGTCCAGTGAGCTGTATACTTGAATTCATTTTATGAGCTTCAATATTTCAGGTTGTGGTCGAAGAGTGGCTTCAATAATCAGTTCAGAAGAGCAAGGGGGGGCCGATCAATTCCAGCGTGTCGGGGACATGTCCTGACCCTTCTCCGCCGGCCGAGGCATTTGCAGAGATTGCGCTTGGAGCTTTTCCGTCGCCTCAGCGAGCGGCGTAGCATCCCGGACGCCCTGGCACGAAAGGTGATTGTCGCAGACTCAGCTGCGCAGCACAGTACTTCGAACGGGGTTTCCCAGCGTCCTGCCACAAGCAAAGAGGGTTTCCCAGCGTCCTGCCACAAGCAGAGAGTTGTTTGACCACGTGTTCTATGCACCAGAGATGACTCCTTTGGATATTTCCATTTTTGTTCCAGGCTGCAGTGGAGCGGCTGGAACCCAGGGAGCAACGCCAGGAAGCAACCTCACCAGGTTGGACAGTTGGACGAGACGATATTCAGCAGTTCTCCCAATTCTTCCGACAGCACTGGAGCAGAATGCAAATATGAATCTCCGGACTGGAATGGCAAACATATTCCACTTCGACCCATGTATTTTGCAACATCCTTTTCACTCAAGTTGTGTGTTCAGGTTGCCGGCATTTCTTCATAAGGACTGAAGAGTCCGCAGTGACCATGCAGTTTCCGCAGATCTTTCAAACACTCGAGTTATTTTGGGAGGGACGCCTGCATGATCAAGGGAGCTGAATCCCTCAATGCTCCCACTGAGCGCTCTCCTGCCACATCCTGCCACCTCCACGAAGCTTCGCCAACGCTACGACTTCTGCTGGCACCATTGATCTGGCTAGTCCAAAGGCTTGATGGCATGCAAATGAGAAACAAGTTTCTAGAGTGTTGACAACCGCACGGTCCACCTGCTCAGTACCAACCAATCATCTCACCTCACCTCGATGGTCGCTCCTGGCACCACTGGCCTGGGCCCCGTCCTGCTTCTATCTCACCAATCTGTCCGAGCGTAGCTTCACCAACCTCGCCAGCTACAGCCAAGCCTCTCATCAATGAAGTTGATCCACAGTCTCAAGACTATCCTCAAGAAGTATCACTCCTCCCAGCCGTACGTAAATTGCAATCCTAATCAACTCTTGGACCAGTATTATGAACCTGTCAATGTTCTTGATGGCCGCCAGATTTCTTCCCCACCAGTCCACACATCGAAGCCAAGTTGCTCCTTTAGAAGCGCTCCAAAGATGCCTCCTGGTATGGAGATAGCAATGACGTTCCTCGGTCATAAAACAACCCTGCTTGCTGCCCATCGACATTAGGCAAGCTTGGCGATGCTGGGATGATGGCATACTGCACATTCCCTCTTCAAGCGCTTCTGGCAATAAGCTGTGCTGGAAGAAGACTTTGCACACTATGCAAGGACAGACCGGGAGGTCAAGAACGGGTTTCACCAGAAAGCTCTTGGAATTCCTGAAACCAAAGGGGTGGGCCATGCTTCGACACGTCCCCTCCATGACCCACACAGCGGCTCGCCAACTGTCATGGCTCCTCCACACGATGCCCTGCAATGTCAAGGAACACGACACAATCAGGCATACCATGTCCCATATTTTTGCATATGCAGTGTTATCCATGAATCAGTGGCTTTTGGCTCAAGGGGCCATTCATGGCCATTTGTTACTTAGCGTGCATTTGCAAAGTCCGCCCTTCATACCGAGCGTCTCGGCAAACCTCGCACACCTCGTCTTCGTGTGTCCAGGTCTTTGTAGTAGCAGTGGCCTATGACCATGTCCTGAGGTGTGACTTCAATCTGAGAGAGCGCCCTGCATGGAATCTCACTTGCAAGATGGCATGTTCAAAGTCCCAATGCCATGAAACGTTGTTTGTGTGTGATTTGTGATTAGGCTTTCTGCCAGAACCCACATGAAGACCGAAACAATAGATATTCGGGGGCCGCTATACCTATTGAATCCACCGGTCTATCAACCCTTAGAGCAGTGCGGAACTTGTCTGTTTGGTGTTCATGAGGCCAGGCCATGGCTCCTTTCCCTTCTGCCTTTGATGGTGGAAGCTGCGACCCATGCCGTGCAGTTGAAGCGAAGCTGCAAAAGGAGTCGACACGAGCCGCCCGCGGATGAATAGCCAAGTGATCCAACTTAAAGGCTCAGACATGAGTTGTTTAAAGACATGTTGGAACAGCTCTGAGCAATGAGCCAAGGAGTGCTGATGGTGACATGTGGGAGTTTCCTGTGGCTCCCTGCCGGCAACACTTCATGGTGGCTTCAATGGATCACTCAGGGCATCTCAGTGTTGTGACTCCAAGGAGCCGGCGAGGCGAATGATGCGACATCATGTGGGTGAACAAGAAGCATACGTGGAGCAGGATGGGTGCACGCAATGAGCGATCATCATGGTATGATTAATGATCATTGTCCCGCTTTTGTGCTGGATTTGAGTCAGGCCCCTGGCACGATGGAAGCTTGGCAAAACTGTATAAACACAATGTGATGCCTTGAGGCCGCTTGAGGCTTGATGCTTTGACCAAATCCCAGGTCAGAATCTTATCCAACAATACGGGGAAAACCGAAGAGCCTCACCAGCACTGCATCTTCCATGCCAGCCATGTGCTGATTGTGACCGTACGCCGTTTCAGTTGGTTTCTGTGCCAACTTAGGAGTTTCTTCGAAGCCTGAAGGAAGAGGCAGCCTCTGCAAACCTTGGTATTGGCCTGGCCTTAATTGGGCCACTGTTGGTGGGCATGACGTTATTCTACCTGGCACCTTGGTGGCCTTGGTATGTTCAGCACAATTGTGACAGCACTTTGCCCTTCCCCACCCTCCCCCCATGGTTTGTGCAGATTGTTTTCTAGTGGTTTCTTTGTCTTTTTTGTGGGGGGGTTCCTTCAAAATTCAATTTTCCAATATTGCAATTGTGCAAACTGTCTGGAAAACACAGTTGCTGACAAAGATTTGGGTGAAGGGACAGTGCGAAACAAACCTCACACAAGTTGTGAGGAGACACTGGCAAAAAGTTGTTGATTCGCACCGCTGCGAGCGACTCCTTTCTGTTCATTTATTGAGTGCATGTAGACAAGCTTGCTATTGGTTGGGATGTGGATTGCCAGGATCCTTTGATCCTTATCGTTGTCTTTGGATGACCGCCCCAAAATGATTTGACACGCCGCAGTTTGCCCCTCAGGTGAACCAGCCCATCAGCAAGGACCATCACTGTTTGGACGAAGATGCGCACAACGTTTCCAATGTTATGAGAGAGGGAGAGGAAACTGCTAGATTTGTAGCACAGCAGCCCCAAACGCCACAATGGGCAAACTGCCTGCCAAGGCAATACTTTTCTGTCTCGCATGTTTCAAGTGCCCTCAAGGACTTGCAGACCAGCACATGGCAATTGCTAAGTGGGAACATTGCACTGTTCAGCACGGTTGCTTGACGATTTAGTTCTTCATTTCATTGCAGCAAGTTCGCAATTTGGTTGCTCAGCTAGGAAACGGAACAGAGAATTGGATGACCACAGAGAGCTGTTCTATGGCCATAGCTTTGCAACTCCTTGACGAGCTCGAAAATTGTTATTTTTCCTTGGATTCCTGGTCTAGCTTCTCCTGTTTCCCGCATGTGTTCTCCTTCCTGGGTTCCGGGTCCCTTCCCGGTGGGTTTCCTACCGCACAGGTTCTCATCTTCATGGCTCTCAAGAAGAGCTGGAAGGTTCTCTTGGGATCTAAGCCGCGACCCGAGAACGGGCAGAGCCAAGTCCCGAGAACGGGCGAGAATTGGCTTTTTTTGCCCGTGGCCCTGCCTCGCTTCTTCAAGGAAGCTCCCCCCGGCCCTCAAGGAAGCAGCGCTTGCACTAATGATTTGGTCCTAGATTGTTAGGGAAACTTGATAAAAGTACAAGCAGGTACGGACAGGATTCATTGGAAGCAATCCGATTCCCCACGGGCCCTGGAAAAGACATCCGTGCCAGATGTTCTGGAGTTTTTGGATAAGACTCGATCGATTCTTACCTTTGGATCTAAGGGCAGCTGACTTTGCCCTTCTGGGTGATATCTTGGCGTTTATGAAATTCATGCTTCTAATGCTGCCTGGCTTTAACCGCCGTGTCTTTGGCACATGCATATGGAAGTTTGCAAAGTCCTATGCATGCCTCATTAGTCATCTTCCCCTGTTTGGTGTGTCTCTGCTATCCTATGAGTTAGAGTCGCTCATGGAGAGTGAATGTGGGATTGTTTGTGTTTGTATTGTTGCCATTAACTGAGGCTAGGTCTTCCGCTCTTGAGGCTTGCCGGAAAGGAAGTCAGCATGGAGTTTTCAGTTGCGGGGTTGTTCTGACACATGTGACAGTGTTTCTTGGTTTAAGTTATAGTGATGGCCTCCAACCTGATAGCAATGGCCTCCAACCTAATAGCGTATATATATATATATCACACACACATATATATATATACACACTCGTATATAATGAGGACACTGTCACAGTTTGGGTACACTGTCACCATTTGAGTGGGCTTGCAGCACATCAGCGTTGAGACGACCAAGACGTCTGAAGCCCTGAAGGTCCAAGTTGGAGACGATGCCATGCGGCCCGAGGACAGTTCCGGTGCTGCGGGTTTGCGGTGCCTATCTCATCGGCTTCGCTGGATCGGACTGTTTCTTTACTGTTTTGGATCGCGTTATCATGAAGACAAACAGGGAGTGGGATTGGAAGGTGTGTCGGAACAAGCTTCACATGGAGAGTGTCGAATCCACTAAGGTTTTGCGAACTTCCTTCGAATGGAGCCCTTCAGCAGATCCTTGGCATGTCAAAAGCATGAGTTTTGTCCAAATGCTTAAGGGTCATAGACTGTTTCCTTTTGCCTGGGTTGTGTTTTGCGTTTGGAGTGGTGTGTGCAAGTGCAAGCAGCGTTAGAAAAATCCCCTACTGTCTTCACGCTGAGATGGTGCTGGCTTCTATCTTCTCGGTATCATCCTTTCATTTGCCGTGCTTGCAGCCTTGCTGGCTGTGGCATTCAGGTTTGGAGCTCAGCTGAACGTTTCTGTTGGTCAGTTTGACGGGCGTGCCTTCCAAGGGTCTCTCAGTACGGACGGAGCGATGCACCATATGAGCCAGACCGTGAGGAGAGCGGTTGGAGAGCTTCCTGTTTACGGTGCCTGTTTGTGCAAGCGCCGTGGCCAGTTCCGTGTTGTGCCGGGCGTGGACAGATTCATGTCATGGCGTGAAGGCTGAACAGATTGATGCAGCTGGATTTCAGATTGGATTCCTCACGTGACTTGACGGCCAAGATCTTTCGGATCATGCAGCAGCTGCGTCCCACTGTCCTCACTTTGATGTGAGAATGGCCTCCCCTTGTCAACTTTTGAGGTCTATGTGGATTCGTTTCCTGGTCACTGGCTTTTTGCCTGGCAGTGGCATACTTAGCAATCTCATGCCCTGCCACAGGGCTGGACTCTTCAGTCTTCAGCGCATATTTCCATCGTTTTGTATAAATCTATACACAAACATGTACACTGATACTGTATACACTTTATATACTGCACACACACACACATATATACATACACATACACACATTAAACATTTATAAGCACAATCACAATCCTCAGTGTGCGCTGTGCGCTTCCTCGGGAGACAACAGGAGGTTCTTTCAACGGCTTATGATGTTAGTCTAAGGCAAGAAAGGAGCTCATGCACTCACAATGAACAACTTGTAGCCTGGCATCATTCAGAGCTTTCCGTGCATTGTACGGTTGTGTACATAATTGTGTTTTCGGCATGCGTTTGAGACGCAGTATTCTGTGTGCCAAAGTTGTGCATTGTACGTCGTGCAAGTTAACTTGGAATGTGCTCGGAAATGTCGTGGTTGTGGAGTTGTGTCGTCACTGCTTTTGAATGATGCACCAAGGATTTACCTTGGCGTGGCACTGGTGTTGTCAATCATCACATTTTCGCTGATGATGTACAAGGTGAGGCCACTCGCAGACAATCCAGAGAGGAGCGCGTGCTAACATGTAAACAGAATGAACATTCTTAATTTTTTGGGCATGCTGGGAAGTGCAGGAAGCCTGTCTACCGTCGAATCTATCGAGCTCTCACTGAATCGAGTGGGATGACCATGGGCTGGTTGCTGATGTATTGGGCGACATGTTTGCAATAGTGACAGACAGCAGCAGACGCAGGCGTCAGGCAATATTTGGCATGTGCGGAACCTGCGAGCTCGTTGCTCCGAAAAGTGCAACTGTGAAAATGCAATGCCTTGGGGGTGGAGGCCCAAGCGGCCCAAGGTGCAGTGGATTTTCTGGTATTTCCTGCAGAGCCCAGACGGTAGCCACACTTCAGCGAAGCATGCAGCCCTAGTGCCAGTGTCTCAGCATGCCCCCAGCTTTTGAAGTGTCACAGAGGGAGGAGGACGCTGAAGCTCTGAGGGAAGAGTTGCTCGAAAGCTGAAACTTTGGGATCAGGATGCGATGGCGGCAATGGGACATGGCATGGCAGAAAGCAAGAGAGGACCAAATGCTGTATGTATGCATATCCAAACAAATATAACTACTGGAATGCAAATAAGTAATAGTTGTGGTTGCCAGGAACAATGATCGACCCCCACATGTTACACAAACAAACACAAGCCTCACACACAGACACACAGCTATATGGAGAGTTCCGAGACATGTACAGCAGAGTCGTATTGCCCAAAGGGCCTAAAGCCTCCTCTCCAGCCTGACGTGGACCATGACGCTGATGGGCTTGGACGCTGTTTGCACCCCGCTGGCACGAGTAGCATCTCCACGCAGATGCCCAGGCCGTTCTCAGTTTGGCAGAAACCCAGGTGGATCAGGACGGTTCTGTGTGGAAGGGGTCGCATCACACCCCCACTTGGACCCTGGGGCCACGGGGGACCACTCCTGATTTCTTTGGAATTCAGACATTGAAGCCAAACCCTGGAGGATGTGTCACCTGTGGTCGAGGCGTTTCGTCGATTCTGGTTGCTTTGGCCTGTAAGTCTCAATGGCAGTCGCCACGGGCACGCAAGTGCCTGCTTCGAGCGTCTGGAGACGCTCCAGTGGCTGCCGCGGCACGCAGGGCCCAGCGGGTCGCGGAGTATGAGCGGATGAAGCGGCAGAGCTTGCTGGATGCGGGAGCTGTGGGGCTACTAGGTGCACTTTTGGCATATGCTAACAACGGATCAGCAGCTTCAGAAGGATGGCTAGTAGGAGCAGTCTTCGGGACCATCTACCTGGTCCTGCTCTATCAGGATGTCAGTGTGATTACGGTAGATTCCAATCCATTTAGCTTTACGAATCCTCTGAGGATTCTTCGATTCTTGTTACCCTTTGGGATGGTTGTAGCTCTGGGTCTTCAACACGCTTCCATCATAGGGCTAGAAGAATGGTGGCAAAAGGTGAGCTGGGAGCCTGGAGTGAACTTCACTGGGGTGGTCTCTTCACCTGCGATGCTCTTCGGTGCCCTCTTGGCCTATGCGTCAGTTAGTGCCGTCCTGCCCCTCCGCGGGTTGGTCGAAACTCTGCCCGAAGCACGGACCTTAATGAAGGCAGTGCCTGGATCTTTGGGTGTGGCTCTGCAGTTGGCGGATGCAAAGGAGAAAGATGACACAGAGGATGTGGAAGTTGTGCCAGTTCTGCTGATCACAGGTCCCAGAGGATGTGGGAAAAGTACATTGGCCAAAGAGCTTATGAAGAAGGATCACCGCTTTCAAGAACCTGAATGGGTGGCCACCAAGCCATGCTCTAGCATGGGCAGTTCGCAACAAAGACTTGTGGCTCTGAGCGACTTTCAAGCACTTGAGGATTCGCGCTCCTTGGCAGTTTCTTACCGGCCTGCAGGCAGGGTTTCAGGATGAGTGATTGTTCCCACAATAATACGCAACATCAAGCAGCTAATTGCTGCACACTTACTAAGTGCTTCACGTGAAAGTTCTGAAGATGTTTGCAGGAGATGACTTGGAAGAGGTGGAGCTTGGCCTGCCTGCCATGTCTGTCTTGTCCACAGCTCAGGAGCATGGAGCTTGTATTCTGGACGTGGACCCTCCGACTGCTCGATTCATCCTGTCTTATAGCTTTGACCGAGCCTTGTCGGCGGCCTTCCCTGAGAAGAAAACAGAGATGCGACTGGTGACGGTTTGGGTCTCCATGCAGTCGCTGGATGACATCATGGAGCGAAACAGGCGCAGATTGGAGGAGAAAGGACTTGACAGTGAGATGATTCAAGAGCAGTTGAAGTCCTTGCGCGCCCAAGTGACTTCTGATATGGAGTGGGCTTTGACTAATAGCTTGGATTTTACAGTTATCAATGAAGATAAGGGAGCTGCGTTGTCCGAAGTCGTCAAGGCTTCACGCTACTGCTTTGAAGATCCATTCTGAGCCAGAGTGCTCTCAAAGTAGCGCGGCAAAAGGAAATGCCTATGAGCAAGGGTCTCCTGACATGTTTGCTTCTAATCCGAATGCAAGCCCTTTATAGTTTGTCAAGTGCTACTCCTTGTGCAGCTCAATGCTATCGATGCTGCCCTACCTTGTTGCTGAGGTCGCAGGCAATTGCTTCCACTGTACCTTGTCTGGTGTGAAGTGCGACCATAGCTCCGTGTTAGCTCATGAACACAGAAGAGAATGAGCAGTAGAATGTAGTACTGCAAAAAATAGTATATAAACATATCCTGGAGGTGCAGAAACGCATTGAACACGTTGACAATACCGGGTCATTTGCTGAGATTCTTGTCTATGCGGCCTTGAGTGGGCTGATCTTCATTGCAAAACGCATGGGGAAGAATGTGTCGGCAGTGGCCCCAGAGATCCAGTAGTTGCAACGGCTTAGCAGAACAGATAAGGCAAGCATGAATAATTGTAGAGAAACTTACATGCGGCTGACCAACTTCGTAGGACTTCACTGAACTCAACAATGCCTTCGTGCTCCAGACTGGCTTTTGCTGGGAAATGGCTGCGGAGCTGCAAGATGGAACTTCAAGACTCTGATATGGCTCCCCCCGAAAAGGGGTGGCAAATGCAGTAAACATAATAGTCAGCATGCCCAAGGAAGCTCCTTTCCACGGGCCCGTTCGAACAAGGAACTTCGAGACGGCTTCTCGGTGTCGGCCACCTTTTTCCGGCCTAGGCGATCTATGTTGGGCTGGTTGACTCGTTCACCTCACGGGTCTCCAACCCTAGCAGCAGGCGTGACATGCCATGACTGGGGAGCAATTTCAGGGCATCCGGAAAAAAGGCTTTGAGGTGGGAGGCATGTCTGTACTATACTTGTTAGGTATTGTTTGATTTGCCATTCACGCGTTCACGTTTTTTTGAAAGCAGAAGGCTTGGAGAACAAATTTGCAAAAGAGAGAGAGAGAGATAGATAGATAGATATATATATATATGTCAAGAAGAATCCTTTCACATGCCATTCAGTCACTTGATGTCACTTGGATGTTTCTTGCTCGTTTGGTGGTTTCTTCCGTGCTGATGCTCAACATGCTCGGTAATGTTCAGCAGCTTGCAGGCGAACAGCAGCAATGGTGTCTTGGCCAGAAGTTTTGGCTCTCAAGGTGCGTGCTCATGATAGGGAGCTATGCAAATCACTGACCGAGGTTTGGATAGTCTTCTTGCTTGTCTTGATTCTCCCAGCATGGTTCTGGTGCCCCTTGCTTCGGTATCGCTTTCACTGCCAGAAGGCAGCTTCAAGGAAAACCAGACGATGCTCAGGTACATTCTTCCAAAAACGCTGAAGGCGGGAGTGTGGGGTTGACCACGAATGATTGAGCTCAGCTCCTGACAAATTAGCCAGGCAGAGGGCAAGGATCAAGAAGGCGCAAAAGGAAGCGAGGCCAAGTGCCGAGCCAATTGGGCGTATTGTCGGTTGAACACACACACACACACTCACCAGAGTAACATGGCATGCAAGACCATCTCCCTTTTCCAGCTCCTGAATTGCTTCGCAACACTACTAGATGCTACTAGTACGTCACAGTAATTTTATTGCTGTTTTTTGCAGGGGCTACATATTTTTCGACATGCTTTCCACTATATAGTGTGCCAGGGAGATGCCAAGGATGCGAAGGATCCTCCAAAAGAGACACCAGCGAAGCCTGCAGAGCCCAAACCAGAAGAGCCCAAGGCGGATGCACCGACACCCGCAGCACCAGCACCGACACCGGAAGCTGCACCGGAAGCTGCGGCGACAGAGGCCAAGGCAGAGCCTGAAGGAGCAGAGGAGGCCTGAGTTGTTTTTCTTTTTTGATGTTTCTTTGCACTTCCAAAATGCAAGAAACCAGTGGCCTTTGACTGCGTGGTTTGTTCTGCATGTTTTCCTAAACAGTTAATTTGTCGCAAAGACGGTTGATAGTTGGTGAAGTTCCGCTCGAATTTGTTAGGAGTTCTGAGTCAAGTTTCGAAGCTCGGCGGAACAAGGGGTTGTTGGCATGTTTACTTATTCTGGGATGGCTCACTGGTTTGCCATATATGGCCGCCTCATCGCGCCATCAATTTAGGCGTGGGCTGTCAGGTTCATCCAGAAATTTAACAGAGCTAGACAAAGCTCATTTTGGCTCGATGCCGATGCCCGCAAAAGGCTATCAAACCATCACGATAACATATCCATGTATATACACACATATACGCACCTATTTATACACAAAGTCTAGAGTCTAGAGCTTCCGAAGCTTCCTCCAGCTAACATCGTTGACTTGTTGGTTTTTAGACTTGCATGCACATGGGCCAGTTGACCTGCAGCACCACAATGCGCGGCGCATTGTGGTGGGGCAGGTAAACTGGCCCATGCGCCGCAAACATTTGCAAACGTTGGTGTGAAGTTCCAGAGACAGAAACTTGTTCCTGGTATATAGTAAATTGTTCCCTGCATAGGGTGGGTTGTGGTGCCTTTTTTTGGTCATGCAGAAGGAAGATGCGTGTAGAAATATGAATTGCAACAGCCCCTCCTAGCGGTTCACAACCTGAGTGATTCATCGCCAGTTACAAGATTGATGGAAGAGCTGCGATGTTTGAATTTTCTTTCGACTCCAGTTTCCACGTGACGTTTGCATGGCATCTGAGGCACCTGCAAGGAGCACGAATTAAGAACTGACCCAACTGCGAGCTCAGATTTGAAGGAAAAGAACCGTGATTGTTTTTCATCGGCTCTTTTTTGCACAGAAATCAATGTCAACAGTACAGCACACATGCATAACGTGCACACGAATGTACACTACACATGTAGCAGTTCCTCAAAGCAGTCGACCTGAAACGCTAAGGACGAGAACAACAAATTATACAGCTAAAAGTTGTAAAGGGAAGACTAGGGGGTTTCAGACAATCCCAACTCAGCGCATTCGTCGTTAATATTTATGTCAATATCTCTGTCTGGCAGCCATGACAACCATGACAATGAAAGACATGTTTTTCTCCTTGTGGGACGTGGGGGCAGCTCTCTTGGGATGAAATGATTGACATGAACCGTATGTCAATTACATGCCGAGCCTTTCTTTGAGCTTATTATTTATTCTGTGTTAATCTATGTTTTTTGACCTTTAGACCCTTTTCATTTTGCCTTTGGGGCATGCTGAGCCTGCCAAGCCTTGATATGCTTGTTTGACTCGAAAGCTGCAGGCTGCTCCATGGCCCTTGCTTGTGCCTGGGCTTCTTTGGGCGAAAATGCGCAGCGGCGCTCCGACTGGGAAGCGCAGCGATCCTTTGTAGCCCGGGTCGAGCCTTGGCAAAGTGATTTGAGGACGACGACGGAAGACGAACGCCTTCAGTAATGACAACTCCTGGGCGCATTTGGTTGATTCCCCCCTGGAATGTTCATTGGCAAGCTGGTGATTGAGGGGGTCACCAGCTACACAGAGTCGTATAAGACGCATAAGTGTGTATAATATATATAATATATAGCAATGTCCATGATTTGGGTGTCTTTTGCGAGCCTCCCGCCTTCAAGCGCCGGTGTCCTTGCTCAAGCCACACTCTTTCAGCATATCTTCCATGGCGATCTTCCACAGGGCTTTGGCTCGGCGCCTGAGCCTGGCTCCACCTCGACTCTTTGGGCGGGTCGGAGGGGTGCGGTTTTCAAGTGGTGCAAGTGAGGTTCCGAAGCCGACGCAACTCCAGATGCGGAGGCTTTTCATCACCTCCGCAGTACCCTTTGTGGCTTTCGGCATCGTTGATCAGAGTGTCCTCCTTTACGCCGGTGATGCCATTGACAACACCTTAGGGGTAACACTTGGTTTGCCCACCATGGCAGCTGCAGCCATGGGTCAGGTGGTGAGCGATACCTGCGGAGTGGCTTTTGGAGGTACCATTGAAGCAGCAGCTCTCAAACTGGGCCTTCCACTGCCTGGCTTGACAGATGCCCAGCAGCGATTGGGCAGTGTGAAAAGGACATCGACCTTGGGTGGTGTTTGTGGTGTGATTCTCGGGTGTTTCATTGGCATGGGCAACTTGCTCATCATCGACCTGAAAGCTGCTGAGCGGGCCAAGAAGGAGAAGGAGTTGGCGAAGATCATGAAAACCGTCATGGAGGATGGCCGGGCTGCCCTGGAGTGTGATCGGGCAACACTTTGGGCTGTGGAGGAGGATTGCAATGAGCTTTGGAGCACCTTCGCTTCGGGTGTCGATGGCAGTTTGCGAATACCCAAGAGTGAAAGCAGCATAGCAGGATGGGTAGCCTGCAACAACCAAATGGTCAACATACCCGATGTCACGAAAGACGACAGATGGGCCCGAAAAACAAACTCAGACTATGAGATCAAGTCTATGCTTTGCGCCCCAGTGGTTGTAGAAGACAAGGTTGTGGCTGTGATACAGCTGCTGAATAAGCTGAATCCGCAGGGCAAGACAGTAATCTTCGACGGGCCTGATGAACGGGCATTGAAAATGATGGCAGGCCACACTGCAATGTTTATGTCGCAACTGTCGTAGGTGGCCACTTTGTACATTAATTATCCGCAGGTTGGGCCCGCAAGTGTTTCTCCAGCCTGCTGCGCAGAAGAGTTTCAATTCAATCTGCTTTGTTTCAGAAATGAACGCGTCGTGAAAAAGCGCATGCCCGATTAAGTATTGAGGCAAGGCACCTTGGGAAGGCAGGGGCAGAGAATAATGTATACCAAAATGACATAGCATGTCAAGAGTTCGACAAGTAGAAATCTTGGGCTCACATCCAAGGAGGCTTCGCTTCGCCGCTTGGCCACACTGTGGTTGAGGGCACAATGACAATTTCAATCAATCCACTGTATTGAAGTAGTTGGAAGTTATGGTCATCGTCATAGCTGGACTCTTATCAGGTGATGTTGGTGACCATGATCACTTCAATGTAACGAGGTGCCATGCAGAGCAACTACACGATCCTGGACTGGTTGAGCTCCCAATGGCCAACCTTTAGGCATTCGCTCCCACAGCTTTTCGTCTTACCACCACGTGATTTGGAGAAGCGAATCTGGCCTCGGGAAGTGGAGTCAGATAGCTTGGGACATCTTGGGACATCTTGGGATATGCCCTTTTGACAAAGGGACACGTTTGCCTTGACAGGATTTTGCACAGGATGCAATTCAGCCTACTTCCAAAGGAAGCAGCTGATGTGGAAGAAGGTTGGGTTGAAGGTTTTCTTCTCTTTTTGCTGTGTTGCGTAGCTGGCAGGTTACTGGATGCAGAAGGACCTGGTGCCGCTGGAAGCTGACACAGGCCTCCGGCAGATTTCGATCCTCATGGTGGTACTACCGCGAGACTCCAGAAATAGAAATAAAATGAAATAAACCATAATGAACCCTCAAACCATCTCAAACCTACATCCACAAGTCAAGTCTTTAAATTTTTGATCAGGAAGACCGATGCGCTTTGTCTTCAACGTCGGCTTTTACAGGCAGCTCTGAGTTGTTCCTCGTGGGCCAGACTGACTTTGGCTGTTTTGTTTCAGAACCGCTCGCTGGCTCGATAGGCCAGATGCATTGTACATAGACGCGGCAGCTGACATTGCGACCTGGCCGGATGAACGCATGGTTGACATGATGCATCATGCTCTGACTGGTCCACACATGAGAGGAAGGTGGACAACCGATTTTTGCGTGCGTCCACACAAACTGCTGCCGTGATTTTACTACCTGAGGTCAGCACGGATATGCTTCGCACGCTGCCAGCTTTTTTTGGCCTACTCATGGCACGGCCTGGGGAGAGGCAGTTGCGATGTCAGACGGTCTGGGTTGGGACTGCGAGGATGTGCATGCTTGCAAGCTCAGATCGCAAGCAGCCGGCACATTAATTAAGTCTCAGCCAGGTGGAATCTGGGACTTGCATATACTTCGCCTCTTGGTTGGCAAAATAAATAGGCTCTGCCCACCAGAGTGCAAATTTTCATTCACCAGAAGCTCTCCTTCGATTGGCTGTTTTACGTCAGTGCAACACGTCTGGTGACCAGGAACGACTATGCAGATTTGATTCCCTCCAAGGACAAGAGAGTCAGATGCATAACACACCTCGCGCGCTTCAGGATTGGATGTCCAGCTTGATTTGTCAGGATTTGTGGAGACTGCACGCGAGCAAGCAGAAGCTTCTCTACATGCCAGAGCTCCAAGAGGTTCTGGGTGAGAAGGCCACAAGCCCGCTTAACCTTCACGAGTGGTTCAAGATGTGTAACCAAAACATCCCGGTTGCACCAGGACCAGCAATGCCGCGTGCAGCTTGGCGCTAGAGTTGAGATGTATAGAAGGGTATAATGAAACAAACATCGAAACTGACTGTTTGTCACGTTTGTGTTCTCTCTAATCTTTCAATGGCACAACCTGTGGCCAGGTACTATGAAGCGCCACCCAGCAGCACAGAAGTTACTCTTTGGATTCTTGACCCATCTTGACCCAGACCACGACAGATTTTTCTCAACTGCCCTCATCGTGGGTACTTTCGTACCACTTGATCCAAGGCTGAACCGCTGGCAGGTCAGTGGGAAGCTGGCGAGCCAGGTGAGCATCGGTGGAACCGACGTCGCCCACCTTTGGCGTGTGGGACCAACAGCTGCCCTTCCGTTCGATCCAGGTCGGTGGAATGCCACAGTGCTTCGATATGCCAACAGCTGCTACCAAGCTGAAAGCCTTTGCTGCCAAGCAGGACTGGGACCCTATGGAGGGCAGCTTCTTTAAGTCTTCATTTGCGTTTGCCAACTTCGACCGTTTTCATTCGTTCCCTTGTTCATCCATTTTCCTCTCAAGGATCGTATGGCCTTCGTGCGGAAGCCAGAAGGTCGCCCCGTGGCACATGGCCATGCTGCGGCGGTCGCCCTCTTTGAGTCTGACGAATTGAGGTGCTTGGGGCGGTCGTGGTATCGAGATCCGCTTTGGCATCGACGACCTCATTCCAGATGGTCAAGAACACGAGGCGCACCATTTTGATCCATTTTGCCATATTTGGCCCATTCCAGTCACAGGAAATGACATGAATATGAAACAATCAGGGCAAAAAGAGTATGAAGACATATGAAGAGATATGACAAGCACGAGTCCTGTGTGAGGCAACTGGCACATGTGAGTTCCAGCCATTAGAGGCCAGCCTTTGAACATGACAGAAGTACGCATCAAAAGGCTGTGACACTCTTTGCGTGCACACCCGAGCTTTGTGCACACCTGTTGGAAAAAACGGGTCAGTGGGGCGAGGATGCACAGTGCTTGGGCCTGACCGAAGCGGATGACCCACAAGCATTTGCCTCCAAGGAAGCTTGCAGTCACATGGCATACAAGCGTAAAATGATGACCTTGGAAGAACTGTCGAGAGCCGAAGTGATCCGTGCCATCACTCAGGTGATTCGTGCTGCAAGATGGGCCTTAGATGTGAGGCATGGAACTGGCGAAAGACCGAGGGTTGCTGGGTGACTTGCTTGAATTTTTGGTGCCATATTTGGCAATGGGGATCCTCTAGCTTCAGTGTTTGTTTGTCTCTTCTGAGCGGCAAGCATACCTATATATATATATTTTTTATTTATTTGTTTGGACCTTCATTGCTGCCCAAGGTTGGCAGCCCACGGTATTGCACACCATCCAACCCTTTCTACCTTGGTGGATGGAAAGGAGGGCGCCGCCTCCCTACAGTTGCTGCCAGCTCTGCCAAGCAGACTCTTTGCTAAAGCTGCCATCCCGTGTTGAGACATTCATGGATCTGTGAGTGTTGACCTGAACCCTCCAAAAGTTCAAATTCGACTCCCTCCATCTCACCTTCTCTTTATTGGGAAGATGTTTATTGTGATCCCATTGGCCACTTGATTTGAACGGCCCGGAGTGTCTTCCTCGAAAGCCAAGAAGGACAGACGTTGCCAAAGCTTATTGAGACGTGATATTCCTCCTTGTCAAGGCAGTTGTGTTTCTGGCATTGTGGACATTTGTCGAGAGATCTTTGTTTCACCCAACGTGCCCAGAGATTGTGCCAAGGAGGGCGGTCGTGCAGCAATACATTGTGGATCCAGTCCAGTACCGGAAGCTTGGAAGCAAGATGCAAGATGTGAACAAATGGATGACAAGTAGCGACCCACAGTCACAGAAACGAAAGGCCCGGCAAGGGATGGCAAGGGTCAAGCGGCTGTGGATCATGGCACCCGGATCCCCTTTCAGGGTAGCTTGTCCTCCTTAATTAATCATCCATTCTGTTCATTTCTACCTGGTTAACCCAGGTAGATCAGGAAAGGCCCAGTGCCATGACCCACAGCCGATCGACACATTTCCCAGTCTTGACAGCCAAGAGCGGAGGTTGGAAGGCATTTGGCCACCAATCACCGTGAAGACTGACATCCGGATCTATGGAACAGTGGTTTCGATGGATCCGTTCCGCATCTTGGACATCACATGGCAAGGGTTGTGGCACCTGAAGCTTTGACAGTTGGGTGGAGGGGCACTTTGTACACTTTTTTTCTTGTGATGCTGTGATGCTGGTGGAATCCTGCACAGCCTGCACCACAAGGTTTTTATGTCAGCGAGTATGGACACTTGGGTGCATGTTATTTTTTTTCACACTCTCATAGTCCATTCCCTACTCCTCAAGAGATCTCGGAACCCAGCCGCTTTCTGAGGCTATTTCCGGTCGGGCTTTTTGGAGAAAAACTACTCGGCCCAGCGCAACGAGGACTTTGAGGAGCTCTCAGTGATTGGTTGAGCCTTGCAACATAACGATATATATATATATAACGATTTTGTTACGATCATCCAGAGAACGGTTGGCCGCTTTGAAAGGACCTGTTAATGCACGTGACCCACCACATTCCAAAGATTGAGGCACAGAGACCATGTCCAGACCGAAAGAAAGTGAGAGCGCGCCTTGCCCTCAGGCGGGGACCTATCAATGTCCAACAGCTCCAAGCTGGGAGCATCCGGAGGGTGCTGAGCACGATGCAGGCTCCGGAGGCGAGAGCCAAGAATCGCGTCGATGCTAGTTCAACCGAACGGCAGTTCTTCAGGCATGTACTGTACTCTGATGTACTCTGTTGGACTGTGTTCAGTTTCTTCAATCAGAGTTCGTTTGTGACTGAAGACTGGGTCACTAAGTCTAAGCAGTCTAAGCAGCTGTTCTTCCAATGCAGCAGGCTCCCTGCACAAGTGGTTTCGCATTGCGGAGGAGCAGAATGGTTTGGATCGAAGGGTGTCGGACTTGGAAGTATTGATGTGCACTCATGGGTGAAAGGAGTCAGCAATCTTGCCATGTTGTGGTTGTCCCAGATGTCCTGTTCAAGGAAGTGTGGAAGAACATCAAGCTCTCACTGGCCGTTTTCCTGCTGCCTGGCTTTGTCTGTAGAAATTGCGGGCCTTCGGGGATTGATTGTATTCCAAACGGGCGCCTCCTAGCATCAAGCGTCTTTAAGTGAGAAGCAGAACCAGGCTAAAAGGTGCGCAAAGAGTCTTAGAGGTAAAAAGATGTAAAAAGAGGCTTAGACTAAAGCAGTTTTTGGAGACAAAGGAGGTGGAGAGATGCAAAAAGTCCACAGAGGCGTAGCTTTGCGAAGTGAATGATGCTCGCAAGAAACAGCGGGGCTTCGAGGTGCAAAGAGGCAGAGCGAAGTCGAGATGAGGCTTAGTTTTTCTGTTTCCAAGGTCTTTAACAATATATATATATATACATAGTATAGCATTCCTATTCGGGAATTAAACGGCCTGGCCATATTTCCCCAAGAGCCGACCACACGGGTGTGTCGAGTACCTACTTCACAACAGATTGACCTTGAAAAACATTGCATTTTCGCAGTATCAGTATATAACATATGCTTACTTTTGCCCAGTACTCTCCATAGGCCTTGCGTGGTAGAACACATGGTAATTACACATTTTGACTGTTTCTTCCAAGAAAACGCCTCAGCTTGGGACTATGACTAAGCCCTAGCTGGCCGTTTTCTAAAGCTGGATCGCCAGTGCGTAGCACCGCTTCGACAAACCTGCCTGCGGTGCCTCCTCGCAGCCTGCGCACAACACCTGCAACGCACCAATCCACCAAAAGAGGTTGTCATGTGGCCGTTTGTCTTCACTTTAGAGCTGTCAAATGACTAAGAGGCGCAAAGAGAGGTGTACAGGAGCAACGGCTCCATTGTAGCCACGCTGCCGAGAGAGAGAGAGAGGGAGAGGGGGACAAACGTGAACCTTTGAGCTTTGATGCCGCGAATGCGCTACCAGACGCTGCTTTGAAGAGTCGCCAGCCATAGATGCCGACAGGCTGAAGTGAAGGCGTTGGAGAAATAGGAAAGCAGACTTGGCTTGCTTTTCTCGCTCCACCTTCAGGTTATCAGCGAGAGAGAAGCTGAACTGTGCTTCCAATGTGCCACAGATGCACCCAGACATGCCAAGTATGTAAGAATGAAAGGCTTAAATAGGTCAGAATCGACGTGATGCACAGCAACCAAAGGGTCTGGGAAAGCTGCGTGCCCGAAGTTGGAAAAATGTGGTTGAGCACGAGCTTGCCCTAGGCAGTGCCACATGCTTGCGGCTCTGTCGGCTTCCATTTCTTCTCAGACCTCGTTGTGGACAGACAGGGCAGGGCTGCTAGGCGACACTTAGACCCAGCCCGGATCGGCTAGTCCCTCGTGACAGAAAGCAATCGGGTCTCAAGCTGGAAGCTTCGTCAGAAGCTGACAACTCCATACCCAAATTCACACGGCGTGACGAACTCCCAGAAGAACTGATCCCAGGGAATCGTACTCTGACGGGCCATGTAGAGTGAAACCGTTTCTCCAAGGCCTGGCTCATGGAGATCCACCCCACTTTGGCCATCAAATCGCCCGGCCTGGGAGATCCTGAAGCTGGCTGGGCCTGGGACCCAGAAAAAAGAGACAGAAAGGAACTGTGAAGAGAAAGAAATGATCAAGGCATGTTAGGCTATGTTAGGCTAGGATGTTGGACGAGTGAGACATTTTCATAAATCTTCAAAGAGTATGGCACGTCTCAATGCTGAGCATCCTGTGTGAGCAAGGTGGAGGTTCTTACACGTTCGACACGTCAAGGGACTCTTGGAACCTTGTCCAGGACTAACCTGACCCGGCTGGCTTAGACGGCTATAGTTGGGGGGGGCGATGCCTCACAGCAGGTAGAAAATTCTGTTTATCGCAGCATTTGAGTCATCCGTTTGTCACCCTTTGCGATTCCTCCGATCGTTTGTCATCCAAGGATCGTTGGCAATGAGCTTCCTGGGCTGGGCAGACCTTCCATACCGCCAGTGGGCGGCCAACACCCAAGTAGAACTTCCTTGCGAAGATGGGTGCAAGTCATGCGCGTTGATCAGTGACTGTGGTTGCTTGCCGAAGTGCAGAAGGAATCATCTCCGTGGCCATTTTGACTCAAGCTTTAGCCACTTTAGCCCAATGATCTTTGAATGATTTGAATGCTACTTGCCTAGGAGAATGGGTGCTGTTGCCTTACAAGCGCCGGCTTTCGTTTTGTCTCCTTCTACAACGGCAATCCCCAGACGTCCGGCATCTGCCGAAGCTCAACTGTGGGGCGCATCCGGAGCGTGCCCAGCAGCACAAGCCTGTCTCATTGGTGCTTTGTTTCCTGGGGCACTGCGGTTGGCCAGGAAGCCCAACCGAAGGACATACCATCACAAGAGCCACAAGATTCAACGTTGCGCAGCTGCCACAGACTCTGTGCCGGTGGACCGTGAGCGCTACACAGATGCAGCATGGCAAGCAATGCAGGATGCACCACAGATTGCGGAACAGTGCCAATCTCAGTATGTGGAGCCCGAACATGTGTTTCTAGCCTGCTTGGACCAGCAAGTCTCCACCACTGGAGGCCTGTGTGCCCGGATCCTCGAAAAGGTGGGGATTGCCAAGCAGGCAGCCAAAGATCGGATCATGGATTGGAACAGCAAACAGCCAAAGGTGACATCGCCTGGGAGTTCCATGGGTAGCGCAGCATCCCGAAGTCTCGTGACCATGATTTCTCAAGCTGACGCAGCCACTTCGGCATGGGGTGACAAGTACATCTCTGTGGAGCACCTGGTCCTTGCCTTTTGCAAGGATGATCGCTGTGGAAAACGCTTCTTCTCAGATGTTGGCGTTGATGAAGCCCAACTCAAAAAGGCCATTGATGAGGTACGCGGCAGCAGCAAGGTCACCAGTCAGAACCCTGAGAACACCTATGAAGCACTCAAGACATATGGCACAGATTTGACCAGCATGGCCCGAGAAGGAAAGCTCGACCCCGTCATCGGCAGAGATGACGAGATCAGGCGAGTGATCCAGATCCTCGCCAGGAGATCCAAAAACAACCCAGTCATTATAGGCGAGCCTGGTGTTGGCAAGACTGCTATTGTCGAAGGATTGGCACGACGGATCATTGATGGTGATGTTCCACAGGCCTTGAAGGACAAGGAGGTGATCTCATTAGATATTGGAGGCATGGTCGCCGGTGCCAAATTTCGAGGTGAGTTTGAGGAACGATTGAAAGCAGTATTGAAAGAGATCAAGGATTCAGATGGCAAGATCATTTCGTTCATCGATGAAATCCACACCATCGTGGGTGCCGGAGCTAGTGGTGGTGCCATGGACGCTGGGAACTTGCTGAAGCCCTTGCTTGCTCGAGGGGAGCTGCGCTGTGTGGGTGCAACTACTTTAGATGAATACCGGCAGTATATCGAGAAGGACCCGGCATTGGAACGGCGTTTTCAGCAAGTTTTGGTGCAAGAGCCCAAAGTCCCTGATTGCATCAGCATTTTGCGAGGGCTCAAGCCCCGCTATGAGTTGCACCATGGTGTGCGCATTTCAGACAGGGCGGTTGTGGCGGCAGCCGTTTTGAGTGACCGCTACATCTCGGACCGCTTCCTTCCCGACAAGGCAATTGACCTCATGGATGAAGCTTCTGCCAAAGTGAAAATGGAAGTGACCTCCAAGCCCGCAGAACTGGAGCGCCTGGACAGGAAGATTCTGCAATTAGAAATGGAGAGGTTGAGTGTGGGTGAAGATAAGGACAGCCAATCAGTTGCCCGCATGGAGGGCATCAACGAAGAGTTGGACAAGCTTCGGGCTGCCCAGAGTGAGCAAGAAGAGAAATGGCAGAAAGAGCGTGAAGTTATCAATAGCTTGCAAGACCTCCGCCAGCAAATTGAGAATCTCGAGCGGGAGCTTGCAGAGGCCGAGCGTAGCTTCAACTTGGAAAGAGCTGGGCAGATCAAGTATGGCGAACTCTTGGCCGCGCAGAAGAAGATGGAAGAGGCTGAGTTGAATGCTAGCAATGAGGATGACAGCGCAGAGCTGGTGAATGAACGTGATATCCAAGAGATTGTAGCAATGCAGACTGGCATTCCAGTGGAGAAGATGTCCATGGGAGATCGCCAACGGCTGCTGAACCTGGAGGAGCAGCTACACAAGCGTTTGATTGGTCAGGATGACGCAGTTCGTGCCCTTGCTGAGGCAATTCAGCGATCGCGCTACGGACTCGCAGACCCCAATCGACCAATTGCCTCCTGCCTCTTCTTGGGTCCGACAGGAGTTGGCAAAACAGAGCTGGCGAAGTCCCTAGCTGAGTGGCTTTTTGATTCAGAGGAAGCTTTGATCCGAGTGGACATGTCCGAATACATGGAGAAGTTTGCCGTGTCTCGTTTGACAGGGGCGCCTCCAGGCTATGTGGGTTATGAAGAGGGTGGACAGCTCACTGAGCCAGTACGAAGGCGGCCCTACTGTGTCCTGCTCTTCGATGAGATGGAGAAAGCACATCCAGATGTCTTCAATTTGTTGCTGCAGATCCTTGATGATGGAAGATGCACCGATTCGCAGGGCCGGACCGTTGATTTCAAGAATACCGTCATCATCATGACATCCAATGTGGGAAGTGATGCGATTGCAGAGTTGGGCAACGATGGCAATGCGGCAGAAAAGATGGAACAGGTCACTGAAGCTGTGCGTGAAGCCATGGCTGATGTGTTCCGTCCCGAGTTCCTCAACCGCATCGATGAGAACATCATATTTAGACCTTTGAACCGTGCAGACTTGAGGGAGATTGCCAAGCTGCAGCTGAATCGGGTTGAGAAGAGGCTTGCTGACAGGAACATTTCAATCGAAGTTAGCGAAGCTGCCCTTGATTTGATTGCTCAGCGTGGCTATGATCCAACCTTTGGCGCCAGGCCAATCAAGCGATCCATCGTAGCCAACGTGGAGACACCATTGGCACAGAAGGGCCTCAGAGGTGAGTTTAATGACGGTGACACTGTCAAAATTGATGCCTCTGGTGACGAGCTCACCTATACGAGCACATGAGCCTTTTGATCAAGCTGATCAGGGCAAGGTTACCAAGTAGAGTGGCTGTGCTGGCCACCAAGACCCCGCCAATCTATACGTTTCCGTAGGCAAAAACAGCGTTGTGAAGGAGGCCCAGTGAGGCTGCTTTTCAACTATGCGGTCCCATCTCAGGCCAGGTTGCATTCATCTCCTGGGCTGCATTGGCCTCTCTCACTTCTCTCATTGCATGTTTGCTCCTCTCACACTTGGCAACCTCTCACTTGGTCAGCACATGTCAGCACATGTTCTCGAATCGTTTTTTATGCTTTCGGCTTTCGTTTACGGAGCTATTTATTTGCATATCGCGTCTTCCTCATATCATTTCATCCAACTGTTGCACGTTGGTGTAGTTTCTGCAGACAAGGACTTTCGCTCACGGGTTGAAATCTCATGCTGCCGAGGAATCATTGTTGAAAGCCAAGCTTCTATCACGCCACCGCTGGTGGCTTGAAGTTCGAGGCCGGGTGCAAGGTAGTCAGGAGGGAGAAAGACAGACAAACCAAGTCACCTTGCAGCCGACATTTGCAGAACAAAGGCTTGGAGCGCCACCTCCAACAGCAACGCAGGCTGATGCCAGGCTTGGTGCTGTGGGATGTGAAGTTAACGTAAATTAGGCAGGGTAGGGCTAGCATTGTGCACATGATATTGATGTTGAGTTCTAGCCAACCTCAAAAAGGAAGTAGCCTGTTGTTGACATTTGCTTGCACTCTGAATTATTGCTCTGGAATCGTTCTGGCGTCATGTTTTCCCGTGTTTTCCCACATCGTCAACCAATTGCAAGTTCCAAACTTTCACGGTCTCCAGCGTCCTCGTGTGACGCCATGTGGAACCACGAGCGCATACGAGCGCTGGGAGACGGAATGGAATGCAGGTGCATCCGTCAGTGTTCATTGGATACACCAAGAACGGCTTGGCGACGGCAGATCTTAGCAGGTTGCCGCCGATTCTCTGGACCATTCGAGTTATGGCACTGACCAGGGGTGCGAGTTATGGCACCTGCTCCAGAAGCTTCGGAAGCGGAACGCCGTGGAGAATGGTGGCCTTTGATTGAAGTGAAGATTCAAAAAAAAACGCTCCAGCAAGTCCGGTTCAGAAAGCCTGCAACAAGAAGCAGAATCAGAAACGGACACTAATTAAGACAGAACAAAATAAGTATATATTAATATATATATACTGTATATACACCGTATGCGCCCCCAAAGTGCATACTGCTTCCTCAGTCAGTACAGGATGCCAAAACTAACTAGCTCATGTGTCAGCTTAGCGCACACGAGAAGATTGGGAAACTGTAGACACTGGAGTTGGGCAAAGTACGACAATACAACTGTCAACGTTTCACCAGGGATCAAGCATGTGAGTCAGGCTCTTTTTCACCCCGAGCTGATATCATTGCTAGATTCTAAATACTATAGCTTGAAGACAAATTGTGGGTTGACACATTGTCATTCAACTCATTCATGTATTGGCACCGGGATGTCCCTTTTCAAGTGTGTGCAGATCACTTTACTATAGAGTCCTTGTATCTTGGTCTGCGCAATGGCGCGCCGCTGCAGCATCCTCAAACATGCCTGCTTGCTACTTACCTTTCTTGGCCCCTGGGCATTCATCAGGCTGGCGCCTTGGGGCCTTGTTATGCCTTTCTGAAAGGGCACGTCGTGTTCTCCAAAGTGAACGCCCTCAGGATGCCAACAGGGAGGTCCGGGGTTGGCCGCACACTGTCAGCGCGGCGCGCTCAAGAGAATCCATTTGATGCTCCGATCTCAGTTTGGTTGAATCTGAGATCTGGTGCTATTCAGACTGTTTGTCTACGTCAGGTGCTTGGCCTGCCGCGTGGCACCAGCAAGACTGACTCTTGGCATTCCATGGCAAGCTGGGTGTGTGTGCACTGGGGTAGGCACGGATACCTGCAGTGTACGCCCAAGCCTAGCCTCGGAGAAGGGAAGCATGCTGAGTTGTTATTGTCATTTTACCAGGCCCCAGTGCCTGGGAGGTGGCAGCAGTCATGCAGGCTGTTTGGCGGCTGTTTTGCGTTGAATTTCTTCAGTCAAAACGGTGCGTTGCTCAAGGCCCGCAGGGCTTGTTGCTAGTAGGGCCTTAGGAGGGTCTTCGTCTTCCAGCCCAGAGCGAGTTCTGAAGATGCCATTTAGCATGCTGAAGACTGAAGATGTCGTTTTGTTTTTTTGCCATCGCCTTTATGATCAACTGCTTCGAGTCTTGTCAAGCCCAATTTGTTTAGGCCACCCGCAAGTCCTTCAGACAAATTGCGCTTGCAGAGCACCCAGACGTGAATCCGGAAGACCCAGAAGCAAAGGAGCGCAGCTGGGCTGAAAGGAGTTGACCGTGTGGGCTGTGCAGCGCAGCTGGTGCTTTTGATGTGCGCATTGTCAGGCCATGCAGAGCGTGTCACATTGACCCCCAAGGATTTCAGAAGCTGGTGACAGCCTACAACGCCTCCCAACAGCACTAGTTGGTGGACACGTTAGATGGGGAAGAGGTTAACGGGACATCATGGCAGTCGTGACGCGTGGCCCCGCTAGAACGAAGGCCAACCAAGAGCTCTCGCTGAGGCCATCATGGGTGATGAGATCTTACCAGATGAGGTCATGGAGATCAGGGTGCAGATGACCAAGCGCTACCAAGAGCAACCTGACAAGCGGCCCCTGTCAAAAGCGAGATGGGCTTTCGCACTGGTTCAGCAGATTTCAGGAGGGCCTAAAATGTCATGATATGAGATCATCAGCCGAGGCGAATGAAGGATGAGATGCGAGCTGCCAGCGGCTTTATGTTCATGGGCAGCGCGCGGCTAGTTCAAGGAGTGACTCGGTCAAACCTGGATCAGGATAGTAGGTGCCATGCTGTGCTCCACACGTGTCACATGCCAGCAGTTCACAAGATTATAAGATTGCACCGAAAGCTTTCTACAAGATGTGAAGTCGTCGTGACTAGAATACTGGAAAAGCTGGGCCAGAGTGGGGCGGAACATCTCAGGTTGCTACGGTCATATTCTTTGGGATTCTATTTGCCTAGATCCCAGCTTGAAGTGGCCAAGATTGGTGATGATTGGTGAACACTTGCAGCTTGTTTGTCTCGAAAGCTTCGCATGTCTCAGGCCTTAAGCCAGTCAGATCAGGATACCGTGACGTCTTTGCTGATGCCTCCTCAACGGCGAGGCTTTTGAATGCATAGAATCGAACAAGTCTCGGGGACGTCCGATGCGCAGCTTTTGTGCGCTCGATCGACTGGGACGTCCCGGCCACAGGGGGGCACAGGATTCAAAAAGGGACCACCACACCACCACTACCACCATATTTGTGATGGGGCCAGGAATCCGATTCACATCTGGCAGGGAATCGACCCCTGCAATCATTTTCAGGGGTCAAGCAGCTCTGAAGGCTCCAGCGCTCACGAACCGTTGGCGATTGCTACGCCGTTGTAGTTCAGAGCGAATGATGCTTCGTCTCACCAGGGATCAATATGGATCACTGCTTATCAATTTTCGCTTGTTCCAGCCCAAGCAACGGCAGAAAGAAAGGTTGAGTGGCACCAAGTGACTAACAAAAGGACACACTTTTGTCCACGAGATGCAGGTTGGAGTTGGGAGGCTCCGAGTATTGCAGGCCTTTTGTCCAAGATCTTGGTTGAGGACTTGGGCTTTGCACCACTAAGGGGTCACCGGTCACTGCATGTGGAAAGGTTTTATCAAACGTGCTTCGCTCAAGGAGCACTTGGCCTGCCGCGTGGCCGTGGTCCAGGTGCCGGTTAGGTAAAAAATACCGAATACCTGCGCCGGCTTTTTGCCTAAGGAAGGGTTGAAACACATTGAGAAACACATTTGGATATATACAGGGAACGCAGCTTGCATGTCAGCTTGAACGTGTTTGGGAACTTCATTGAACTGCCTAAGCCACTCCTGCACAAGCACGGCGGCTGTGTTGGTGTGGGTGGCTCAAGCACTTATATAATCATATGATGTACTGACGAAATGGGAAAGGCTGCCGACGACACGATGAGTCAAATGCTCATGTTTCGCTGGCAATTCTCAGACAAGTGAATCTTGCTCAAACAGCGTTGAGTATTAGAAGCAAATCAGTGCTATAGCTGTTGTTCACCGATGACCTTTGTTCCAAACCCGCCTGCCATGCGAGTTGGTGCAGCAAAGGCCACCAAGCGCGGGTTTGTGCTTGTAGCTTCTTGGCTTGCAAGTTTGCAAGCGACCCCACCCACACACTAGCACTAGCACGTTTGTTTTCTGAGATCGCAGGGCAAATGCAAGCACAGCACACGTATCGCCAGTCCAACCACCAACATGTCCCTCGAGAACATTTTGGCAATGAATTTTCTTAATGTGTTCTTACGGGTTCTTCATGTTTTTGCATCCAAGGTTTTGCCCCTAGTGACCTTCCTATTATGGTCGGGGGGGCATGGCTTTATTGTTCCTGGTCGAAGAGCAGCTTTGATGGGCTTGACACCGGCACTTCTGCACCTTGGCACTATATACTTTCTGGGACTTTCCCTGCATTTCCGTGTATTCGTAACATTTACCATGTTCTTGCACCCCTTACTGGTGCAGTTCCATGGTCGAGAAGCTCCAAAGGCATGACTTTGGTATGACATTTGGGAGCAGCTGTGCCATGCGGAAGAAGGGTTGGGGTATGACTTGGGCATGACTTATATATATAGGCTTCCCCTGTGTGTATATCCTGCAGTCGGATAGACATGGCCACATACCTTGAATTGAGCATAATTGAACTATTTGTTTGCCTGCCAGTTTTGACAGCACACTGAAGGAAACATCCACCAGACACGAATACTTGTCCATTCTTGGAGGCCCGCAGCCAGCTTTGCGCAAGTTCCAGCCTGGCAGGGCCGCTTGGAAAAGCCAAGTAAATAGAACAAAATAGTTCCTGTCAATTGTCAAGACGCGTCACACACCAGAGGCGATTTGAATTATTGGGCTTCGAGTTGTGATAGCTTTTCATGTGTCTACCGCATAATGCTCAACCCTCAGGGTCTTATGAAGATCCTGAGCATCCTGGGTGCAAGAGAGAAGTGCGGGTGGAGGGCATGCAAGCCGCCCGGCTAGACCAAATCTGTCAAGCAGGGAAACTGGTTTTGCCAACAAGGATCAACAAAAAGCATCCGTGTGCAACTTTGAGCAGGTGGCAAAGTATTTTGCCCGACTACCAGTTATTGTCCAAGTGAACCAAGGTCAAGATCGATGCAGCCGAGGGAAAGCCGGGCTGCGGAAATGGGGAAAAGGAGCTTTTGTGGTGCAACTGTGATAGTGTATGTTCTTTTTTCAAGCGTTCGTGCTTTTTGAGTGTTCGTCCCTGCTTTTCTTTAATATTTGAAGTTCCTTTCCTTTTTTTTTGTGCTTGTCTTGCTTGTGGCTGCAGCCGTCGTAGGAGCGCGAGTGGAGTGTGACCGGCAAGCTGAGTTTGGCGGCCTACAACGAGATGATACTTGACATGCGAACCCGTGGAGGTCCAGAACGCGTGATCGTTCCTTGGCTCTGACAGAATTGAGTGGGAAGGTGAACGTGTGTAGTGTAGTGTTTGGTCAAGAGGACACAGCACCATAAAGCCGAATGAAAAGCCAGCGACGAGTCATGTGAGAATAGAGAGAGAGAGAGAGAATGCTCAAGTGATGTGACATGCTGATAAATGCTTGGCATTTTCTCTGCTTCCTCATTTGGATCGTACTGACTGTGTAGATGTCGAGGTGACCTGGGAGGGGAACGCCATCCGCTTCCCTGAAGGCAACTTCAAAGGTGAATGGATCAAGAAAGGAGGGCTGCCATGACCCGAAGGAGCGCCGTGTGGCCCCCTAAAGGGCAACCGCTGATCGACGGTGGGTGAAGGCGGTGCCAGTCAGCACAGCTGTTGAACATATCGCACATCACCTTGGCTTGTGAACCTTGCCCAAAAGACATCGAAAAAACAAATGCGCGGGGACAAGGGTAGTATATAAAGATCATAGAAAGTTCTCCTTTCGTAGCAACGCAAAGCACGCATTCACCATTCGTCAACACGGAAAATTAGGACTGAGCCATGGAGTCAGCTCTGTCGAAGCGAGACCTGTCATCGACTGGCGAGATGTCGCTGCAAAGATTTTCTGCAGAGATACTGCATCTAGAGAGAAAAATGATTGCACTGACCCATGAGCATGCTAGTCCCGAATCAAGCACGCATCAGTTGAAGATCGTGATAGTGACGTGTTGAATCTTCGCAGGTGCTTCCTGCCATGTGGACAGATGTATCTGAAATTGTCGGACCGACCAGCAGCGGTGACCCCTTTGCAGGCCAAAGCAATGGATGTTTGCTGTTAAATTGCAGGAGTGGTCAAAGTTGGACCAGATGAGTCGCATGAACCAATTGTTGGTTGGTACTCCATGTTGAGTTAGTGACGTCGGGGCATAGAGAGAGCCGCTCACGGGGGTGATTCCGACCACAAGCTCAATTTATGAGTTCCTGCAGGACCCCATAAGCATGCAAACTTAGATCCACTGCCTTGTATGGGAATTTCTAAGTCTTGGCTTTCCTGAAATCCGCTGGATGAAGAGCATTATATATTAGGAGCTCTCCACCATCTCCACCCCCTTTTCTGCTGACTAGGCCTCCGCAACTTCTATCGCCTTTTGCGAGCAGCTCGTGAGGTGATCAGGCAGTATGGGCCAGCACCAGGACCGAGTTGTCTCGAGATATTAACAGACTGATGTAAGCCCTAGTAGCGTTCTTGCTCCTAGTATATAAGTAGTAAGGCCAGGAGCCCCTAGTAGCGTTTAGTAAGGCCAGGAGCCCCTAGTAGCGTTCTTGCTCCTAGTAGTTAAGGCCAGGAGCCCCTAGTAGCGTTGGACTATGACAAATGTTGTAATTAGTTACTGTAATATTTTAGAGACCTTGTCACAGGGTGCACCAGGCCCTATTGTTGACCACGAGTGAATGTGAACATTGAGAGCACTCGCTCCCCAGACAAGTCTCCTCAAGCCGCTTAAGCCGTAGCTCTTCGGGGATCTAGTTTGTATCATGTTTCCTTTTGGCGGGAGGCTCTCATTCATCATGTCCCGTTTCTTCCCGCAGCAACTTGTACTCACCTGAGTGTCCTTTGCAGCCTAAACCCTGCATTTTTGAGACAAGCCCCGAGCTCCTAGTGTTTGAAACCCTGCAACAGTTCTGCGATTGTGTGAAAACGGTTAATGCACATGGATATGCAGCCTGCCATGTGCGCAGGCTGTGCACTACTGTGCGCAGCCTGTTTGAATCAGGACTCCCACGATACCAGAATACTCCATCCTAGTTGAACGTGATTCTTGCATTAGTTCTTTGCTTCCACCCACTGCCTGACGCGAAATCGCTTCCAGAATATTCGCCCGCAGAAGTGCGAAGAGGAGATCTTCGCCCGCAGAAGTGCGAAGCAGTTGACTTCAACCTCGGAACTGTGTGGGATCAGCACCTTGGCAGTGCCAATAGGCACAAGGCAGCGGTGTGGCGGTTGGCTGTATATCCAACTTCTGGGTGTTTGCCGCTAATTGCCTCCTCAAGGGATACGTTTTGATGGTTTGGCTATGTTTGGCATTGTTTGGCTCCAAGTTTCTTGAACACTGCTGCGCAATCACATGGCAAGTAGTTGGGGTTCGTATTCTCAGGAGGAGTGGTTGCCTTCAGATTTTGATACCATATTCTATCGAAGCACATTGCAGCTATTGAACTGCTACTGTATTGCACCTTTGGAACTGCTGCATTCCATATTGCACCGTTTTTTCTGGCAAATGGCCTAACCAACCGAAAGCGCAAGGGCAGTAGCAAGCGATGGTCTCAAGAGCGAGGATGGTCACCCGTGTGGCCGCCCTCTTGCGTCTTCTGCTAATGCTAGCTGGGCCTAGCCACCATTTGGAACTGTCCTTCCTGCAGGGGTTCGCTGGAGACTTGTTTTGAACCTCTCTCGAAGCAGCTCGATCTCGATACGAGGCCTTGGGAGCGTGCGTCCCGGCGGTTCCAGTGATCGCAAAAAAGGAGCTCTCGCTGCGATGAGTTGGTCATATTCAGCAGTTGGTCCATTTGTGTCACTTATGGAGCTGAGTTTGGTCATTGAATTTCATTGAAGATGGTGGAATCGAACGGCAAGTTGGGTAACATTGGTTGTGTAGGATCACTCACTTTGGGCAGGTTTCCCCTGTTGACCTCCTCAGAAAGTTGCAATCATTCAACGTGGATGCACTTCCGCATCTGACAATGCTTCGTTTGGCTTAGAGCGTGGAACACAGAGAAACGCATAGAAACGCTGCTTTGGAGCGTGGAACTCACAGAAACGCGTAGAAACACTGCTTCGGAGTGTGGAACACAGAGAAACGTGTAGAGACGCTGCTTCAACGTTTGGAGTGTCTCAGCAGCACAGGAACAAACCGTGGGGGCAGTTTAGTGTGTGAAATGATGTTCTTCACCAGAGCCGCCAGAAACTTGACTGAAAGAAATCTGTGACATCACCTTGGATGCTTCGAGCCCTTGAATATAAATTCGGCCAACTGGGTGGTGTTTAACAACACATAGATTGCCGAACACATAGATTGCTACCACGACTCTGCTTGGAGCGAAGTTGACGGTATTTAAAATTCCTGCATTGCAAAAGGGCGCTGCCTGCCTCTGTGCAATGGCAACTCCAACTCTGGATGGAGAAGGCCTCAGATTGACCCAGCAGCTCAGGCTATTGCAAAGGTAAGACAGTGTTCTCATCACAGCATCACCATCAGTACTGAAAGGAGTTGAGTCGAAATCTATTGAAAAAGACCTTGGGGTCGTGCCAGATAGGGAGGGAAACTGAACGGGGAGTGCTTTCAGAATGATCCAGTTGCTTCACAGCCCTCCAGAGGTAGGACTACGACACTACAGCCCCTCCAAAGAGGAGAAGAACTTGATTGACCCCCCCACAGGCAGATGAGCATTCCCTTCACGCACCATGCCGAGAGACTAGAAAACGGTTATACTATGTTATACTCACATAGATGATGTCGGAAACATTAAGTGGAGTCACCCTCACAGATGCCTCATAGCCCCTTTTTTCATCTTTTTTCAGGGTTGGGGTGCAACTTGCTTGCCCAGTTCCCACAGGCGGCATGCCCTTGCAATCCTTTCCCTGAAGAAGTGATAGTAGTTAGTCCCAATAGATGCAGGATTGCCAGAGTGTTTGCAGCTAATGCCAGCTAGGTAGGTGTTTCATAATGTTTCACAAGTCCAATGTTCGGAATCTGTTGGAACCAGTGACCGTGGGTGCGTGAAGCCCCCAAACCAAGCAGATCGCCAGGATTCCAAGAGTTGCTGAAGGCGCAGGTGGCCGCCATCCAACAAGTGCTATCCTTGAACCAGGCCTTGGCCAGGCTGGGTCACAACACTCCATTGAGTCCTTTGATTGTAGTGGGACCTCAATGTGCCAGCATTGCTAAAATTTTGCTGCTCCACGTGTTCTTCGTTTTTGGCTTTCAGAAAACCGTTGCACAGCTGTTGTGACCAGCGAGAGGTATGTTCAGTTTTTTGTTGTAGTGGCTGTGCAGTGGTGCATGAATGAAATCGTGCAACAGTGCGCTGCAACTCGTATTGTGGCTCAGTCTTTGGACTGGCTTCAAGGTGGAGCCCGTATTACAGAATGCCAGCAGAAATGAACGGCTTCGGTTCAGCCAGGTTTGAACTTGTAATCGAAAAAGGCTGGGTGAAAGCGGGTTTGAACCAACTCCAACTGTAAGAAATTGTGCTTGGAACGGATGTCCAAAGGGCTTTAAGTGGCTAGACGGTATGAAGTCCACTTGAAACTTAACAACTTAACACGCTCAAAGAGTTGAATCACTCCGAGCAAAAGAAGTAAGACTGCCGACTGCCAGCCATTCCCAGACAGTCCACAGGTGATGGGCCAAGTGAGAACCGAAGCCGATTCAGAAACTAGCTCCGATTCAGAAACTGACCGATTCAGAAACTATCTGAGTCAACAACTGGGGGGTGGGGAGGGGTGGGGATCTAATTGAAATGTTTGTGTTGATGTAGCGTGGACATATTCGTTTTTCACAGACCCGATTCAGAAGCTATCCGAGTCAGACCTGTTCTAGTTTCCGAATCCGCGCTCCTTCTAGTTGCTGAATCCGCCGTTGACCGGCTAAGTGACTAGGACCTACGGGCGGACCTCGGACGTTGATTGATTATAGCTGAGTAGCTCTGGCTTGCTGCCTGGCGGTGCTTTGTTCCGGAGGAAGTTTGAGGGTCGAGATCTGGACAGGGAGGTCGAGAGCCAACGCAAAGCGCACTGGACCAGGAGCCTATCCTTGGTGGGTCATGCCGTTCAACACAAAGATGACCTGTACAACTCTATTCAACTATAAATCTTACTTTAGCAAATCTTGCCAAACAATTTTGTGATTTGATTTTGCGTAGACTTTTAGAGTCCCTCTCATTTTTAGATCGTTGAGATCTTTGGAGACACTCCACTGGCCAGGACAGAAATTGCCAGCCCTTCTTTGTCCGACCCCTTGCTTCCGCACAGCCAGTCCTCCCCAAGTCATTCGCAGATCAAGGACTCCCGACATTATGATGCTGATGCTGATTTACAGACAAATTGCACAACGCAAGCAACGAACGCATCGCAAGACACAAGCCAGACAACATGTGACCCTGGGGCTATTGCAGCAGAGGTTCCACAAGACATGAGCAGAAAGAAGAACAGAGAACTTGGAAGGACTCAAGAGTCTTGAAGAGGGCCAACGAAGGGAAGAAGGAAGACTGCACTATAAAATGCTATATACACCTCTATATATACATCTCTCTCTACTATATATATATAGTTGAAGAATCCCCTTGACTCTTTTGCAGAGTTTCCCTTGCGGTTCCGTGTCAGGATTCTCGCAGCCCTTTAAATCAACTTTCCGATCCGGAACGGCAAGTTTCAGATCCCAGGTGTGCTCCTTGCAATCTTCACGTGTTACTACTAGCGTGGCACTTGTTTCTAATAGCTTCTTGTTTCTAAGAATTTTTGGGATTCTTCATTGTTTTCATTGAGCAGTTGTTTGTTTTCATTGAACTGAGTGCATGTTTTTACCCAGCTTTGTTCAAGCAACCACCTGTCACCAGTTGCCATCTCTTTCCATTTCAATTGCTCCATTCGTGATCTCCAGGTCCCCACTGAGTGCCATCTCCAGACAGTCTCTGCGAACTCATGCCCTACAGTTTGGCTCGAAATGCAGGCAGGTTAGCCAGAATCTGTGTCGGGTGGAGGTTCTAGTTACATTTGGTTGAGGTGATTTCTTTTGTTCGCTTTAGTTGGCGAGACTTGTCGAAGAGTTGCTAGGCGTGCAGCCTCAAGACTGAACATGGAGGCGAGGAGAAGCATTGTGCCTAAGAATCTATTTCTGTAAGAACCAGCTACAAGTAGGCTGAGCGGATCATGTTCCTCTCCAGGGTCCATCGCGAAGTGGTCTCAATCGTTTCTACTCCCGACCACTGCTGGAGAACTCGAAGGATGTGAGAAGCTTGGCGATCCTTGGATGATGATGGACCGAGCCAAGCGGCGCACCTATGAGACCGGCATCCAACACCTTATGCCTTATCCATGGATTCATCCTGTTTCATCCTGTTTATGTTCGGCCTCCAAAAATTGGCCTTTAGGCCTTGAGAACCCCAAGAAGCCGCACCGTGTCTCTCAGTTTCATACATCGTACAACATAGCAACAAGATGCAACAAGACACCTTGCTTGGCCCGGCCCTGTCCTTTTGGGGTTTGCACCTGTGGCATCCAGAATGCCACAGGAAGGGAGTGCTGGACTCCATCAATCGGCAGGCTGGGCACATCTTGGCACCATGAGATGTAGACTGAAGTGATAGCAAGGGCCTCCAACCGAAGAGCGTTGGCCTCCAACCGAAGAGCGTTGGCCTCCAACCTAAGAGCGTTGGCCTCCAACCTAAGAGCATTGGCCTCCAACCGAAGAGCGTTGGCCTCCAACCTAAGAGCGTTGGC
>CAXAMN010021729.1:755370-807291 GCA_963970005.1 Durusdinium trenchii
AACCTAGTAGCACTGTCCTCCAACCTAGAGCGATGGCCTCCAACCTAAGAGCGATGGCCTCCAACCTAGAGCGATGACCTCCAACGTAGTAGCAATGACCTGGCCTCCAACCAGCTCCATCCTAATAGCAATGGTCTCCAACCCAAGAGTGGCGACTTTCATCCCAATAGCGCTGGACTAAAGTGATTCAAGCATTTCTTCCGCTGATTCTGTGCTGATGTTCCCCAAACACTGCCAACGCAATTGTCTACGCCAGTCCACGGATCCGGAGAAGATTTATTCTTCGAAAGGCTGCTGGCAAAAAATTGCGCGCAGCGCTTACTTCAAAGGCCTCACCTTGTTCATGGCGCCCTGGAATTGCATATGCATTTGAACAAAGAGGACGCTTCTACTGAGCAAAACCGATTGGAAACGGTGGATGGACCCGGACCCGTGCTATAGATGCTAAATGAAAGGACAAACATGGACAAACTATGACAAACTACAGTGTTTTCCTCACATTCTTGTACGCTGTGCACTATGTGCACTGCGCACCGCACCTTTGGATTGAAATCACTGATGGTGACTGCACGACCACCACTAATTGCGGTGAAGCAACCACTCGGGAGTTGGCTTTGGGGTCCACGATGGCCAAGATTCAAGACCTGTGAGTCTTGATGAGCACAGGTCTTGATGAGCACAGCATGGATCGCAGTCGATACCGACTACAACAACTCAGATTGCGAGCACCGCTATATTTTTGTGACAGTGGACAACATCATTTGTGCCACCAAGCAGCAAAGAGCAAGTAGCAAAGTGTTCAGTGCGAAGTTTATGGCCTGTGTTTGAGGAATTTTGGCATTGACCTCTCTCTCCAATATAAGGTATATTTTTGCATTGAGATCACGGTGCGCTGGCTTGCCTGCCATGTCTGTTCTCAAGCATTACAAGATTGGTCATTCCTTTTCGACCTTTTCTTGGCAGCATCTTGGATGAGCATCACATGAGCATCAAACACAACACGTCCTGTACTATCCTGTACTATGGCCACTTGATTCAGGATTCGAACTACTGTATCGATCCTTCCATCCATCGATCTATCTATATATGTATGTTATCTTATTTTAGAAATCTATTTGGCTTACCTAATCTAATCTAACCTAATCGTATTCTAATCTTATCTAATCTGATCTAATCCTATCTATTTGTATATCTATCTATCTAAATCTATGTATATAAATTAAATCTATTTGCCCCGCTTTCTTCGGACTTCCGTCGAGCGACTCAAACTCAAAATAAACATTATATCTATCTATCTATCTATTTATCTAATCTAATCTAATCTAAGTTATTCTAATCTAATCTCTCTAACCTATCTACCCAATCCAATCCAATCCAACCCCCATCCCATCTCATCTAGTCTCATCTATAATCTATCCTAATCTATATCATTTTGCACCTAAGTTTTCCTAAGAGTTTAGATGCGAGGTGACGCCTCTCCAAACAAAGGAAGACACTCTTTTCTTCGAATGCATTTTCTTCGATCAGCTGAGGTGACCATGTCTATCGAGACATGGGGCCCTCAAATTGTTTATTGGGTGACTGGCCGCAGCACTCAGTCAGGTTTGGGCATGGGCTCTGCCCTGAGAAGCTTGAGGCTGAAACTTATTTGCAAGAAATGGACGAAAAGACATGGCTGGGTGAGCTGTTCAGGTCTAACATTCCGCACAGTTTCATGGTTTCACCTGGCTTCATTCACCACAGGGATGTTGGTGGTAAAGCTTCTCACTGCCACAGGTCCTGAACGTGC
Source organism: Durusdinium trenchii (assembly GCA_963970005.1). Lineage (NCBI taxonomy): Eukaryota > Dinophyceae > Suessiales > Symbiodiniaceae > Durusdinium > Durusdinium trenchii. The sequence goes on from CAXAMN010021729.1 coordinate 757,160, forward strand.
CAAGGATCCGAATTACACGGGCCTTCCGAATGTCACGACTGTTCCGTTCAGTCCCTGAACTCATGATTTTAGTGCACGGTATGTTCCAGGCGCCGGGGTTCTTTCTTTTGAGCAAGTTTGGTTTCTTTGAGAATTGCGAAGTAGCTCGACTACAGTCGCACATGAGTCATGAAACATCCCGAGTTCATTCCCTCCGTCCTGCCCTGAGGGTGTGAGATCCGTGTGTACTACTCTGATCCTCTTGCTTTTGGTGACATATACCTTTGCGGTGGCCATGACTCAGCTTCTGCAGAACAAAGACGTCGGAAAGGGGAAGTTTGATGATGTAGCAACGGCCACAAACTTCCACAAACTTCCTACTGATGCAAACCCTGTGTGGAAGCTTGTCAGCCAGTACTAGCATGCCGAAGGCTGTTGACAATAGAGATTGTTGCGGATCCCATGCGCCCTGCTAAGGATTCAATGCTGGCTTTATGACAACTATGCTCAATACAGATGTGGTGTCATTCATCATCCTGCTGACGTACCAACTATTAGGCCTGGCACTTTGGGTGTGGAAGAGTCAGAATTTCTTCCTCAATGACTGGCAGATACTGGCAGGTTCGCTGACTCTCATGAACCTCGGCGAGAGAGAGAGAGAGAGAGAGAGAGAAAGAGAGAGAGAGAGAGAGGGCGCCAGAGTGGCCGTCGGAGAGCTTATGCACAAGATCATTTAAGACTGCACTATAGCCATATGTACAAATGTAAAGGATCACTATATCATATCAGACAAAGAAACATACACACACACACTTATATACACATGAACATCACGTACTTGTATCGGTTGACCGCGTTGAACATATCTCAGGAACATGCTGACTGGTGTGATGGTGGATGTGGTTGGAACCACTGCTCAACTTGAGCAGGAGGAGCAGAGCCTTAAAACTCTCAAAAGAGATATTGCCGATGTAGCCACTGGGAAGAGATAGCCTTAGGCAGGCAGGGTTGCCACTTTCGGTGCCACGTGGTGCCAAAATGTTTGGTGTCGCAGATCGTGACCTGGGTATCCTGGGTGGTGTTCGTCTCGAATCTCTCCGGTCCACACCTCCATCCCTACCCTAGTTCTGTGCTTGTGATTCTTTCGTTATCCGTTTTTCGTGAGCCTTACGAAGGGCCGGTTAGTTGATAAGGTGAACCTTACAGATGAGAATCACGACCGCACCGTGACTGCCGTGGAGTTCACACATATGACGCTTGGTCTCACAAGAGATGGAATCGAGTTTGTGGACCAGATGTGAATCAAAGTGGTGATCAAGTCATAAAGGATTTTGAAGGCCTCAAGCATTTGCAGAGATCCTGCAACCCTGAGGATCCAGAACCCTGTGGCGGTCAAGAAGTTGCTAGCTCTCCCAGTTGTGAATGCTGAGCACAAAGATGTGCTGCTTGGCTCTGCTTGGCCTCCGATATCACCGAGGTATGAAGGTGGTGTGAACGTGCTGGCACTGGTGGACTATGCTCCTTTGCTCGCCTTTTCTGAATTGAGCTGCTTCAATCCTTTGATATCCTTTGCGCGCTGGTATGTGACTGTCATGTGAACCCTCCTGGAAGTGACATTTCAAGACACCATGTTTTCCTGACATTTCTTCAAGTTTAACAGCGAATTCTGGTCTTTGGTTGATTGTGTTGCTCATCATCGGTAGGATCAAGCCAAGGCAGACTTTGTTTTCCGTGACACCTCTGAGCTATCCTTGGAAGAATTCATAGAGACGGTGTTGCAGTTCCGTGGTCAGAGCCCAGCTACAGTCAAGGCGTGGTTCAGTGCTGAAAGCTTTATGCAGGGTTCGGGTGGTCATCAGGTGCTTTGGAAGGGAAATCTGAGTTCAGGCATCTTGCGATTCGTGATATAGACTAATAGTGACATATAGACTAATAGACATGTTCTGCGAACCGCAAATGATCACAAAGCTGGCCGCTTCAATTCAGACGTGTCAATGGTTTCCAACGAAGCTGGGCAAATGCCATGCCATGATCCTGCCTTTTTGCACAGGATGTGGTTGATCTTCGGGTCTTTGTGTCCAAGGACAAAGCACAATGCCATAGACCTGGTACCGTCCAAGAAAATTTGAGCAGGTTCACTTATAGTATGACTTTGTGTTACCTAAGTAGGCCGCCATGGTCTGTGTGTGTGTGTATGTGTGCGCGAAGACAATGCCGGCACAGAGTGGATCAAGGAGCTGGCCAGATTGGAAAAGGATGTCGCCACTGTAAAGCATTGAGGGAAAAGAAGCTGGTCGTGCCGCGGCCTTCAGTGAAGGCTTGAAGCCGTAGAATACCATGATGGTTTAATTTGTTGAAACAGGGACGCGCTTTGTCTTGAGACAAGTGCTGCAAATTTTCAAGGCCTTTCTGGTTGGCAGGCAGTTGTCGCATAGCGGGGCCCGCCCGTGGGTGAAAAATAGTTCAAAATAGTGGAATAGCGAAGCATGTGAACAACCTGGACAGATAGACTGACGAGACATCGGCACGTATTGGATTCTTTCTGACAATCACTGAGGTCCAACAGATGTTTCCCTGAAGAATTGCGCTTATTGGCCCGATCTTGAATTATATAGTGATGAGCGGAGACCCACTGGGCATTTTGGAATTCCCCTAGTGGCTTAACCGCCAGAGGTATGTGTCTGAGTGGAGTAAGACGCCATTATATAGATGACAGCATGCAGGCTGCGATTTCAATACCAACTGTGCCATCCTGAGAAAAATAACTTACAAATGCGAATATAAGGCAGGCGGTTGGTTTCATGTCAGGCGGGTCCATGGATTCTGTTCAGGTTAAGGTGGATTAGGCACTTGTGCGACTTGAGCGGGACAGCCCTCGCTAGACCCTGCCACCACACCAGCTCCGAGGGCACTGGACCTGTGACGATATGATCATTGCTATTTGAGGTTGGTCCTAAGGAACCTATATAATAGCACAAGGAACTCTATGCTGATTCGGAACCAACCTCATGTGCTCTTGCTTCAGCACAGCCCTCAGCTTGCTCTCCTGGGCGGCTAACGCATGCCAGCTGGCAGTCCAAAGTGGACGAAAACAAGAGCGCTAGATTCGTAAGCCTTATTGCATCAATGAAATTGTGCGAAGTTGAAGCGCAAAAAACATGGTTTTCGGAGACATGTTCCATTTGGAGGATGTAGCTAGGAAAGCACTCCAGATCACTTCCACTGCTTGAATGCAAGGCACCTGGCCCAAAAACAACTACTGACAATTGCAACATAGTTCATATGTATATATATATATATGTATATTACAGCATATAACTTCTAACTGGCATAGTAAGGCTCACTGATATGCAACAGACTTTTCCCAATGTCAAGGCTCAGAATCTTCCGGAAGACTAACACCAACGGTGAACTCAGCTGGTCTTGTTTATGCGGGCTGCAGATTGCCGTAGAGCTCGTGGAAGATTGGCAACGCATACTGAATTTCACTGATCCCCTTTGCATATCTCAGATCGGGAGACCTGTGCCATGGGCACCCAACTCCGTAGCTTTCGAAGCTTATTGCGGCTTTGTCGAGAATGTGATCAACAGCCAGCACGTTTGCTGGGACTCTTGGGGCGGCCGCCGCGGCAGTACGACTGGAACTTCAATCGGGCGGGCTTGATGACTTGAGACCGAAAGTATACTAATTACTTTTAATTGTTTCCAACAGCGAACCTTGTTACTACTAGTAAGGCACTTGTTACTAGAAGCGATGCACTTGTTCCTAGTAGCTTCTTGTTTTTAATAGCTTCTTGTTACTACTAGTAAGGCACTTGTTACTAGAAGCGATGCGCTTGTTCTTAGTAGCTTCTTGTTTCTAATAGCGAACCTTGTTACTACTAGTAAGGCACCTGTTACTAGAAGCGATGCACTTGTTCCTAGTAGCTTATTGTTTCTAATAGCTTCTTGTTACTACTAGTAAGTCACTTGTTACTAGAAGCGATGCACTTGTTGCTAGTAGCTTCTTGTTTCTAATGGCTTCTTGTTACTACTAGTAAGGCACTTGTTACTAGAAGCGATGCACTTGTTACTAGTAGCTTCTTGTTGCTAATAGCTTCGTGTTACTACTAGTAAGGCACTTGTTACTAGAAGCGATGCACTTGTTACTAGTAGCTTTTTGTTTCTAATAGCTTCTTGTTACTACTAGTAAGGCACTTGTTACTAGAAGCGATGCACTTGTTACTAGTATCTTCTTGTTTCTGATAGCTTCTTGTTACTACTCGTAAGGCACTTGTTACTAGAAGAGATGCACTTGTTACTAGTAGCTTACTAATTAGTATAGTCGAGGTTTTTTGTGCATGATAGATAGAAGAAGAAACGGCCTGAATGGGGAACATGTTGTCACCGCAGTACACACATGTACTCACTGTACTTTTTGCGAGCAAGCAAGCTGATGGCTGGAGCTCCTAGAGCCCCTACTCACTCTGGTCTTTTAACCCGCAGGCGAGGATGGGATTAAACTGATTGAAACTTCAGATTTGGTTCCCTGCCAGCCAGGCGGTTCGGACACGCTTCAGCGGATCCCCCTTTGCGGAGGATATGGTTTGGGAGGCAAGACGTTTGGAGCCGAAAGATGTAAGTAAAGAGCGCAGGGAGGTTCTGGAGAGATTCGGAACCTGGTGGTAGATTTTGCTTTTTTCTTGAGAATCCACATTCTGGTTGGCACTGCTGGCGGGTAACTATATGTGTAACCTACTTTGTTAGATTTGACTCCTGCATCCCTGGGTGCACTTAGAGTTCAAGGCATAAGCTGTTTTCCAGAGTCTTCCAGAGGCCTTGGGCTTCTCGACGCAGTTTGCGATGCCTCGTCCTGGCGGAGCTGCCAGAGCATGCCGAGCCATGTCACAAATGTTGCCTTCCAAACTGCCTGGCATACGATTGAAAACAAATGAAAACAACAGGTTTTACAGTTTCACTGCCCTGGCTTCTCTCGAGTTGCTGGGCCATGCTAGGCTGCTCTACAGCTACAGTCCACGAGTCCTGCTTTGCGTACTTAGCTGCTGGTGCTGTTTCCACCGCTGTGAATGTCCATCCAACCAGCTGACCCAATGGTTCCCTAGCTCAGGACGGCATTTTCGGAGGGCACAAGCCTTGGGCATGGGCGAACTATATCCTGCGGAGGCATCAGAGCTCTTCAAGCGGATTGCCGCGAGCAAGAGCCTTGTGTCTAACTTGGGGCCAGAAGTGGCACATGATCATCCGCGCCTTCTGAAGAGCCACCTGGAGCATTATTCTCGGCCTCATGTTTGGTCGCCATTGCACCTCCCAAATGGCCGAATGCACTGGGACAAGCCCATACAGACATTACATATATATAATATAATGTAATCCACCACACAGGAGTTTGGACTCAGAAACTGCTAGCTAGGAAAACGCCAGCTCCAGTTCTGTGGTAGGAACGGTGAGTAGGATGAGGGGATTCAGCGAAATATCTTCATATATAGAGTTGGCGAATTGTTGGCGAGCTCCGTGCCTTTTGGACGAATGTAGTTTGAGAGTTGTAGATTGATTGCAAGCTCCCAAGGTTTCGACACTGGAAGCCACCTGCAGGTTTCTCAAGGTGACCTCCTCCTGACTCACCCCATTGCTTGCCTGAAAAATACCCACTTCGACCAGGCCGTGATACTTCTGCATGAGGTGTCCAGCAGTCCAAGCAATCCAGATGCACAGGTGAAAGGTCTAGTTGTGAATAAGCCAATGCCGAATATTCCCCTCAAGCAGCTCTTGGCCCGTGCAACGTCTCCTGAAGACAAAGAGTGGGCTGGAATGGTTCAATCCGATTGCAAGCTGGACGGGCTTTCTGTCTTTCGGGGTGGTCCCATTATTGTTGGCAACTCGATTCGGCACAATCTGCACTGGCTGCATGGCTTCTTTGAGGTTCCTGGTGCTAAGCAAGTTGCTCCAGGCCTGTGGCTAGGAGGAGATTGTCGAGAAATACTGGAAAAAGGCATGCAGGGTGATGAAGTGCAAAGTCACTCCATTCCCTTACGTGTTTGCTTTGGATACTCTGCATGGACTGAGCTTCAATTGCGACTGGAGCTCGAGAGCGGTGTTTGGACCCGGGCACAAGCTCTTGATGACCGACCCAGAGACGGTGCTCTCTCCATCATTGCTTCCAGCTGCTTCGGGACAGAAGGCAAAACTGCTTGGCAACAGGGCCTTCACTCAGCGGGTTGGTCCTTCATGGCCAACTTCCCCCGTAACGCGGAAGTGGACGAGAAGCTGGAGCGGCACACGAAACAGCAGGAGTCCCAAGCTCAACTCCAGGCACAAACTCCAAAACCGTAGGACCATGAGAGACGTTACGGCCCATGTTTGGGCCCAAAGGGCCCCTACCAGGCATAGCCGGCATAGCGACATAGCAGAGCCATAGCCGGCGAGAGTTTCGCCCATTTCAGGAGGTCCAGCTCTTTGGGAAGGCAGGCTCTAACAGCTCGTGTGAAAAATGGACTTTGCTGCAACACATTGGGAATCATGGCCACATGAGAATGCGATCTGTGCAAATGTTAACGTTCTTTTGGTTTTACTTCTTCCCAGGGCTTCAGCTATTTTCATCAGATGGGGGCTGCTGGGAGTGACTTGCCATCGCCAGTAGCGCAACATCATGCATGAAGCAAAATGGTTGCAACGTCTACAAGCAAAAGAAAGGTCAAAGGGACATCAAACATTTACAGACCAACTCGCGAACCAGTTATCCGAGCCGTGAACTCAGTGGCATCAGTCCTCCAAGGCAAGAGGGCACACGATCCACACGTGCCAGGAAGCATGTGTGCATTCCTTTCGCTAAGGCATCGCAAAATGGAGAGAGAGCCAGCTGTCGTTGTGGTGCGGCACAAGACGCAACGCCATACTTATTCTATCCTATTTTATCTTATTCTAAAGTTAAGTTATATACCCTTAAAACATCATGCGAGGGCATTGTTGGCGTCCAAGCCTAGTAGCGGCCTACTGAATACTTACTATACTTACACCTCTTATTACTAGCTATAGCCAGCCATCCTCTTCGCGGCCGATGTGTCCATATATGTTTCAAGATGTTTTCATAAATCAAGTGCATCGCTACTATTAACAAGTGCATCGCTATTAACAACAAGGGCATTACTACTAGTAGCTAGAAGCTACTAGGTTTGAGGCCATCGCTAGTAGGTTGGAGGCCATTGCTACTAGTAGCTAAAGGCTACTAGTATCAAGGGCATCGCTATTAGTAACGAAGGCACTACATTTCAAGGTCGGAGGTGCCGGCCTTGTCGGACGGTACCTGGTGCGACGCTGGAAGCGAAAGCTGGAGGCACCGCCACCGACCGCCGTTGGGGTTCTGCCTTGTCGGCCCGGGGTAGTCATGCAGAGGCCCGTTAATGCCTGGATATGGATTAGACTGGAATGAAACTGGTTAAGCTGGTTAAGCTTTCCTGGTTCAGTCTGACTGAAGCTGCAGCACAATTGCGTATCTATGGCAGCTGTATGCATAACATTGTATCTTTATGATGGCATATGTTGATTCCGTGCTCTTCCATTTGAGGATGCAAAGGCCTCGTCTGCCTTCAATTCCTCTTGAATTTGGATGTGCGACGCCAGTCGAGTGTGATTATAGCAAATCGGCTCGAAGGGTACGAGACTGCCTTGACGCGGATCCTGCCATGGACGGAAGGCACAGTGCTGGCAGTCAGGGCTCTCCCAGGGACTCGCATTTTGCACCCAATGATTGGGTGTGGTCTCCTGATGCCAGCTGTGGCTATTTGGCTGAAGACGTTTTTTTGTTGTTGACATGTGATGCACTAAATGGTCCATGGATGGGTCAAAGAGACAGAGCAACATGCACTGCGCATAGCACACAACACGTGAGGCTACCGCCGATCAAGGGTCGTCAGCGTGGATGCCTCTCGGATCAAGCATGATTCGGCCTTGTTTGGGGGTAACACTTTTGCTAATCTGCTAATTGCTCATTGGGGCATGCGCAAGTGCAAGTGCTGCCTGGGTCGATTGGGGGTTTATTTCCAGGCGTGCTGCAATTAACTATCATGCTTGTTGGAGCTGGTTCAGTGAGGTCCGGCCAAGGTGTTTCAATCCAATAAATTACCTGGAGTCAGGCAACACCCAGTGAGATGTTAAATTTGTCCTCGTTTGATGACTTTGATGGCTCTTCGCAAATATATACACATGCTACCAATTACAATCAAAGAAAGAAAGTTGAGTTTCCCATAAACATCTAGACATCCCATCATTACATAAGGCTCAGGCTTCCTCAAAGAAGCTTTGAAGAAGCCTGAGAATTAGCCTGCGCCCTGGTGCGTAAGAAGCTACTTGTTCGCTTAGTAGCAATACTAGTAACTACTCCTTACTGCTACTTGTAAGCTACCCCACCTCTTTCCTGCCTATGCCCTCCGGACCCAATTGACCCAATTGATCACCATTTGACTCTGACAAAGCGTGGCATGGCCGATCCCCTTTGGACAAAGGATGGCCGTGATTCGCTCTATGTGGACGACACGCGTGGAGGAGCGGCGCACGAGGTCCGGAAGAGCGAGCTGCGACCCTTCTACGACGTGGGGGAGACGCGGACCTTCCAGGATAACACAGAGATGGTGCACTTGGACGATGCCAACATTTTGGACAATTTGCGCGACTGGCTTAGAGAAATACCAAAAAAACAAAACGATAGAGGGAAAGAAACAGAGAGAAAAGCAAAGACAAGCGAGTGGGAGAGCGTGAAAACGAGATCTAGATGCAGTTGTGGATGGGATGAGGCAAGAGGTATGCCAAAGACGAGATCTACACCTACACTGCCAATGTCTTGCTTGCTGTGAACCCCTACAAGCCCCTCCCCCATTTGTACACCAAGGAGGCTCGGCGGATCAAAGCTGTTTGTTCTTTCAGGGTTGACCCGTCCCACTTAGCGCCACGCAGGCCATGGACAAGTATTGGGGCAAGAATCCTGGGACCTTGCCACCTCATCCCTATGCAATCTCAGATGTCGCCTACCGGCAGATGCAGAGAGATAAAAGAAACCAAGCTTTGGTGATCAGCGGAGAGAGTGGAGCAGGGAAAACGGAGACCGCAAAGTTCACCATGAAATATTTGACAACAAAATCCAGGACTGATGTCGCTCAAGGAAGCCGCATTCAAGAAAAGATTGTCATGGCAAATCCGATCTTGGAGTCCTTTGGCAATGCGACCACTGTGATGAATCTCAATTCCTCCCGCTTTGGGAAGTACAATGAGATGATGTTCAATCCTGTAGGCTCTTTGGTCGGTGCAGGGATCAAAACCTTCCTACTGGAGAGTTCCCGTGTTGTTGGCCAGCAGAAGGGTGAGAAGAACTATCACGTCTTCTACGAACTCCTGTCTGGTATGGATGAGGATGCTCTTTCAGAATTGTGTCTGGAACGAGATCGGAGCTACAAGTTGATTCACTCGAATGGGCCTCAACCAGCTGAGGAATCTGCAGATGCACGGCGGCTAGCCAAACAGTTTCAAGAACTCAAGGAGGCCTTGAGCCTTTTCCTTGACGAAGAACCTCAGAACAATATTTGGCAAGTGCTTGGTGCCTTGATCCACCTTGGTGAGGTGGACTTTGTCGAGCTTGAAGCCGAGGAAGAAAAGGATACATTTTTGCAACCACCAGAGCCTTCTCCAAGCCACTGCGCCTCACCGAGCGCCAGTTCAGCTGCTGCCTCGGACCTTACATCCATCTCTCGATCCCTTCCCACCACGCAATCCGCCCATGTGGAGATTCATCCAGACACTGAAGACTCACTGGAGATGGCATGCGGTTTGTTGGGATTAGGTGCCAAGGCAGTTCGCAAAATCTTGAAGTTCAAGGAGATGCGCGTGAACCGTCAGGGGAGAATCTCAGAGATCAGATGTCCTCGCACTTTGGCTCAAGCACGGCAAACCTTGCATTGCATCATCAAGATCCTCTACAAGCGCCTCTTTGACAAGATCGTGGCCAGCATCAATCACGTGTCCAACGCCGGTGCAAAGTATCAGGAGAACAATTACCACAACATTGGAACTCTCGACATTTATGGGTTTGAGCGTTTGGAGTCCAACAGCTTCGAACAACTTTGCATCAATTTGGCCAACGAGCGCCTGCAGCAGTTCTTCGTGGAGGAAGTCTTGGAAGCGGAGCAGCGGATGTATGCAGAGGCGGGCGCAGGTCTATGTAGTCCTGAAACAATCTGAAACACGATGAAACACCTGTTTCCTTCACCTCAGAATGCCCGTCCCTCCTTTGACCTTGTCCTTCAACTTATATACTGTAGTTCGTATGAAAAAATGATGTGTTGCAAAATGGGTTTTACTGCTGAACCTTTAAAGATTTTAAGTCAAGTCATTTGTCATTATTGTTTTAAACATAGCGCTGGCACAAGAAAACATGTGGAGAAAAGTCAAAATGCATCCAAAGATATATGATATTCCTTTATATATTTGTTGTTTGCAGGAGAGGTTGAATGTCCAGATGATGGAATTGCCCGACTCCGCGCCCGTGGTCTCTGGGATCCACTCAGTGCTGAAGCTCCTGGATGAACACAGCTTACGTGCTGTGAAGAACTTGGTTCGCGAGGGAGGTGCTAAGGACTCCAAATTTTGCGAACAAGTCCCGCAGCTGAAAAGTTAAGTGGATCTTTAGTGTTCTTGACGCTTTCACGCATGTTCACAGTATCCCGTCATTCTCCCATTTTGTTTTTCTGCTTGGTCCAATGAGCCTTACGCCCCGGAAGATTAACATGGAACCTGGGAAATGGACGTTTGGAAGTCAGGTTCCATGTTAATCTTCCAGAGTGTAAATTTTATCAATTTCTAAAGCCAGCAGTGCATCAATGGTTTTAGTTTGTTTTAGCTTTTGGTTAAGAGTCCGAGCTAAGGTCTACAGAGAGCTGATCGATACAAAAGGACAACGGGCTATCATGGCCTTGAAGCTAAAAGCCAGTCGCACCGACCGTGGGCCCAGTTTGCATGATGGTTTCCAGATTGCACACTACGCAGGCGCGCGCTACTGATTTAAGGATAATCAGAGATGTAAAGGTATTGAGTTGGTAAACATGCGCACGCGGATCTTTGTTCAAATGAAAGGGTTTGTGTATTGTTTGGCAACCGGTCACAGGTGCAGTATCTTACAGCACCAAGGGCTGGATTGACAAGAACAACGATTCGCTGGTGCCTGAGATTGAACAAGTGCTCAATGATGCAGAAATTCCTTTGATCCAAGAAATGGCTGATTTGAGCCGTGCTGCTTCTGGTGAACGCTTGTGCTCTGTGAGCAGCATGTATCTGAGCAATCTCACCGATTTGTTGGCGACCTTGAAGAAGTGCTCAGTCCACTACATCCGCTGCTTCAACCCCAATCAGGAGCGAAAGGCTGGAGTCTTCAACGCCAAGTATGTGCTGGACCAAGTGATCCAGTGTGGTACGGTCGAATTGGTCAACATCATGCACCATGGCTACCCTCATCGATGCATCTTGAAAGATCTCCGTGGTCGTTTCCAGAAGCTCTTGCCACCAGAGTTCGCGCACTACTCTGACAGGGACTTTATGCATGCGGTGGCTTTGCCTGGAGAGCAGTGACAGCTTGGGTTTTGATGAAGTCCTTCAGGGAGGTCCCTTCTAGTCAGATGACATAACTCATTATCTAGAAGCGATAATTCATCATGGCAGGTCCGTGTGACACGCGGCAAGTGCATCCTATTGTTTCCATGTTTCACTCAAACTGGCAGGCAATTCCTTGCCCGAGACTAGTGGAATCCCAACCAAATCCAACACCTCAAGTTATACAGTAGATGATGGTGTTGTCCTTCCGTGGTCTACAGGTCTACGAACCCAACACCCACTTTCGATCTCCTGCACTCAGGTGATGTTGGCCTGGGAGATCGATGATCATCAGTGGACCCTGGGCACCAGTCGTTTGTTTCTGAAAGCCGGGCAGCTTCGCGCCTTGGAGGAGCTCCGGGACATTGGTGGCCAGGCCTCCCAAGGGGTCATCAAGAAGATCCGACGACAGTCACTGGGCACATTTGAGTGTTAGACATGCGATAAAGGTGCTCGGGTTCTCAAGTCACTTCTGCACCATTTGCGACAACAGACAGTGAAGACCACATACCATTTCCACGTACAGCTCCCCATTGGCTTCACGTAGAGTTCTCCAAAGAGGCTATGAAAAAAGTTTAAGTTTGATGTTGTTTGATGCCTAGGTTTGCAATGAAGAAAGCGCGGGCATATGCACATGCCATCGAGTTTGTGAAGTACTTACAGATGGTCACCCTTGAAGGCAAACGAGAACGGACCTATGCTGGATTGCGCAGGGCCATCCGCTTCATGGTGCGAATCAATCGCTGGAAGAATCGAGCTTTGAAGCGCGTGGCTCCAACGGCCGAAGTGATTTTCACCCGAAAACTGGGAGTTCCCTTCGAGACCATGACGTTGAGTTTGAGTGCTTCCCTTTTGCCAGAGATGTTCGTGACCATGGGGGCTCAAGACATGCCCTTGATCCATTCACGTTCAAAGGTGCCAAAGGACATGACATCTGCAGAGTATGACATGCAGTGGCAGGCCGAGGCAAAGGAGAGCATTCTTTACTTCAACGAAGGGGTGCTGAAGTGTGCCAAGTTGATTGGAGGCAGGCGGTTTTTGTGCTCTGGGTATGGTCTTTGCTCGACGCATTTGGAGCGATGTTTGTTTTTTGATCGTTTCAACAGTCTTACGGCATGTTTTCTTTTTTTGTTGTTGCCTTTGTCCAACCACATGATCACATGCCATCAAGCTTGTGTTCGTCGCAAACAGGTGCCTTTGCAAAAGGCGCTCGCGGAAGCTCTGGAGCCATTGGCGATGTTCGGCTGGTGGATTGCTGCAAAACTGGCCGTGCATTCCCTGTTTCATCAAGCCCAGAGTTGGACAAGATCACGTGCATTTGCCAGAATCCTGAGAACAGTCACCTGAGTTTGCAAAACCTTGGTTGAATGTGTTTGCGCACTGCTTTGTTGATTGTTGTTTGCTGTTTCGATTCGCCGCCTCAGCTCACATGCCACATGCCGAGAGTTCACCTGACCTGCCAGTCGCTGCAGGTCAGGTGTTTGCCCACTGCGAGCGCTCCAACACGATCTTGGTTTGGCACTGGAGGGGAACAAGCTCCAATGTCGACGAGCCTGCCGTGGCTGTGTCCCACAATTTCAAGCTTCCGTCGCTGTGGCAGGTTTTCCGGATGTGCTTTCTTCCAAAGCCAGCCTCCAAGCAGGGAGAGCATGTCATCGCCTTCTTGGGCCGAATGCATGACTCCAACTGGCTGGCAGTGAGTGTCTACACCGTGTGGAGGGGACCCAAAGGCACATGTGTGAAGCTAAATCTCATCAAGCAGGTTTACCCAGATCTGTTTGACGAGGCTTTGCAGATGGAGGGAGCTGTCATCTCACACTTCGAGCTATCCCATTCCGGAAGAACACTGATCCTTGCAGGTGACCGGCTTTTGCGGTTGTATTCTGTCTCGTTTACATCCTCAGGAGTGGAGCTTGAAGATCTTGACCCTGCACAAGACTGTGAAGCTCACATCTTGAATCGAGACCCTCATGGTACGGTGACCGCAGTTTGCCCTTTGCCTATGGAACCTGGATCTCGTGAAGGCTTTGTGGACTGGATTTGGCTTGGTGTGAGCAGCGGAGACATGTTTGGCATTCTGTTGGAAGAGATCCTTGCCGGAACTGGACCGCTTGTGAGCTGTGAATATTGATGTGATAGCTCGATCGGCACAGTGCTAGTGACCAGAAAGTTTAAAGTCTTAGCACCAGGTGCAGCAATCGGCCTTGACAACAGCTAAGGAACAGCAGTGGAGCCATCTCAGTCGCTACCTCATCAGGACGCTTCCGAAGGAACACCCATTCACATGGGGTACCCATCCAAGCGATTGTTGCAGTTCATGAGCCCTCGGAGGGGGACTCTCGCAGTGCCTCGGCCACCGTCGATTCGCATTGACTGGAGACTTGAAACACATCTCAGGGCACCGGTGAAAGGTAAACGCACATGAACAAAGGGATCCATGTGAGTTTGCCGAGCCACTTCTTGGTGTCAAGGCTTACATCACGATCTCACAAGGAGGAAGGCCCACATCAACCCAAATACGGTCATGTCGATCAGTGCTGATGGAAAGCTATTGCAAAGCGAGCGTCGATCGCACCAGTGGGAGCCAGCGACTGAGCGTCCTGGCTGAAGGTTGTTTCTTGCAGACAGGACGGGCGGACATCTACTGTTCAAGCGAGCAAGTTGTGAACCCTTCTCCACTTGCTCGCGATTCTAGTGGTCCAACGGAGAAACAAGCCCATGGTGCATGGTCGGGAAAGAGATTGTAGAACATGTTGGGACCAGATTTCAGAGGGAATATTGGAGAGTGTGGAGGAAATTCCGAAGGAACTTCAACCACTGCCCGGCAAGATGCCTTGCATCTGTCTTTAAATCAAAAAAGCTACTGTACCATTGTGTGAGTGTGAGTGTGAGTGTGGGTGTTTGTTTTCTATTGTTTGGTATGTTCATGTACGTTCTGGAAAGTTTGTGGGGACGCACATAGGCCACAATGGAGAAAGGGTTAGGAAGTAGGACAGTAGGATGCAGTAGGTAGGGTATATGCCACAGCGGCAGGAAGCTACTACGTGCACGGATGCAGAACGGCTCAGGTTCTTCACGTGGTGCAAGCGGTCCCTAGAGTTTAAATGACGGAAACCTATGTTCTGAAATCTTCAGAACCTTTCCCCTTTCTTTGTTTGCTTGGGCTTTCGTTGAGAGAATCTCTTGCATCGAGTTTGCATGCTGTTCAGGTGGAATGTGCCTTTGTCGTTGGACGCTCTTCGTCATGGATTTGCAGCTCGATCTTCGGCATTGGTGCCCCAAGTGCTTTTGCTTGCGGATGAGGGTAGGCAAATGCTCGTAGCTTATGACCAGAGGCAGCCGATCAATTCGGGTGTCGTTAGCTGCTCTTTGGTGTGATTGATGGCGGTAGACCCCATCTTTTGCCTGGTTTTTTTCAATGTCGATACTGGGGGGAGCTGAGCCATAAATCCAGCATCAACTTTCTAAGCAGCACTTCCGGACTTATTCATCAAAAGCGCTCAAGAAAGACCTCCAGCTCATCCGTTGAGCTAATTCATGAGTCAAATCCTAATTAATCTGCGCAGATCCACGCTTTGCCGACTCAATTCATGCAGAAAAACATCATCATCGCTTTTGGGGCAGCTTGCTTTGTTGCTGAACGGAATGAGCTGTTTTTCTAAACGAACCATTTAATCACATCCATTGCTACTGCTACTGTCCACGGAATACATTAAAGAGTGCTGCAGCCAACCACAAAAATGTCGATTTACGGCAAGCCTTCTCTCGCTCCAGGACGGCTCCAAGAAGTTGCTCTCACTGGACCTCCGCGAGAACCCTGTGGCTGATGTCAGCCTATTAGCCGCTCCACTTGAAAGAAGAAAGGACAAGACAAGAGCCCTCCACAGAGCACTAACACAGAGGCAGCCACTTGCAACACGCACGACCTGGAACTGTGTTGGGAGCATGCAGACGAAGTAGACGAAGTAGACGAAGTAGACTGGTCGAGCAACGAATGGTCGACCAAGGCCGACCTCCGAGACCCGAGCACCATCGAAAAGGTTTTATTCAAAAAGTCGCTCGGCCCACAACCGACCCGTCTTGGGTTTTGGGCTTGGCTGGGTTGGCTCATTGTTCTAAGCCTGTTCGATGTGTTTTGAATGCCTTCCTTTCTGTGAATTTCTGTCCAGATGTTTTCTTGTCCTCTTGTCGCCCAAACCTTCCACTAAACCGGGCCGACGCGGTCCGCAAGCCTTTGTTCCAAGGTATGCGGTGGAAATCATGGTCATCGCGGTGAAGCCTCCATTGGTCGGACCTTCTTACCAGTCCTTCATGGAGGCGACGAGACGAGACTGTTGGACTTGGACGTGTTGGACGCTGGTCTTGGAGAGATTTTCCATGCCAGCACACGGGGTGTATATATATATTATATACTGTAAATGTTTTGAACATTATGTTATATTTGTAGCCACTTCTTCCAGGAACAGTGGCGTTTTCACGTTCTAAAAGACAACTCCCGGGCAAGTGCACGGTGCCACTCTGACCTCATAGGGCTTGGTGCCTGCCATGACTGGGGTACCCTGAAAGCCTCTTGAGTGAGGGGCGGCTCACTGGATTTACTTGAGCAGTTTGCCAGAGGTTTTCCTGAGAGCATACATTCCGTGCAATCGAGATGCCAGGTGAATCTAGCAGGGCTTTGCGATTTGGTCAACATGGCCGAAGCCCATAAAGTTGGCAGTTTGGTGTATGCTGCCTGGCAGCTTCATGGGCAGGAAACACACCGTGAAATACCTTTAGCTGGACCCTGTACACATCTGTACACTATAGATAGCACTGTGGTGCATATATGGTTTCCACCCTTTCAAGTCCAGTGTTATTGTTGTTTTCCTTTGTTGGTGAAGGCAAAGTACGAGTGGGCGTTATGTGGTGAATGAATATGTTGGGAAGCTGCAAGCTCCTGATGCTTTCCTTAAAGTATCTTAAAGCTTGCGAAAAGTCCTCATTCATACGAGAAGAAATGGAGTTGTCAGCAACAGCTTTATGTTCGGAAGTGGTCTCCAACTTTCTATTTGGCAAGTCCGTGCAAACAAGCAGTAACAACGATAAAGCAGACTGCCAAGTTTTTTGGCACCTCTCCTTGTTGAAGCCATGAACAACCCTGACCTGGAAACAACGTTCCAGAATGCTTTCGAAACAAACAATCCTTTCACGTATGCTGAGAAGAATTCAGGCAAGGTGCAAAAAGTCAGAGTCCAGGAGACCCTGAAATAAACACACTACTCCTTCCGCCTGCCGGGAAGGCTCAAAGAAGAATTGGTGCGAATAAGGCAAATTGCTCATTTGAAGCGAGAGAAATGTGAAAAAAAAATCAACTTTAAGACGCCTCGCAACCATCGTGACACTTGCAGCCATTGCAACCAAGGTTTCATCTTTCGCTGCTTGCAACCATTGGCTGCCTCACCGAAATTTGGACCGGCACTCAGTTCACTGCCCGTTGGACAAACGGGAGACATGTGGAGCACTGGCGATTCTCAGGCCGAACAGGACCCAGCAGCAAGTCCACCGCTCACATCACTTCGGTCACCCTACGACCTCTCAAAGGCGATGGCTGAGCAGTGCCTTTCCAGCACAGACGCAAAATGATGCAAAGAGGTTTTTTTTTGATTTTTTGCTACTAGTACAAAGGGCATCGCTACTAGGAACAAGAAGCCAGAAGCTACTAATATTATATATATATAGTAACAAGGGATGTGGAATTGAGATGATGAAATGAGCATAATGAGCGCACCGCACAAAACCGTGGGGAGGCATTTGAGTGCAGTCGAAATCCGCGAGAGAGAGAGAGAGAGAAAAAATAAAGGCATAAGCAAGTTCACGTTGTTTTGCTGGTGCATCTTTTGTGAACAAGTGTATTTTGTGGATGTTTGTGGGCGGCATTGCTTCTTACCAGGTATATTTTGCAAAAGCACTCGAAGATCATGCGCACTGTCAGTGTGCGGATCGGTGGCGCTGGGCTCTTGGACAAGCATCCTGTTGTTTGTGCTCAGGGGTGCAGTATGACTTGGGGTGTGCTTGGAGTATAGTAGGCTTTGTATGGTAATTAAGGTTGTTTGACGCGAATCTGGGGTCTGTATGGCTCTGTGTTTTTTTTTTAGTGAGGTCTACGGAGACAATGATGACCAGTACTGGAATCGTCGTTTACCCTTTCGCCTCAGTCTCGACATCAGCGGCTGGGCTTTATGACATTATGAGATGTTCCTTTCGTTGACACTGCTTGGCTGCCGGGAGCTTTTGTTGCAATCATCCACAAGGAGCCACCAAATGCGGGGTAGCACTTTGTCAAGTTGGAGCATTTGCGGGTTTCAGACCCGGAGCCCAACCGGAAAGTGGTTAGTTCTTTGAGTCGAACCACTTTTCCAGCACACTCCACTCTTGTTTTTGGTTTCTGTTTTGAATGCTGTGCAAATCCAGCTAGTCCAGGTGACAAAGATGCAAATCCTCCCAAAATCGATGCAAACTATGTGGAAAATGTGGCCGAAGGTGCAGGGTTTGAGAGCGCTGCAACAAAAAGTGTTAATTGCAAGACAGGCATTCTTCGGACACTTGGTGTCATCGTGGACAATCACTGAAGCAGAAACCATAGTTGAACATATATTCAATCATTTAAGGTAGGCAGGGTCGGTGATGATGAATTATTTGGGAAGCTTCGAATCAACGTCTCCCAATGTTTGAATGCTCAAGCCAAACTGGGGAGACGCCCCTTGAGGAGCAGTGTCGCTGCTGGTACCCCGTTCCCGCCGACCAAGTAGCTCCGTTGCAAATGGGTGTACCTGACCACACCAAAACAGAGGGCGTAGGCACAAAACACCATGGGCCAGTGAGGATTGTCAACGGTGGATTCCAAGGTGCCCAACAGGTGGATGACCATAGATGGCTCCAAAGTCGCCGCCTGCGCCTGCCCCTGACCGAGGCGAGATCCCAAACCAGCCCGAGGTTTCACCACTTCGGAGAGGTCAAATGGCAACTTGAGGTTGCGGACGATCCATCCTAGAGCGGTATATGCCCTGGTAGGGGACTTGTGCTCCCGAATGAAGGTGGCCAGGAGGTGTTTGTCTGGGATACCGCCACCTGCGGCGGCAATGACCCCTTGAAGCTCTTGCCACGTGTGCAATGCTCGCTTCACGGTGGCGGCCTCCGCCTTCTGGAGCACATGTGTGAGCTTGGCCTCGAAGTTGGCGGTGATCTCAGCCAAGCGTGCCGCCGGCGGGGGCTCAACTGCCAGAAGAATGGCCATCAACTGAGGCAGAAAGCTCAAGGCACCGCCATCCGGGCCGCCCGACTGACGGCCCTGGGCGCTGGGCCTGACTGGCCCCGCAAACGATGGGGTAGGTCGTGGCCTCAAAGGTGGCGATGTGGTAGGCCGCGGCGCTGATTGCGAAACTTGTTCACGACGAACGATGTCTCGCACCAGGGCTCCAGCGCCCAGCTCCGCTTCACGGCGCGCCTGGTCCCAGGCCTCTGCCACTGCGCGGCCCTGCTTCAGCGCTTCCTCGTAGGTAACGAAGTAAAACGCTAAGTCGGAGGGCCTTTCGATACCATGGGCAGCGCACCACCGCTCCAGCTTCTGCTGTTCAGAAGAGCGGCGGATCTGATCGTCGGCGCTTGCCATGGCGTCAGAACCGGGAGGAAAAAGTTTAGCTTGAGGGCATCCTTGTGTTCTGGTGCACGAAAGGTAAGACTGGCAGTCGTGGTGGCTTCGCCTGGAGCGTTCCGAGGTATTGTGGCACGTTGGACCTCCTACAAGTGCTAGGTGCCCATTTGAACAAAGTGCGCCCCAGAACAGGCGCTGGCTTCAAGCGCTGGCATTGGTTGGGGTTCGACTCGGCTACAGCCCAGCCGGTGGGCACAGCACAATGTGTCCGGATCCTGCAGCCCTACCTGAGTGCAGCCATGGACGTTACCAGCCTCTCGTCCTACTCGTTTCGCCGCGTGCTTCCGACTTTGGCAGGGTATGTGGGGCTCTCCGAGACAGAGCGTCTTGCTCTTGGACAATGGGTGGATCAGTCCTCCAAGTCTACGGCTACCACCCCTCTGCGATATGACTCGCGGAAACAACGCCTCGGACACCAGTTGCGCCTGGCTGGCTTGCACTTCTTCCAGGACCTCAACATGGCGTTGTGGGACGAACTGCCGACCGGCTATGCCTCGGCCCGATGGTCCACTTGCATGGAAGAGGCTGACGAGCTCCTCGCTTCGGACCCTCAGATCCGCCGAGTTTCTACGGACTCCATCCCTGGCATGCCCGTGGTCAAGACCTTGCTGCCGGCCCAGGTCCAGATCATCCGCGCTACTGGTCAACGACTCACTGCTGCGCTCCGGCGGAAGCGCCCGGCCCCAGCCGTGGCTGCCGGCCCGGTGCCTGAGCCCACCCAGGGGCCGAGGAACACGGTGTCCACATTTTCGTTCACCAGTCCCTCGCGGCCGGCGAAGCGGGCACGGGTGGAGTCGCCACCCAGGGCTGCTGCTGGCGGTAGTGCCCAACCGGTGACGCCGCCCAAAGCACCTCCGCCGAAGGTGCCACCTATGCTGCCTGTGGTCTCGCCCTCATCAGCTTCGGCCTCTACTCCATCTTTGCGGGCACCACCACCTTTGCCATCGGCTTCACCTCGGGCATCTTCGTCTTCAACCACGGCAGTTCCTTCGAGCACGCCACCTTCGACCCCCAAAGTCAAGGCCATGCCCTCAGTGCTGCAACCGTCGCTGGAGCGGCCCCAGCACTTGCAGGAGGCGAATGATGCGGCCTTCGATGCAGCGGCCCGGGAACGCTGGCGCCGGCCCGGGCACAGCGGTGCCCCAGAGCCTCCCACGCTCATCTTCCTGGGCGAAGCAGGCAATGGTTCTATCTACTTGGGCGGTCTGCCCACGGACCGGGCATGGTTGGAGGCCCACCACATCGGCATGAGCCTCAGCGCCATGGACAAGATTGCCGCCGACTGTCGGGGAGGGGTCAGTGCTCACCAGGTCTACCAAGTCAATGTTCCTGTTGGTCATCAAGGAGCCCTACGTGACCGCCAGTTGAAGTTGGTGCTGCCTATCTTTCTGGCAACCCTGTATTCAGGCTACTCCGTTCTGGTTCATTGCATGGCGGGGGTGCACAGGGCCCCTGTGTTGGCTGGTTTGCTACTTGCATGGATCCGGCGGTGCTCCTTCGAGGAAGCATACTCGCGCCTGGAGGGCTTGCGAGCTATCGACCGAGCCGGCGTGCTCAGCCGGCGGGGCGGCTCTGATATCTTCAAATGGGCCCGGAATCAGGTCCACATCACCCCACCGGCCCTTCCCAGGTATCCGATTTCCTTCATTACCTCTACCAAGGCGAGATCACACTGGCATGTGGAGCGTGACAACGCGCCCTGGTGCAGATGGCGCCAGCGCAATGCTGCTTATCGAGGTGAAGTCCACCGAGCTCGCAGCATTCATGAGGCCTTGGCCTACGGGCGTGCTTTCTGTATCACATGTAAAGCAGTGCTCCCTGGCAATGCCCAGGTCCACTTGTACTAATAACTGCAGTCTTCGGAAACAGCACGCCTACCGGGTAGGCCGAGAGGGCGTCTCGTGTGCTATGCAAGTTTTCGCTCATAGGGACTCGGCGGACGGCCCGAGGAGTAGGTCCCTGGTCTGAACATCGCCCGAACTTTTATAGTCAGTCTTGCATATTTGCTGCAGCATCTCGTATCCCAGTGAACTCCGGCCTCCACGTCTTTACCCTGTGCCAATGGACCGGCCTCAGGCGATCCAGTTCGTTGCCGTGACACTGACGCCCTTGGAGGGCGAGGCCAGACGGGCCCGTGCTTGGGAGGTAGGGGATCAAATGGACCAGGCCTGTCGGGCCTTGAGAGCCCTTCCCCCGACCTCCACCTCTTGTCTAGGGGTGGTACAGGTTCAGCTGCGCGCTGCACGGAACCTATGTGAATCATGGATCGAATGGTGGGATGAGATCCAAGACCTGCCCAGGGAGGCAGCACGCCCAGAGCCGAGGCTGGAGGGGCTGTTGTGGCCGGCGGCCCCGAGACCTGGTACTTTGCCGCCCTACGCCCCACTGGTCAACACTACGTGTGATGATTTGGCGCGTCACCATGACAGTCTTCATGAGGCCGATCGCGCTTCGTTCCGGCAATTGCTCTATACTGCCCACCACGAGGCCCACGCGGCAGGCGAGGCCATCCGTTGGCCAGCGCTACAATGCCTGAGCTTGGAGCTCGGGGAGCTTGCAAAGCGGCTTCAGTAGTCATGCCATGAACGACTTTGAGTTTTTGAAAAAGGGTTGACACTGTGCGGTGCTCCATTTGGTACATGCTGTTTCCTTGCTTTGTGGTTGCAGAGCCTGTCCACTCTTCGATTCTGCGACCTTCCGTAGCCATCTCTGCTCTCCAGTGTTCGCTGCTCCCGCCACCTCCTGTTGTGAATCATGGCCACCGTCCCTAAGCAGCTTGCTACGCCGGAGGACACCTTCACCACTCTTGCGCTGCAGTTCAATTTTGAGCAGCGCATCAAAGACAAGATCATTGAGTTGGGGATTCGCACCATTGCGGAATTCCGCCACTACGCCCGCAGTGAGGACGAAATCAAAAAGCTCTTCATCGATACAGTCAAGGACCCACCATATGAGGAGATGCAAGGGCGCCTCCAGGCTGCTCGGCTGCGCTTCGCTTGGACAGCGTGCAAGGCCTTGTTGGACTCCGAGCACGCCGCGGCCAGCCTGCCGCCAGCGCCAACGGAAGAAGAGACGCTCCTTCCCAAACAGGAGCTCGAGCAGCTGAAGGAGGCGTTCTTTCGACGCTACCACTTGCGTCCAGAGCCTCGCCAATATCCCTCTGACCGATTGCTGTCGAAGCTCAGCCGACAGCTGACACGAAGCCAGTTCGAGGTCATGGACCTGTGGACGGTCCGCTCACTCACTTTTCAGCGCACACATAGCCAGAAACGGCGACGCCTGACGGGCAACTTGTACCTCCAAGAGGATGATGAGGATGAGATCACTGCCAAGTCCTGGCTCTCCTACATGGCCAAGATGGACACCTACTTCCTGGCCCTGGCTATTGTGGGGTGTCGCCCCGTGGAGCCGGCGCCGTCTGCGCCTGAGTCGCTCGGTGCAGACAGTGTGCAATACGTCCAGGTCCCCTACGACATCCTGCTGTCCTACGCCAGCCGCTGCCATGATTTGATTCTGCGCACCTCGGAGGGGCGGCGCCTGCAGCTGGTCCAACACCTCGATGTGGAAGAGCGCGGTCAATGGGCAGCCAGATGCACAGGCCACACGACACTTGGCAATGTTATCAGTGCCATCATGCGTGAGCGTGACGCCCTTTGGTTGGCCGGAGCCCTGCCAGCCCCCAGCATCACCACGGGTGCCGCTGCTGGCGGCGCGTCACCCGCCAAGGCCCCCCCTGCGGATGCAGGGCCGGTGGGGTCGGTGGTTTCCACTCTTCGTGATGGCACGCAGCTTTGTCAGGCCTATCAGCGCAATCAGTGCCGCACCAAGAAGAACTGCCCACGTGGGGCGCACCGCTGCGGAGTCGTGTTGCAGTCAGGACGGGTCTGCGGATCGTACCAGCACTCACCTTCAGGATGCCCCAAGGCTGCTTGAAAAGAGGGCCGCTCCTCTGTTGGGGGGGGGCGAGGCCAATCTTTGGACACTCCTGTCTTTCATGACTTCCGTTCATTTTTGGCCGAGTTGGAGTCTATTGATATGCACCAGACTGAAGCCTCACCCTGCCCTATCCTCCTTGATGTGTTCAGTGGAGTCCATGCACCGTTGTCCAAGGCCTTCTTGTGGTGCCAATGGGAGATCATCACACCGATTGACATCGAGATCGATCAGGACCTGGACGTGTCGCGTCCGGCGGTCCGTCGGGCTATTCAGGCGGTGCTCCCTCGGGTGGCCACCATTGCGGGGGCGATGAGTTGCGCTACCAAATCACGAGCTAGGGAGAAACGGCCCGGTCCCCCTCCTCTACGATCCGAGGAACACCCACGGGGTCTACCAGGACTGGACGAGGGACAACAGGCACGGGTCGACGCTGACAACTACTCCAGTGATTACCTGTTGGCATTACAACACTGGGGGCATCAACAGAACCTCGCATGTCTTCGCGAAAACCCGCTCAGGTCTCTACACTGGTGGGACCCGGTCGAGCAGTACCTGTGCCGGGAGGATGATTGGCAGGACTTGGACTATGATGCATGCGTCTTCGGAGGCGCTCGGCGCAAAGCCCAGAAGTTTCGTCACAACATCCCCGAGTTGGCCTCCCTCCCGGCCGTTCGATGTGGACACATTCACGACCCCAACGAGTGGCGCTCGTCGGGTAATGGGCAGTTCTCCACCTTCAACGAAGCGGAGTACACACCTAGTTTGGTCTTCACCCTAGCAGTATGCTGCACAGCATGGGCGGCGCGACAGGGCTACGGCATCCTCGCCATCCCGAGGTTACCGCCCATCAACACCTCAGGTGACGTACGACCACTGCTCCATTTTGAACCGTCCGAGCTGCGAGAGGATCTGATGAATGTCATGGGCTTCCACCTGGGCCTCACACCACCACGAGAAGACTCGTCCCATGTACCCACTCGCCAAGTCGCATTTGATGTGTTGCAACTGAGGTCACAACTCACAGACATGGACGTGTACATCGGCCCAGGGCATTTCTCCCATCGTTGGCCCCTGACACAGTGGCAAAACCCCTTCCGGGCAGGGGAGGGCAGGACTGCTATTGAGAGTGTCCTTCACTACGCTCGATGGATCGCCGACCAGGACCATCTGTTGGCTGACCTCCCATCCCTACATGGCAAGACGTTGGTGTGCGACTGCCCCCACAACGTGCTATGTCATGGCGATATCCTTCGTGCTCTGGTTTGGACTACTTCACGTCCTACTCCGACCTCGGGCCACGGCCATCCCGCTCGGGAACAGTTGCGACGGGTTTCACTCATTGCAGCCGGCATTCGCCCTGCCAGGGCAGTCCCGTTGCGCTTCTCTCAGGAGGTTGTGGTGGCCAGCATCATGGCCCTTTGTCCGGATATTAGTTGGGAGGGATTCCAGTGGCCTATGCTCGAGGACCTGCTAGTGGACGATTCACACTACCAATGGCTCAACTACATGCAGAACCGCCCGGACTGGGACGGCCACGCCTTTGGTCCACGGTTGGTGGGCCCATTGGAGCGCAACGCCATCGCGATGAGCGGACTTCAGCAGCCCGGAGCGGCCGCTGCTGCAAAAGCCTTACCGCCTATGATCCCCTTTGGCGTAGGGGAGGAGCGACATTTTGAACTCGCACTTGAGTTGCAACAGAGACCTACCCCATTTGAAACTATGGGTGTTGTCGATGATGACTTGATCTTTGCCGCATCTGGCTATGCAGCCCAGGGAGTAGGCCTGCGGGAGGTGAGAAGACGCACAGGCCGTTGGCTCCAAGAACTCAGCCGTCGAATGTGGCCCATCACATACCACCTCCAAACATACCAGCCACTGCCCGTGCGGTCCGCCACTCAAGGGCGCCACATCGCCCTCATTGGGCTTATCATGCTGATTACTGGATGGCCGGACACTACGTTTGTGGCTAACCTGATCTATGGCTTCCCCGCTGTCGGCTTTTCCCCGCATGTGCCCGTGTACAAGGCTCAACCAGCTCACTACATCCCGGACGCCTCCATCTACCAGGACGCCCTGCCAGCGGCCGCCCGCATCATCCAAAGCCTCCGCCCAGGTGAACACGACACGGCCATTGCCCAGGCGGGTGAGGAAGACCAAGCCAAAGGCTTTTGTGGCCCCCCACTGACATGGGCCCAGCTATGCCAGGACCTCCCCCAATTCAGACTGATCCGGAGGTTTTGTATACAACAGCCCTCGGGTAAGTTGCGAGTCATAGATGACGCTGCAGACGGAGGGCAAAGCGCACTCAGCTCGGATGCGAACAAGCTGGATTTATGTACGAGCATTCAACCCGGCCTTCATGTTCAGTTGCTCTGGCAGGCAGCATCCTCGTCGATTCACGCGTCTGAGTTGCTGCAAGCTGGCATTTGGTCCGGGGGCGAAGACCTACCCAACGCCTACCGCTATGTCCCCATGAAGCCGACACATGGCAACATGGCCGTGGTGGCATACTACGACCACCACGTGGGTGGCCCCCGCTTTCGACAATACTACGGTTCTCTGTTCGGGTTACCAAATGCTGTGTGTTCGTTCAATCGCTTTCCCCGGTTCTTTCAAGCTGCTTGCCGCCGCCTGGCATATTGTATGACCAGTATGTATTTTGATGACCTGACAATCCAGGACTTCGGTATCATGGGCGGCACTGGCCAGGCATTCGTTAATGACCTGGCACGATGCCTTGGCTCGCCTTTCCAAGCAGAGAAACATCAGTCCTTGGCGGCTCAGTCTGACTTTCTGGGGCTGATCCATGATGTGGCTGCCTGCCACCGGGGTGATCCTGTAAAGTTCTGGGTCCGGGACCGATTGCTCACCAAGGTCACCGACATCATGGAGGAGGCCACTCAGACGCGTCGCCTTCCTCCGGGACTGGCGGCCAAGCTCTTTGGCTGCCTGGGCTTCTTGACGACGGGATGCTTCGGCAAGCTCGGCCGGTCGGGCCTCCATAGCATCAAAGACAGACAATACTCCTCGCAAGTCGTGATGACACCGGAGATTGAACAGTCCTTTGCTAGAATTCGAGCTCTCCTTCAGTTGAAGCCTGAAAGAGAATTACCGCTCAATCCAGTACGGCAACACCGATACTTGGCAGCATCCGATGCAGCACAAGATAGGCCCCGCGAGGGCTCTGCGGGAGTCCTGTTCATCGACCCCCGTGGTAACCGAAGAGCCTATGTCGTCCATATCAGCCCAAAGATCTTCACGGTGTGGTCCCATCATGAGGCCAAGATTGCGCAGCTTGAGCTCTTGACAGTCTACATGGGCCTGGCATATAATGCCTCATCAGTTCGCGGAATGCATGGTATATGGTTTGTTGACAATATCGCTGCCCTCATGGCTCTCATACGAGGCCGCAGCAACAACGATGAGCTGGATTCTATGGCCGGAGCCATCCATGGCCTTCTGTTTGCACTCCGTAGTGCATGCTACTTCGAATGGGTCCAGAGTAAGGACAACTGGTCAGACGGCATCAGCAGACAGGGAGAACACGATCTGTGGTTCCAACAGCATGGTTTTCGTCTCTTCCACACCTACCCCCTGCTCCTGCTCCTCCAGCTGCCCTACCACCTCATCGCTCAGGTCTTTCAGTTCGTTTGAGTGCTTTGGATAAGTTAGTGCCTTGGATGGAGTGCTCCCACAGGGAGAGTGTCAGATGTCAGATGACACAAGCGACGTGGGTCGCATTTCGAACCAAAGCACTTCAGTACAGACAGTACAGACCTGAATCGATTCGCAGAAAAGGGTAGCAGCAGCTGACATCTGTTGAGCGAGATTCATCGAATATATTCAATCATTTAAGGTAGGCAGGGTCGGTGATGATGAATTATTTGGGAAGCTTCGAATCAACGTCTCCCAATGTTTGAATGCTCAAGCCAAACTGGGGAGACGCCCCTTGAGGAGCAGTGTCGCTGCTGGTACCTCAAGCTAAACTTTTTCTCCCACCCTGCCACACCCTGTTAGTACTTTCATGTCCACCTGGTGCTAGTCGAGCTGGTGGCTGACTTGGCTTGTTGCCGGAAGAGTCTGGTTACCTGGTGACAGTCGCTTCACCTGTGGCCTTGCTGGTGCTTGATGGCCGTATTCCGGGTTATTTTCAGTTACCACGGCTATGCTTGTGACGCTTGCAGCCTGGGCTGTCGGCCACATGAGATGGGGACTGTGCTGTCTGCCGCTGTCGTCCAGTTGTCTTTTTCCGGCTGTCCGCCGCCTAGCCATCATACCTGTTCTGACGGTCCCAGGTATTGAAGATGACTAGGGAGTTTCATTTAATCTTTTCATCGCTCTGTCCAGAGCTGGCATCCGTTGTGGCCGTAGGACCGCCCCTGCGGTATCCTCTCGGTCACTACATACGGATGGAGTGCTCCCACAGGGAGAGTGTCAGATGTCAGATGACACAAGCGACGTGGGTCGCATTTCGAACCAAAGCACTTCAGTACAGACAGTACAGACCTGAATCGATGCGCAGAAAAGGGTAGCAGCAGCTGACATCTGTTGAGCGAGATTCATCGAATATATATATATATACTGTAGTTGAACTTCCTATGTTTGTGTCACAAAGTCCTGCACTGTCCATTGAACTACATGCAGGGCCAGGTAGAACAGGTATGTTTTCATATGTTTTCTCTGCGCCAGGTTTGCTGAGAGTTGCAGAGCGACTCTCCCAGGATGCCTCCGTGGGCGGTCGTGAGGGCCTCATTGTGGAACTCCCATGAGTGTTTTTTCTCGCAGCGGTCCAGTGAGCGACTCTGTTGCTAGTTCTTCGTACTTGTTTCAATGGCTTTCGCGTTTTGATGGAAGCTTAAGATGTTTCATCGCCATACAGTGAGGTACGACCAAGTAGCCTTTTGATCAAGTCTGCATGGCATCGACCTTGTAGCCGCTTGTAGCTTTTGGGCTCGCGGAAGGGAAGGGCATCAAGGCATCAGGGCATCATGCGCGCTGTGCTGTTGGCGTAGTTTGGTTGCACCTGTGGTTGATCCACAAGTTGCCTTTCTAATCTTTCTAACGGTGTCCTGAAGTCTCAGGATCTTGATCGCGCAAGTGGTGGCTCAGTCGACCACAGTGTCGCCACAGGCTTTCCGATGTGTTGAGGTTTTCTGTTGTCTTCATGTCTTGACGTTTCTTTCCTCCTTTGGGATCCTTTGGGTTCCACGTTGCCAGGCCGCTCTTGAGGAGGTGGGGCCGAAAACCCTGGGGGAAGGATGGACACAACATGTCGGCCAGGCGGAGCGCGATGAACGCGAGGCGTTGAAGCAGGCGAATGTCACAGTGGAGAAGTTGCAGAAGTGGTTGGAGGCAGCAGATTCACGTTGTAACACGCCATCATTCACACATATTCAAAACATTAGGATCCATTAGGGCATTTGGAGGGGCGGGGGCACCCCGACAGGGAATCCAGACCTCGGCAAGCAAACCAGATGAGACGGATGAGGTGGCAAGCAAGATCCAGCTCCTGGGCCAAGCCAAGTGGCAAAGCTTCAAAGTCTGAGCATAGCAGAGCTAAGCAGAGTCTAATTAGACAGAGTAATTAATTAAAGAGTAAGAGGTAATTAGAGTTACGTAACTTAAGAGTTAACTGAGTAAAGGTTGGTCTCCTCAGGTGCCAGAGGCATGTCACGCGACCATGTATGCCAGTTGCCAAACAGATGATGTTTGTGCTTTGCCTGCTTTCCTTAGCCTTAGACCCGTTTTGCGGATGTTTCTGGCTCAGGTCTGAGGCCGAATCCGACTTCCGCAGTGAATATGAATCCATGGTCTCTTCTTTTGACAAGAAGCTGAAGGATGCTGGTTTCCGCCACGAAGTGTTGCAACATAGCCTTGCTTCATATGAGGGGTTGGCTATGTGTTGCAATATATAGAGTCAATAGAGTATTGGGAGCATGAACTGAATTCCGCTGATGACTGGCCTTGTTCCCCATACTCCGCCTTTGTTCCAGGAGTTGGCGGATGCAGAGGATGTGCATGAGGCCGCGAAGGCAAGCCGTGATCCAAACCTCGCGCGTTTCATGAAGAGAACTTGTGTGGTAGGAGCTGAAGACGCTATCGAAAGACATTCAGAAAGAGTCCAAGAAGATGGCCAAGGCTGGAATTGGCATGCAATGGGAAGGTCAAGCACTGGTGCGCCATTGACTTGCCGTCAGGAGATGAAGAAGAAATACTATGCCTTGCGAACCAGCCAGAAGGATAAAGCACAGGACCTGATGCAAGAAGCACAGAAGGAGGCTCATTACGTTCCTTGGTTGAATGGGAGATGTCACAGGGATTTCTTTGCAGCTCGGTCAATACTTTCGACTTTGTTCTTGGGCCAAGGCCATGAAGATGGCCAGGAAGGTGGAACACTTTGGCCGCAAGGTCCTGGATGGCTGGAAGGCAACCCAGTGCCAGTTCTGCTTTCAACACATCACCAGGCTGGCCAAAAGGAGGCAGAGTACGAAGGAAACATCGGAAAGGCTGAGAAGAACACTGAGCATTTGTCAGGAGTGGCCGAGAAGTTAAGAGCTCAGTGAGTGCAATTTGTGTTTAGCACTGGTGTGGTCATTCTGGTATATGGGGAACATGGTGCCTCTTCCACAGCATGGGGCCTGCTCCAGGTATGGGGAAAAGGCCGAGAGGGTCGTGGAGAAGTTTTTCGAGAAGGTGGAGGACAAGGCCCTACTTGAACGTAACCTCTACAGAAATACAGGTCATTGGACAAGGGAAAAAAAAACATGTATAACAACCCTGAAAGGCACAAAATGACTAGAATGGTGGAACCTTGCCTTGAGATAATTTTGAGGCCTGAAAACCAGGTCCTGATGAAGAAAGTTCTCCAAGCACCGTGCCTCCTGCGAAAACTTGTTGAAGCAATGCAGGTGGAGGATCGAGCTGATGCGGTAGAGCATCAGGCCGAAGCCAAGCAGAAGGAACGTGAGCAGAGCATTAAAGATGCCCTGGAGGCAGGACTTGCTGAGACTTGCTGGCATACACCCTTGAAGAGCTCGCATGTGTGGTGAAATGTGTTGTTTTAAAGATATAATTTAGGGGCTGAAAAAAGTCCTCAATTGCTTGGGTGCCAGGAGGCTGCGGGCAAGGCAACTCCTGCGGGCAAGAAAGCCCCTGCGGCAGTCTTTCTCAGCAGCAGCCAGGAATTCTCACCGGAGGCTTGCATGCGTTCTTGTTTGACAAAGCCTTTCTATTTTTTGGGGGGGTTGTTTAATATGTGTACAATGACACGTGACATTGATCTACAATAACTATACTTGCGGGTAGTTTTGAGGGGCTCAGTGGATCCCAACTCTGTGCAACTTTCGTCAAGCCTTCTGTGAGGCACTGCTGAGCACCGTGCTGCCTGCAACAGGTCTTGCAACATTGGTCTTGGCTGTGGCCTGGTACCGCAGGCAGGAACGCAGGATTTTCATGACAGCGGAAGGGCAGTCCAGATAATGATTGCGATACTCAGGGGTTACTCGGTGGTTCCTTCTCTGCTTTGCGATCGTTCCACTGTGAAGTGCTTCAGTTCAAGATTTGACATCCTAGGCGCCCGACCTTGAGCATGCCACCTTCTCTTGGCTGAGCCGCGTCACACCACGTGACCATTGTTCCACATGCATTTGAGAAGTGGAACCCTCCTAGTGCAAAACTTGTTTGAAGTCCCGTGGGCATTCTCCAGAGCGTAACCAGAGGCCTTTTTCTTACCGGATGCACTTGACATTTTCCACATGGGGACAGTCAAACAGCGCACACCTTTTGAAGTTGCAGCAGGAGCTTTGCACAAACAAAGCGAACCTCTTGCAGTCGCGAAGTTTCTGGTATTGAGCGAAGTTGCACGTGTTCTGCAATTATGTCCAGTGTTCATGTGCTCAATGAGGTTCTTAAATGTTTTCACGACTGCAATTGTTCTATCTCTTGACTGCAGCCTGGTCAGACTTGGCATGATGCCGGGTGCCAGGTTGACCCAGATCAGATTCCATTGAAAAAGATATATATATATAGACATACATATAATACTTTTCCACATGGCCAGAGGCAAATGACAAATGAGATTGGTTGGTGGGCGCAATCAGTGGCATGCATTTATGTTGTCAACATTGAGGCTTCTATTTCTACACCATTGGCGACCGGCACGCCACCCAACAGGACCAGAGGGAGAATACCTACTGACTGATATTTGCGCTCCGTATGTCGCAAGGCACATTAGAAAGAGTGCGAAGATGCAGAACAGCACTAGTTGTCAATCACCCTGCCATTCACAACGAAGTGTCACTGTGGATGCTAATTTGGTCAACGACAGCCTCGCTGGGAACGCCGTTGAGTGCATTTCCAGGAGCTGGGCTACCGCATGGCCGAGGCTACAGGCCGCTTTCATTTGGCGGTGCGCCGCCTTTTTCCTTTATTTACCAAGAGAGTCCAAGACAGAAACAGCAAGCCCGGGTGCCTTGTAGGTACCAACCTGGGTAGTTCATGTTTGGTTGTCAGCGGGAGCCTTAGATAGCCTTAGCATTCAGGGTTCCTGAGTTCCTGAGTGATTTTTGCCAGTGAACCCACTGCTCAGGTCATGTCTTTCGTCTCGTCTTTCGCTTTGCAGCTTCCGAGCTCTCCCTTTGACCAGCCAGCAGGCGGACGGAAGTGGTGTTTAGATCCGCAACTAGCGAGAGTTTATGCAAACCCAACTTTCGGTTTGGAACTTTATCCGCCTCAGGCCGGACATTGGAGCCAAAGGCATACTTCTCAAGATACTCTATGGCAAAGATGGGTCTCATCGATCAGTGGCAGCCTGGCAACCATTTGGAGCAACAGCTGCACTCTCCAGCTGCCAGTGCCAATTCCAGGGAGTTGCGAGGATGTTTACACTCAGGTTTGACAACACTCTCTTCAGAACAACCTTCGGATTTAGCCACCTCTACACCACAGAGGCCTTCTTTTGGCCATGGAGACACGTGCGGCCTTGAATGCGCTCGAGTCGCAGGAAGCCATTGCCAGAGTTGCAGCTGGAGAGACCGACGTGCCAAGGCGCATATGCATGACATCAGAAAAAACGATGTGCTTGTCATTGTATGTCATGAAGAACTCTGGTCTCAGGAAATTGGTCTCTCATGTATGTCATGAAATTTCAAGAAGCCTTGAGTTCCCAGGAACTCGCCTTCTCACAAAAGGCCCAGCTTGCCAGAATCTTAGAAGGGACGCGAGCTTTCTCACAAAAACTGTCGGTTTGGTTTTGACACGCACAATATTCACAATCAGTTGGATAAGGGTCAAAGCCGGTCAAAGCTGTCCGTTTCGTCCTAGGTTTACTCTGGTTGTAGGACCAGTTCTGATCTCTCTTTGCACAATGGCAGTGTGCTTAGTTCGGTGTGGCAAGTTGCTTGGGATGTAGTTCAGATGCGTGCTGCGGCCACAGTGCAGAAAAGTTAGTTCAAGGGTGCACCATGCAGAGACATTTGACTGAGGATTGTGAGGTGGATGTGGTGCAATTTTTGTGCTGCGAGCTGTACTTAGGTTTTGGTGGTCCTTTGCGGGGGCTTGAGTCTTTCAGTGGCTTGACACGCAATTTAAAGTATGAAAGCCAGTGAAAAGGATGACTTTGGCAGTCATAAAGAAAAGCATCTTATGCAATGGAATCAAGAGCGCGCGCATTTTGTCAGCTTTTGGGTCGTTATGGGAGTTCCACAATGCTGGTAATGCAACCCTGGACAGATTGCATTTCCAGCCTCCTTGAAAGGATTTCAAGAGGGACATCGCTTTGCAGAAAAGCGGTTTCTCTCTTCTTTTGTTGCTTACATTCAGATCGGTCGCTTGGAGCGATCTCCAGGTCGCGTGCTCCACATCCTCCACCCTTTGCAGCGACTTGGTGGTAAAGCAGGTTTCAATAGGTTTTGTTTTTTTTTGAGGCCGGGACGAGGAGGGGGTTTCTTAGGGGCTCATTGATTCGGCTCCTAGATTTCTAGGGACGCCGCAGCGGCAACGGAGCAGCTTTGCCATGCCTAAAGGCTACAGGTGTTTGATGTTCCCAGATTCTCTCTCGCTAGAGCAGCATGCTTGGAGGATGATGGTAAATATGCTGCATGCACCTGCTACGACAGTTGGTGATGATTAACATTTTACCCTGAACAACTTGATATTCGGAGCCGGCTATGTGCCTGCACCAGCTGAGTCAATTCCCCAAAGACCATGCAAGAAACAACCGCTTACAAACTGCAAGATCTAAGTTGAACAAGTTGACAACACCAGGAAGCAAGGTTTGTTGAAGTACTTGAGGGTTCATGCTGGAATTTGATGCACAGTGTTGCTTCGAACCAAACGTGTTTGGCTTGCTTGCTGAAGGTTCTTTTGTGGCATTGCTGCGGCATTTGTTTACCGAAGTGAACATAAATAAACGACATCAAACGACAAAGAAGGAACCCATTCATGTTCTGAGACTTGCAAGCATAGGCAGGCAGCAAGAGGCAGACTTCGGGAGCTTCCACTGGCACTTTGCTGGATCGGCTAAATC
The DNA here is from genome assembly GCA_963970005.1 of Durusdinium trenchii. NCBI lineage: Eukaryota > Dinophyceae > Suessiales > Symbiodiniaceae > Durusdinium > Durusdinium trenchii. The sequence continues at coordinate 790,918 of CAXAMN010021729.1, forward strand.
GACACAGGTACTTTACAAGCGCAAATTGACACCAAGTACTTGCGGAAAATGACGTAACATGAGGTTCTCCTGCTTTGCTTGACCAAGGCTTGTGCAACTTTGGCTTCTTTGTCTCGACACCTGCGACTCATGTGTGTGGCTTTGTTACGCCGCTTGTTTGCAGAATCGTTGACTCGCAACCTCGCGCAACCTCAATCCAGTGAAGCTGCACACGGGGCACACGAAGCCTAGCAGCCCACGGAAAAATTATGAAAGATGATGAAAGTTTGGCTCGTGGACTGCTTGAGGCAACCGACATATCGTTTGTGGCAGCCTTTCAAGGGTGGACACTTGCACGTCATCTTCCAAGCCATAGGCTGGAGTGCAAAAGATGCAGATAGCCTCATGAGTCCATGAGGTCCACAGATGCCGTCATGAGTCCCATAATGGTTCTTGCTCCAAGAGTTACTTTCAAATCACTAAAACTCAGGTAATACAGGATGACACGATTCAGAGATCGCATCTTTGGTCTTCGACAGACAAGCCGGTGGACCACCTTGGGGTTTGTCGATGGATTCCATGAAAGACATATATAACTGAAAGTCATTGGCCTGTCGCTTCAACCGTTCCATGCATTTAGCATTGGATTTTCTCGGACTGCTGATTTCCGCAGGCTGGTCAATGTTTGCGGTGCTGGTGCTCCAAGGGTGGGCAGCCACAGACAAATGAGAATCAAGTGCCTCAGTCCAGTGCCGTTGCCACCGTTGGCATGGCAAGGTAGGATAAGCCTGCAGACAGGCCAGGAGGTTTGCAGGAGCTGGTACTGGTACTTGAGAAATTGTTGGACAGCCCTAGTGAGGTCCCTTTTGTGGTTTCTTAGATTACTGTAGCTGAAACCTGAGGCTGACAGACTGGTTTGAGGCGGGCGAAAAGATCATGGAGCCTCTAGGTGGCATATGATTTGTTGATCCAAGTGTCCCCACAGGAAGCGTTTATGCCAATTTATGCCCTGTGCCTCCTTAACGAACTAACAAAGAAGAAGGAAAAGGGATGAGCACCGCGGCATCATGCATTTGCCAGCTTCGACAGCTGAGCTTCCAAGGCTACTCTACATCAATGTCGATCGCAACAAGGCAAACACAGCATGATGACGAAAAAGATTGGGCGCGTTTCACTGGACCCACAGCATTTGATGTACAATTACTGGCTTGCGCACTTCAGCCTGCACCATCTACAAGTCCTGTTGCCAAAGGGCGTTTGCATAGCCATTGGGCGCTGCTAATTTTGGACACACAAGGAGTTGCACCGTCATGCTTTCGTAAACCTTTGTTGTGCACCAGGAAGGCATTTGCTGGCCAACTGCTGCTACTAGTTGCTAGGGTGTTGCAAGACCAGGTGATAAGATATGCCTTGGGCGACATGCATTGCACCGAGAAACGTCAAGCTGCGTTTGTTGGATGTGTTTGCCAGGCTGCCCTTGCGTTGATTGCCCAGGTGCAATTGTTCCCTCTTTCTTTCCCCATGTGTGTTTATCGGAGTGACATTTGATTTACTGTAGCACATGCTTACCTGCATGTGTCCTTTCCTCTAGCTGGATTTCAGTTGCTTGCCGCATTCAGGGACATGTTTTGCCGCCAGGTCACGCTTGGACTGAGCGTGCTTGTGTTCAAGGGGGGCGCTTGGGAGAAAAGCAAAAGTAGCTAAGCGTTTTAAGCGATGTGCATTTCCCCAGGATGGAAGGTCATACAGTGTCCCTTGGCTGTAGACATGTCATAGTGGGTGAGGAGCTTAGACTTAGACAGGAAGTTAATGGAAGTTATAGTTATAGGACAACACAGAAGGCTTAGGCCTAGCACGGCGCTTCTATTCTTCTGATTACGATAGATTACGGATCTTCCGAAACACTGAAGCTGTAGCTCGTGGCACAGCAGCTTCACTTTTGAAGTGCCAGTTTTTAATTCAATGGCCAAAGCTGCATACGTGCATGGCACACTACACGCAATTTGGCACATATTTTGCCTCGGCATTTCTTATATTACCTCATCAAACTGCAGGCCCGCATGGCTGGCAGTTTGCACAGCTGCTTGTGCCCTGGTCTTCCAAACCATGAGGCCATTTGGGTCATGGCATTCCACGCTTTTGGTGCGGAAAGAAGCCTAGGGTGCAAGTTCCGGCGTCAGCCGTTCGAGCTACTGTCAAAGAATGAAGCTCCACATTCAGCACAGCAGTGATATCTTGATGAAGAGTCACTGGGAAAAAGTGTCTCCCACCGAAGACTGGGCAATAAAATGAGGCCGTGACACTACTGGGACCTGTTGATCACTCAGGTGCTACGAAAGACCATGGAAAGCCTGGACCGGAAATGGGAGCACTTAATTGCTTTTGACGATTGTACTGACGCTTACGCTGGTCAACAGCTGTTTGGCCCACGGCGGCGGCACCACAACAGCTGACCTCAACGCAGCTGCCAAAAAGTGCCCTCTTCAGAGCCTAACAGCTTGCGGTACTCATGGATCGGTCTTGCACACTTAGACAGCAAGTCACAACTTACCTTGGTTGTCGCGGAAAGTATATACTGCAGATATCTGTAGATTGGTTAACATGTCTGTGTGGTTCTGACAACAGCTAAAAGCCTAATCAAGGGCAGGATGGTTGAAAACGACTTTGTGATCTTGGCAGAATAGCAGGGCGTATACGGAAAGCATTGAGTACCTTCGACCACTTTAGGTAAGGCAGGTTCGGTCAGGTTCGCGAGGTGAGCTAGTCCAGCCGTCTACCACAACATATCACCGCACTCCCGCAGGACTCTTGCATTTGATACATCAGCGACTGCATGGGCCATGATAGCTTCAGTTTGTCAATGAATTATAGCACCGCGCGGAATATGTCGCATGCACAGCAGACAGTCCTTCCTGGAAGCTTCCTGCTTCCTGGCAGCTCCAATAGCTTTTGGTGAATGAATTGTACATGAGTGGTTTCATCATTTGCAATGACTGTCTACAACACACATCCTCACTCTGTACCTCCAGCTCACTTGCTTTCCACGACGTTTGAATGGGGGCATGGCATTGGCTTCGCTTGGCCGGAATTGCTGGAGTGAGTGCGCTTACGCTTGTCCATTGTGTCTCGACAGGTCCCGAACCATGACATACTACACATGATCATGTGACTATGTGACATGAGCATTAGGTCGCTATTAGGTGGAGGCCATCGTGGATAGTAACAAGAAGCTACTAGAATCCTCATGTGACAATATATGATATATAGTAGGGTCAGATGCCAGATGATCCAACACCAGCGAAGGGAGTCGGAGTATGAAGAAGCTAGCAGAGGGGGTGTCAATTGCTCAAAGGCGTTCCTCAGAGCGTTAGCCGAACACGCCACATGACACCGAGGTTTCTGGTGGCCCCCACCCAATGAGAGGCATATGCGGCACGAGCCCCTGGTGCCATTGACGGAGTCCTCAGCTCCCAGTGTCAGCGTCAGCAACATCACACCAGCCACATTTTCCCAGCCGCAGGGGGAGCCAGGCATCGGCAGAAGGAAGCCGGAAAGAGCAGACATCGGCGTCGGTTTGCAGAGCCTACAGACGTTGCAGGGAAAGAATTTGATTCTGGCAGGTGATTCCAACGACCGTCAGTTTTTCCGTTTTCTTTGCCAACATTTAACTGGCCGCTTCGACGGAGTTCTGGTTGTGGACAAGATGACCAACGAAGAACCTGGTGAATATCGCGGCCGGCTGACCTGGCCAGAGCAGGCGAAGACATTAGTTTGCCACGACGAAGCTAGAAATGCAAGCGTGGTGTTTCTTTTTCATTATGGCCTGTTCAGTCTTCCCCCCCAGCCGCCATGGTACTTGGACTTTGCTAAGAGAAGAATGGGGACGCACTTCCTGGGCATTCAGGGCAAGGCAAAGATTGTGCCCAGCACAGACCTTGCTAAATTTATTTGGCCTCAAATCATTCAGCAACATTTGCCAAGCAGGCCATTGTTGCTGCTTGTCCAGTCCTCCATGTGGGATGCCTTTGCAGTCCTTGAAAGTTTGACTGGCAAGCGAGTTTCACAGATGAACAAGCTAGATGTGCAGACTCTGTATTCTGTTGTGTTTTCACACGAGAACTTAACGCATTGGGGATGGCTGCAGCGTGCCTCTGAATTTATTGGGATGATTCTAGAAGGGGTCCACAGTCAGGGCATGCTGGCTACGGTTCTGTGGCGTACCAACCCGAACTGTCCTGCCCTGCCTGAAGAGGGCTCAGTCACGGCAAACGCCTTATCTGGTCTTTTTGCTGACGCTGTTAGGGCAGAGATCCTTCAAGGGTCAGCTCCTTGGGGAGAGATTTGCCTTGTGGATTGGCGGAAGAACTTGGAGATCCACAGTCCGAAGCAATGCGACAAACATCACTACACTAAAGAGGGCTATGCTGCGTACTTGTCCTCTCTGAAAGGGTGTGTGCTGATTTCCCCGTTGGCTGAGCAAAAAGTGGAGTACGAGCATGTCCCATGTGCATGAACGGACTTCGATGCATATATTTATATATAGAGAGGGTCCTAAGTTCGCGATGCTTTGCAGCAGTAGGGCGTGCACGCAGCAAGGAAGGCTCAACTTATTTCAAAGAGTTGAGAGAGTGACATAGAACAATGTCAGACAAGAGAGAAAAGACAACCCATTGGTACAATTATTGAATATTGGGTGCCAAACCCTGCATTTGCCCGAACTCCAACGTTTGCAAGATTCGTGACTAAAAATTTGCTACTGCTAGGATGCTACCATTCAACATTTGCTTCGTTGTGCCTTTGCCAATCTTTGCCACGTGGGCTGCCCTGAAAATCAGGCGTGGGTGCGCAACGTGGTGAAAAACCACAGAACTAGGTAATTAACAAGAAGCTACTAGTAGCTCCTGGCATTACTACTAGTAGCAAGAAGCTAATAGGTTGGAGACCATCGCTTCTAGTAGCAAGACGCTACTTGAAACCGTTAACTTGCGAAGGCCCAGTCCATGGCGTGGCTCTTTGGAGCCTGGACCTTCGACTTTCGGATTTGTCCCTTTTGGCGCACTTGCGCGTGTCCCAACTAGGCCGCTGGTGGCCACTTGACTTTAGCCGGCCGTGAGGCTGGTGTTCTATTCCTTACACCTTGATTCCTGTGGTACTTAAGCAACAAGCAGATGTCCTCGCCATGTTGCAGCAAGATTTTCCATCACTTTGTGGACTGTCCCGATTTTCCAAAGAAAGGTCATCCAAGAGAGTCTCCTTGCAGATGGTGGCTTCGCCTATGTGTGCGACACGGGCCGACTCAGCAATCTTCTTACAAGTCCTATTCACTTCGCATGGAAATGTAGAAAGTGCCAGATTGTTTATGATCTTGCTGACTCACCGTGTAGATTTCAGTAAGCTTGAAACTACTCAAACTGACACGTGAGGTACAGGGGTTCAAGCCTTAGTGTTGGGAGCGCACAGAAGCACAGTGCAGACTGCTTCCTTGACAACACGTCCCAGAGACGTTCATAGATATCCTTCAAGTTCTTCAACAGCTGCTGAAACCATCTTCAATATTTTCACCGACTTTGATACGATCACAGAGGGCTTCCCCTACAGCGTTCTGATTGTGTGTCGCAGGCCGAGATGCCCAAAGTGGTGAAGCGGTAGCCATCCGCAAGGCTTTGCTACAGGACTCTCAGGCTCTTTGGAGACACCAATCACTCTCCAATTCTGCATCCTTTGGCATCCAACTTGGCTCTTTATTTGTGGGCTGCAGACCAGGCACAGCAATCAGCGCGCGTGGAGATGGCACTTTTGCAACGCTTGCCGCAACCCTACAGACCGTACACACCCTGCACGTGGGAAGTCTAGGTTATGGAGAGAGGAGCAGGTTGGGGATCCTGTTTGGCATAATTAGGAGGTGATTCACCTGTCAGCAGGGTTTAAAACCCCCAAAGCCTCCCCGCAGCATATCCACCTTCAGGCCAGAGCATCAGCACATCGTCCGCTTCCTTGGGGCCGAGATCTTGGAGGAAGTCGGTTCCACACGAAAACTGCAGGCCATCCAGGGAGCGGATTGCTTTGCCGTCGCTTGGTGTCATGCCAGGGCCCATTGAAGGCCCCAGGCCGAAGTTGAACCCATATTGAACTCAAAGAGCATGTTGGTTGGCAACTGCATGAGGGCTTTCAAGTGTTCTTAGGGACCTGGCCTGTTCTTTGTTTCCCTCAACGGCCCGTTTGGTCGGTGAAGCTCGCAGGCCATTTCTCTCTTTGAGCTGTGTTGAGGGCTGAGCGGAGGAACATGGAGAGGGCGAATCGGCGACGAAGATGGGCCCCCATCGACGACCACCCTGGGAGCGCTAAGTCTTTCTTTGGCGTTTGCGTGCAAAGCATGTCCTTTCCAGTGGGTATGTGAGGGTTCATGCTGTTCCGTTTCGGCAGCACTACGACGGGTTGAAGTTTTTGTTTGTGAGATCTCGTGAGTCTTTTTATGCGCGAAGTCTCTCTTTGGCATCGGCACGTAATTGGATTGTAAAGTGCTCGCTTTCGCAGTAACCTTTTCAGGTGTTGAATGTTCATGGATTTTCTATGATTTTCGTTTTGCTTCTCCAATTTCAGGCACTGGTGGAACCTTGTTTGCAAGGTACCCTGGCTGCACTTTCGGCACACTTGGCCTTTAGTCATCTGGGGAAGCGGCTTTTGCACACCAGGGTAGAAGCTGTGAAGGAAAGAGCTTGCCGGGCTACAGGCAGAATTGACATCCATTTGCACATAGTTTTTGGAAAGCGCATGAGCTGCCAGGAGCTCCAATGCGATTCTGCTGTCCGCGGCCCTGGTCATAGAGTTGTTTTGCATTCAGCCTGCGCAGAGTTTCAAAACAGCTTGGTCATAGAGTCATAGGATGTGATAGGGCTTTTGGAGGCCCTTGCCTGCCGGAAGCGGAAGTAGTAGCTGTGCTTGTGCCTCAGTATACAAGTCATTTTCCTTTTGACTGGACCATCGACCAGTTGGGTGTGCTCCCAGCTGTGCACAGAAGGTTACAAGCCGGAGCGTCCGCTCTGAGCCATTTGCATGCACATCGTCACGGCCTTTGTGAACAATTCAAGTCGTAGATGTCATAGGACCGTGGGATTCTGGAAAGGTGCAAGAGAAGATTTTGCGGAAAAGGTTGTGCATAAAATTCTAGTTTTTGTGCATGCAATGAGGCATAATTCATTATGATGTCAAGAGCGAGAACCTGATGCTGGGCCCGGCAGCCTTGATCACTCCAGTCAGAGAGGTTCGTGGTCCTCGGCCGTAGTTCCCAGCACACCTCCACACCCCCAAGTGTCATAGTCATGGACTCTGAAGAAACTGAATGGTAGATGCGCTTTGAGAGGAAGCCTTGCAAGGTTCTGATGGCCTTTGGAAGCTTGGGGACTTTGGCTCTGCAAGCCGCTGGGCGTCGATGATTCTGGTTGACTGTGCATGGTAGATGTCCAATCCTTGTAGGCTTCGACAAACCACTAGGATGGGCAGTAGTTTGACTTGTTGAAATGCTGATGGATTGCCCATGTTCTACAAGTAGATCGTGACACGAGGTTCTCGCTGTACACCTTTTCGTTTGTGCGCTTTGTGCCATGCATTGCTCCCCCTAAAAATGAGTAGCATTCAGCATGACGCATGGAAGTTGCCCCATGACGCTTTGTCTAAGTCTTCAGTCTAAGTCTTTGTGCGTGGAAGTTGCCCTGGGAACATCAGCCAGCATCCTCATGTTGCTCCGATGCGACGTTGTGGGTTGCATTCTCAAATGGAATTGCCCGACAGAGAACTAATTTACTGGCACCTAGTCTAGTACACTAGCATACCAATTCTCCACGCAACACAGCCATCCACAGCGCACCTTCACTAGTGAGCTCCTTTCCACTTATGGTTTACCCAGCTCAATGTCCAACAGTTGGTCCTGCATGATGCAGATGCATTTTTTGAGTGGCCATATTACACACTGCACCCATTGCACCTTTCTAAGGTGAGCGAACCTTTGACTTCCAAGGGGCTGCCAGAAAGCTGCTTCTGGAGGTGGGGAAGGGAAAGAGATTTAAAAGCTTAATTATATACAGAAGTGGCCTTAGTGGCCCGTAGGCACTGCTGCATGCCTATCGGCAGCCTGCTGCAGAAGAGCACACCATCGGAGATCCAGATGAGCAGATCCGAGAAGATCCTGGAAATTGTATCTGGGGATTTTGCTGACTGACTCATGTGTAGGGAGGCAAGATTTCCACTCCAGCAGTTGCAGACCCTCGGTCAGGCAGAAGAATTTGTGCACGGACGGTGTACTCCAATCTTCCGTGCACCAGAGGCTGGATTTTTGGGTAAAAGAATGTGAAAGGCACCAAGATAGGCCCTAAGAAGTGCTCAAAGTTACTGTGCTTTAAGGATTTCCATCCAAGACGTCGCTATAGTGGCAGGAATGTTTGCAATTGACTTTCTTTCTTTCACCTTCCTCACTGGTCCACTGCCATGGGGACCGTACAGCTAAAGGTCGCCGATGTCCATCTCAGATGGAGCATCGGCCGGAGCCTTGAAAGCTCTTGAAAGCCATACTGCCAGTTGTTGAAGTCGAGACGTGTTTTTTCAAATAGCAGATAGAAGGTGATGAGCAAACCAGGAAGTCGATACACTATAGCGTTTCCTTGCAGGATAGAGTGTGTTGGAAGATGTTTTCTAAATGCATGGTTTTATTCAATGGGCTTGTTTTACTCAGCGTTCACAGTGTTTTGATTGCACAAGACCTACCGCAAGGAAGTTGGCAGGCAACCCATAGGTTGTTTCTAGAGGTTTCTATAGGCAGCCCATAGGTTCCCCTTCATCTTGGGATTGTGGGTCTCATACGTCCAACCCTCCAAGGGCTTATAGGGCCAACCCTCGGAAGCAGGGTCCTCATGGAAACCTGGCTTCCGCTGTGAAGCGGGCACACTATTGAGTGGCACGAACTTGTGCCAGATGAGGTGTGCCCTTGGGGGAAAGCTTGATTGGGCTACCTTCGCTGGTGCTGCCGGTCTGCTGCTGGTTTTCTGTTGCTGCTGCCTTGCTGCTGCTGGTTGGCTACTGCTGCTGCTGGCGGTTGGCTGCTGTCGGCTTGCTACTGGTTGGCTGCTGCTGCTGCTGCTGGCTGATTGGTGCCGGTGCTGCTACTTGCTGCTTGGTTGCTGCTGGTGCTGCTGCTTGCTGCTTGCTGCTGCTTGTCGCTGCCGCTGCTGCGGCCTGGGCTACAAGGCCTACTCATTTGCTGCCTGTCATTGTCTTGCACGCCCTATGATTATAGCAGGCTTCTTCCATTGCAGACTGGGCATTGGAAACGTGACATCAAGCTTGGTGGCAGGCCTGTTTGGTGAAACGCGGTGCTCTATGCGGAAACAAGTATCGCAAGGACGTTGCCGTGACTTAGTCGCGGCGTGGTGTCCCAGTTTTTGATTGGTTGCCACAGCTGCATTGCAAGGACTTTGTGTTTGGGCGTTAGTGGGCATGGGTCTTCTGGGCAAACGTGTTCATCTCGCCCAATACCTTGCCCACATCTCGCCCAACCCACCAGGCACCAGGACCTCCAGAGGTGTGCGATGGGGATTGCCATTGTCACAACACATATGTGTATATAAGCAAAGGCCTCTTCAATTTACATGGCCCCCCAGGCAAGGAGCGATTTGAAGGCTCATGTTTTCAAGCGTTCATGTTCACATTTTTTGCAGGTGTGCCACGCGGAAGTGTGTCCTGCACAGTCGTTGAAAGACAGGAACGCGCACACACAGACACCAAAGAAGGCAAAACGCAAGCTAACCATGGTTTTTTCGCGGTCTTAGCATACTTCTGGCAGAGATCGGAAGCCGATGTGCCATGGGGACAATGTGGGATTTGCTCCTGTGATGTGGGATTGGTGAAAACGGTGTGCCATGGGATGATGTAGTTTCTAGCCTCTGCTGGTTGGGTGCTGCTGCTGCTCCTGCTGCTGCTGCGCTGCGCTGTTTTGCTGCTGGTGGTCGGCTGCTGCCAGTTGCTGCTGGTTTGCTGGCGCTGGTTGGCTACTATACTGCTGGTTAGCTGCTGCTGGCTTGGTGCTGCCTGCTGTTTGGCTGCTGCTGGTTTGCTGCTGCCGGCTTGCTGCTGCTGTTTGGCCGCTCCTGGTTACCTTCTGCTGCTGTTGGGTTGTTGGTGTTGTTTTGCTGCTGGTTGGCTGCTGCTTGCTGCTGCCGCTGCCGCTGCCTGCGCTACAAAGCCTACTCATTTGCTGCTGGCTGTTGTTGCACAAACCCTATCATTGTGGGAGTGTCCGGTTGTAAACTGGGCTTGGAAAGCATGGTTTTGGCTTAGATGGCCTGTTTGGTGAAGCGCGGTGTCCCACGCGAAAACTAAGTGACTCTGCCGTGACTTAGTCGTGGTGTGGTGTCACAGTGTGATTTGCTTGCCGCAACTGCTTTGCAAGGACTTTCGTGTCTGGGTGGTTACCCTCGAGGTAGGAACTTAAAGGTGGTGCCAACATGTGGGTGAGAATCGGTGTGCCATGGGGGTTGGATCATTTCAGCCCATAGGACACCTTAGAACCCATCAACGTGTAGAAGATTGAATCGCAATGGAATGGTGTAGGTTTACAAACAATCTAGGCTGGGAGAAAAAGTGCTTGTTTCGAAGCGGTGTGCCATGGGGATTGGGAGAGGAATACACACAAGAATGCATAGATATTTTTGACGTTTAAAGAACAATTCCATGCTGTTTGCACTCCAGGTAGAAACTTAAAGCTGGTACCAACATGTGGGTCAGAATCGGGGTGCCATGTGGATTGGATCACGGCAACCCATAGATAACACTTGAAAACATTAACATGTAGAAGGTTGACTCGCAATGGAATAGTGTAGGTTTAGAAACAATCTAGGAGAAAAGTGCTTGTTTCGAAGCGGTGTGTCATTTTGTCCAAATGGGGTAAGTTCTTACATTCGTGGGGTAAGCGGGGTGCCATGGGGGTGGGTCAAGTTCATGTGCGATGGGGTAAGTTACCACGTCGAGTGGCTCTCCAAATTGCGTTGCCATTGGGATTTGCAGTTGAAGTTTTCTCTTTTTGGAAAGGCGAATCTGGAGGACCTTGTTCTGTATGTAGCGTTTACAATGGGGAAGGCCAGCAGTCTTGACTTAAGTACTGACTTTTGCAAATCGGCGTTCCATGGTGGTTTAGTATCCCACATGCAAAATGTATTAACTTCAACGGGCACCAGTAGGTGTCGGCCGCTTTCTGTTTAAGCCAAGTGACACTTCTTTATACTAGTGGTTTACCTGCGGCGCTTGTGGCAACATGTTGGGTAAACGGGGGGGGTTAGCCCCGAACGCAACACACCGAGGGTGAAAAGCCATGTGTTTTACAGGGCTTCGTGGCTTTCCGGACACTCAACTTATCGTCTTGCAACTCATGAGTTGCAAGACGATAAGTTGAAGGCGTTTTGACGGACCCAACTCACCCGCCTGCTCCATGTACAGCTTGCCAAGGCTCATTGTTCAGCCGCCAGACATAAGTCTTGTTCCCAATTGAGCCATTTGAGCTCACTGTACATTTGAGCTGGTGGACAAGTGTCTTGGACAGCCTCGAGCATTGAGTCCAACCTGGATGTTGGCGGAACCACAACGCTGCGAGGCCTTCAACGTGCTGTCGTTGCAGCTTTGCATCGCAGCGGCCAAGAAAACCCATCCTACGCAGTGTTAAAACAAACCTCGAACGTCGTCCTCTAAGCCAAGAAAAGCGGTCACCGAGCGAACGAAAGGTCACCGAGTCGACAAGTCAACGTTAAAGTCGATGTACGCGAGTAGTAACACGGACGAAACTGACCCCAACCCCCCCACCCTGAAAGACCGATCATATATGTTGCCGGCGGGGCTAACCCCATCTAACCCCCCCCGTTGGCACAACATGTTGTTTGGCCTTGAAGTGGGAGATGTGGGCTCAGGTCCCAAAGCAGATATGTTTGCCCTTGGCTCCAAGCTCAGACAGCAACCCTCGATTCCAATCCATGTGGCACCTGCCTGACATTGCTGGTGGATCAAATCTGGCATCCTAACCTTCGCCCAAGGCTGTGTTCTTTTTGCCTGCTTGACTGGCATCCATCCATTTCCGATGGACTCAGCGCTGGCCAACATTCAAGCCACATGGCAAAATTATCAAAAATGCGGGGACGGCAGTCATGTGTGTCCGTGACTTTGTGTCACCATGCTTAGGCCCGCTACCAGGTGCCATCAGAGGCAGAGGACGCCAGATTTTCAGAACAAGAATGAACCTCCGGCCGTTGACAAGAAGATCAAGAAGTGCTCTTGTCGGGAAACTTCTTTCAGCATGCACTTTGGCCAAGGCTTATGCTGAAGTGGTGCTAAGGCATGTTCACAGAACGCCTATGGCATACGCACTCATGCTTTTCCCAGAAGAGAGTGTCGTGCCACCGTGGTGAAAGTCCCGTGCGCGTCTTCTGCCAGGTGGCTGAGAGGGCTCTTGCAACGGCATCCCCTTGAGCGGCCAGATGCCCATCTCCTTGCGGCACAGGCGATGGCGGAGTTTGCGTTGAGAGCAGCTGAATGAGGAAAAGCCGCTATCTATCTATAATATACCGTTCTGGACACTCTCAGGGACACCCGTTCTGTAAATATATATATATATATAGAGCTAATTCATTGCTAATTCGAGATGTTCGAGGGAAGATAGTGGTCCAGTGGTCCAGGTCGCAGAATTCCTCGAGAAGGGCGCCATTCATGAGGAGAGCTCAATTCTGCCAGCCCGCCATAGCGCACACGTCTCAACGCAACACTACAGAAGAAGGCCTCAAAGCAAGAAGCTCTTCCAGAAGAGCCAGACTGGGCTGGGCACCTAGCGACTCAAAGGCAAAGCTCAAGCTGGAACAGCATTGGAACTGCCAGTGAAGCACACTTTTCTTGAACAGAGGTGGCAGACTTCTCCTTCATACCTCAGGCACCCTTGCTGCGAGATGAAAACGATGCAAAACACTCTGGTTTGTTTATGTGTGTGTGTGATACATGTTTGCACTGATTTGTTTCGCGTCCTTCCTTGTCTTCCTTTTCTGGCTTCTATGAGATTCTACGATCTCTTGCACCCAATTGCGCCTTTTGATCCCAATCGTGCGGATGTAAGAGACAGCAGCCCATCCTTTCGACATCCAAAGACGACGGCCTTCGACGGCTCAAAATCCCCGAGCAGGTTGACCATTCTGCAAAGCTTAGCAGCCCAGACCGGATGTGTGGGCCGCAGTGCTGGTATATGTGTGAGTGTGTCCAATGCAATTGAACGCTGCTGGTCAGTAATTTTCTATTCGCGTTTGGGTGCCATGTTGGTTTTGAGTCACCAGGAGTGGCGGAAAGAGTGTCGGGTGAATGCCGCTTCAGGCTAGAATCGCGCTCAGCGAAGGGCCAATTCGGTGGCGGTTCCACCGGCTTGTTCCAGCTTTCCTTGCATTACAAAGTTGTGACATGACATACGGTAATTACCTAATTACTGTATAACAAGTGACCATGTGCTGTTTTCATCGCTACCTTGTGCTGCTTCTTTTTGCTCAAGCTTTGGAAGCAACTTTTTGATCCTGTTTTATCACCGTGGTTGCAACGAAAAGTCCGCGACGATTGCCAAAGGCATGTCGCACAATAACCAGAGCTTTGGCTGGTCAGGTGCCCTCGTGGCGTTCATGTTAGCTTCCGTAGCCCACGCCAACACCATCAAAGTCATGATGCTCCACAACTCACAGCAGAGCAATGCAGGTTGGAAAGAAGGCTTCTATGATTTCTTTGCACCATTTCTCAATGGACAGGGTGGATTCACGATGTCAGATGGCAACACCTACACATTGGATACTATCCTGTGTGAGGAAAGTTTGGACACGAATGCTGTGGCCAAAGTTCAGGCATGTGTGAACACCGCAGTGGCACAAAATGTGGATGCAATCATTGTGGGAACTTCCAGTTCCAATGACGACATCAAGACTGCTGCGGAGGCTGTTGGCATTCCCAACATTCATTGCTCAGGTGGAAATCCGATGTCATGGACGGCTGCGACACCTCATGCCTTCGGAATGCACTTGCCGTTTCCATGGTACTCGCGTGGCCCAATCCGCCAGGCTGCTTTGCTGAATCTCAAGACTGTTGTCATCATGCGGAACTATGAGCCCCTTGACCTTGAAGTCATGTCTTGCTTTTGGCATGGTGCGATGTATACACACAGATGCTCCCAACAACTATATAATTGTGGTTGATTGAGTTAAGTAAGTGACAAACCGGACTATGTCCCGCCACGTCACTGAGTGACACATCTCGGTGCTCCGAACTCAGGTGGGGCTTCCCTCGGATTTCGGCTGTGGCAGCCACCGAGTGGAGCTTGGAGAGCTCATTGCAGGTCATTGGCCCAACCGTTGCTTGGTGCCAGCGCTGGGCCAACATGACACAAACCTGCTCCTTGCGTGGAGGGGCCTGTCGCTGTGGAACGCAGTCAGAGTTTGACAACATGGGTTACAAGTACCAGGTCGGGCCGCTAGGCATACGGTTCAAGACATCGAACTTCCTGAGGTACTAGCTTTTGCTGGCCATATCACTGGTCAAACAGGTGTGCTCACTAGCCACTCCAGAAGCTGCTGTGCATTGTGCATTCAACATGCAATCGTTGTAGCCACATGAGTCAAGTTGCTTTGCCAAACTGTTCGAATATCTTCGAAGGTCGTGCCATAGGCACATGGTTTCCTGGGTTGAATGTCGCCAGGCGGACACAATGCCAAGCTTCTATGAGATCGCTGAGAGTAAAGTCCATGAGGTTGGCTTTGACCCACGCGCTGAGTTCATCTCTCCGGGCATTGTGGAGTTCATCGAAGGTGTGATAGATGATGTTCGCTCACAGGGGGCAGATCCGGACATGGTTGTCAACTGGCTCACAGCAGCGAGGACTGGCCAGTTTCCAAGCATGGAAGGGACAGAATCAAAACCAAATCTACAAGCCTTCTTGAACCAGTTCAAGGGCAGAGTCCAAATGAGAACCACGCGAATGGCTGGTTGCTTTTCTCAGGGAAGCGGCCAAGTAGTACAGCATAGACTCGAGATGTAATGTCAAGTCAGGATTAATAAATCCCCTCCAGTTAATTCGAGCCCACAAAAGCACTGAAAAATTGCCCAAATTAAAAGTATTATTGTTGTGGTTGATTTCCCCCCCAATGGTCTAGCTGGGCACCAGAAATCCCCCCAGTTAACCCGAGCCCACAACCAGGTCAATTTTTCGTATTATTACTACTGCCACAACAACAACAATTACTACTACTACTACCACCACTACTACTACTACTACTCCTACTCCTACTCCTGCTACTACTACTGCTACTACTACTACTACTACTACTACTACTTCTGCTACAGCTACTGCTACTGCTACTAGCTATTGCTGCTGCTACTCCTACTCCTACTCGTACTCCTACTCGTACTCCTACTCGTACTACTACTCGTACTACTCCTCGTACTACTACTACTACTGCTGCTGCTACTACTACTACTACGACTTACCACTTACCACTTACCACTTACCACTTACCACTTACCACCACTACTACTACTACTACTACTAACTACCTACTACCTACTACCTACTACCTACTACTTGCTACTTGCTACTTACTACTTACTACTTACTACTGACTACATACTACTTACTACTACTACTACGACTACTACGACTACTACGACTACGACGACTACTACTACTACCACCACTACTACCACTACGATCACTGCCACTACCACTACCACTACGACTACCAGTGCTACTACTTCTATTACTACTACTACCACCACCACTACTACTGCTACTACTACTATTATTGCTTCTACGACTACGACTACGATTGCTCCCTGAGCAGATTATTCAGAGGAGGTGGACCTCATGAATGGTACCTGAGACCATCTAGACCTAGACCTTCCACGTGTGGGGTGTGTGTTTATTAATCCGGTCTTCGCATTACTAAGACTAAAGATGGAGCTCAATGCTGATAAAGCAAGGTTTGTGTGTCCAGACCACTAGCACCACATTCTACACGAACTCCACGCAGCAAGTGCCACTCAAGATCGCCCTAGAGTGATGCCACAACTTAGTTGCGACGAGATTCATCCATGAAACTGACCGCCCAACCAACCACATCAATAGCCTGGCCGCAACTCCCAACACCTACCGTCGCCATGCAGCGAGCCCATCAAACAAATCTACAGCCCCAATGGCCTCTTAGCTTCACTCTCACCTTTGGCTGAAATTCTCTCATTGATGCCTATCCCCTGGCCACACAAGAGGTTGGTGTTTATTTGCGCGTTGTTTTGTGCTCGTGCTCTTGCTTGCTTGCTTGCTTGCTTGCTTGCTTGCTTGCTTGCTTGCTT
>CAXAMN010021729.1:807301-840546 GCA_963970005.1 Durusdinium trenchii
CTTGCTTGCTTGCTTGCTTGCTTGCTTGCTTGCTTGCTTGCTTGCTTGCTTGCTTGCTTGTGTGTGTGGAAGGCGATGACAATACATGCACGCTGCTAGGAGCGGCTTAATGGCCATGATGCAGAAGAAGTTCGGCTACAAGATGTACTTCGGTGGCCCCAACGGTGCTGGTACCGCATGGTACGGCTATGAATCTTACTGGAACAATGGCACGGCAGCTCTTGGAAAAGATGAAGCCCTCTACAACACCGGTGGTGGGCAATGGCACTACGAGATGGGGTTCTCGGATCCCTACTTTGGCACAACGGCGTCGATGGTTTCTCAGTTTGAAACCCAGTCTCGTGGATGTGTTGGCAATTTTTTCTAAACTTTAAACCGTTCCCGGAATGTGATGGAATTGATGGAATGGACTTGCATAGATAGATAGATAGATAGATTACTGGCCTCCATCTTGTGTTCTTCTCGGAGGACCATAGATCTTTGATCTTCAGATTAAACCCACGCAAGGTTTGCAAAGGTTCCCAGCTATGATCATGCCGCGTGCATGGCCGCAGGCAGATGGGGCTGCACACTTTTTTTCAGGATTATGTTTCTCAATTGATCCACAACACAAAGGCGAGTTAGTAACGGATTGACTGTTCGGACATATAGTCGATTGATTGAGACGGATTTACTGGACTGAAAGGTGGGGTGGGGGGCTCGCCAGAACATGAACTTTTCGAGCTGCTGGGGCACTTATACAGGCTTGCCATGTTCGCCCGTGGCCGCGATTGTGCTGACTATTGAACAGACTCAACTTGTTGTTTCACGCTAGTGTTATGTATTCTACGTCTCACTCGTGCTACTTTGGCTCAAGGCAAAACAGGTGCGTTTAGTGGTAGTTGTCGGCCACTCACTTGTAACAACAGGTTATCAGCCGTATCGCCAGAAGTGCGGTACGTGCTTGTGACTGGCCTTGGTCTCACCCCACCATAGGTAGTGCACTGCCTAGAGGCCATGGCTGAAGACGATGGTTCCCGACATGACCGTTCTCGTTCCGGCTACGTTCCTACTTCACCTGCAATGTCTAGCTCACCTGCGCTAGAGCTCCCTTTCGTTCCGCTGGACCTTCAGAGGCCAATTGAGCCTCCATCGTTCAGTGCCCAGGGGGGACCTGGTGTCTGCTGTTCCGACGCCGTCGCCATTCCATACTGAGTTTTCACCTGTGTTGAATGTACAGAACGTTGATGCTAGGCAGATCCATCAACAAGCACTCTTCGTCAATGAAGATCGATCGGCCCAGGTTGCTCAGATTGCGGAACTAAGGCATCAGGCCATTTTGGCCGAGCATGGACAGCAGGTCGCGGATCAAGCCAGACAGTTCAGGGATGCCGTGAATGAACAAGCCAGAACGGCCATTGAGGAGTCTAGGGAACAACATGAGGCTATTGCCAATCAACGATTAAATGACACGAGTCAAGCCCACCAGAACCAACAACTTCATGAACAGAGGGCTTACTTGGATCGAATTTCGCTCGAAAGACATGCCGTCGTTGAGAGCGAACGCGCATTGGCCAGGCAAAGAGAGGATGCCCTCCGGTCAGAACTCGCAGAACAGAGTCGGATCATCAAGGACCTAAGAGAAAGATTCGACAACGCCTCGGGGAACCGAGTGCCTGTGCCACCAGCCCAGCCACTTGGGTCTCAGGTATCCCCAGTTTCGCATCCTGCAAGTCTTCGCACTCAGTTGGAGAAGCACGGGATCAAAGGCGATGACGAACCACATCCGTCAGATGCGGATGAAGAATACGACAAAAAGTCCCACAAGGACAAAAAGGAAAAGAGAAAGGAGAAGAAGAAGGACAAGAGCCCAAAGAGGGGCCGTTCCAGAGAACGCAGGAAAAGACGATCTCCTTCTCCATCTCCGTCTTCATCCGGTTCATCGAATAGTGATGATGATTCCAATGACTCAAGCTCTGAGTCCTCGCGTCTTGCACGTATCATCAGAAAGGAGCTGAGGAAGCAGCAAAAGAAGTCGAAAGACCGAGAGTGTGAGAACAAGGCCAAGGAGGCCGACAAGGTTCTCATTCCCAAGTTTCCCACACCTGAGAAGTACAGAGATTGGAAGATCAAGGTGAGGGACAACATTGCCGCTGCTTCGGCCAAACCAGATGATGCAAGATCGTGGGTTGGGAAAGTATATAATTAATCCCAAACCATTGATGCGCTCGATGATTCCGAAGGTTTTGCCACTCTCGACGCGAAGCTTCTTGCAAGCCTCACTAACTGCGCCGAGGGGGACCTTGGTCGTCAAATCGCAACCTTTAAGGAGCTGCGTGCTCGCGAAGAGAAGCCCGTGAGGGGAGGCATTTGCTCCTCCGGTTCCACGAGTACTTCGCCACAAGCATCCGGCACGGCGCCATTTACGGCCTCGAAGATCTCATGTCGGTCAAAATGGTAAATGATGATCTGAAAGGTTTCATCAACAAATGGGACAGCGTGTTAGCGGGCATGAAGAAGGAGCCCGAGAACAACGTCCTAGAGGCATACTTTCACCTTGCGGTGAAGCGTTTCAAGCCTCTCGAACATGATCTTGCCCTGTATGACAGTGCTGCGGAAGGCAGCAAAGAGAGGTCTCATGACTTCCTCATCACTGCGGCCCGGGCATATCTTGAGAGAAAGAGGCTTGAAAAGATGAAGGATGCCACTAAGCGCTCTCTCGGTGCCAAGGATGTCGCACTGCCAGCTCCAGATGACAAGAAAGGTGTGTGCTTTGATTACCAAAAGACCGGTAAATGCAAGCGCGGATCCTCATGTCCTTACAAGCATGAAAAAGGCCGCGAAAAGAGCAAAGGAAAGGGAAAGGGTAAGGATCGCAGTCAGTCTCGATCGAGGTCACTGACTCCAGGGTCTCGCAAGGAGACTTGCAAATTCTGGAAGGCAGGACATTGCCATCGAGGTAAAGATTGTGCGTTCCAGCACCCTGAGAAGACTGTCCCTGCCAAGAAAGAGGACAAGAAGAAGAAGAAGAAAGACAAGAAACCTCGCAAACGAAGCAGTTCGCGAGGGTCGTCAGGCTCCGACAACTCAACTGGCTCCGAGAGTCAGCGGAGAAAAGGTGGGAAGTCTTCTTCTTCCAACGCACCGGCAGCAGTCTGCCTCCTTCGAGCAGTGGTCATGGCCGCAGTGGTCTCTCAGGGATCCTCCGTCCTCATCACTCGCCCGCTGGGAAGCGTGGCCATGCCGGTCCTTTCCGCATCGAACACATTATGCACCGATTTTGACCAGTTTTGTTAGACAGCAAGTTTGTTTTGATGATCAACCAAATGTTTTTATTCATGCTGTTGAGTCGTCTTCCAATTGGAGGTCTGTTCAACCCCGAAGTAAGAAGAAACGGAAGGCTTTCACACCGAATCGACCGGAGTACAATGAAGCTGTTCGAGTTGCCACTGAAGATGCTTCCATTGCAGCCTCACATCTCCAGAACGCTGTTAGGAATGAGCTTTTGTCCGTATCGGCAGAATGTTCGTACCTATGCAACTCTGACATTGGTTGCATCAAGTGTTTTGGGAAGAGGCCGTCGACCTCAGTGCCTGCCACTGAGATTGCTTGGATAGCAGACACGGGCAGATGATCTTGTGTCTAGGCACATGCTCCATTCCGATGAGGCGTCACAGTCATCCAAACCTGTAAGTCTTCTCACAGCCAACGGAGTATTTCAAGCCACTGACCAAGCAAGAGTAAATGTTCCCATCTTGGGTGATGACATCAATCCGTATGTCTTAGATGACAGTCCAGCCGTCGTGTCTGTCGGACAACGTTGCATCGATGCAGGTTGGAGCTTTCATTGGCCAGCTTATAGCAGGCCATACTTCAAGAAACCAGATGGTACCAAAGTCAAGCTTGAAGTAGATGACTATGTTCCACACCTGCCATCCACAACTGGTGTTGCGATGTCAGCCATAGGCCAACCTTACGGTACAAATCAGCGGTCGGGGGGACCACGACCCATGATTCCTCTGCCTGCTACGCCGGCTGAAGAAGCGATTGAGGTCTACGATGATGATGAGAATCCCATTGGTGAAGACCCCGCTGAAGAGGAGCCTGAACCGATGGATGAAAGGTTGGTGGAAAAGCCGTGGGATCCCAAACGGGATAGAGGGGAGATTGCACTGAAGGAAGAAGCTCAGTCAATTCAGCATCTGTTGACTCACACACCGAAGAACCCCTTTTGTCAAGCTTGTTCCAGGCGAAGATGACGAAACGTCCATCCTATAGCAAGGGAGGTTCTACCCAAGTTGATGCGGACCACTTTGGACAACATTTGACTGCCGATCATCTTGTCATTAGGGACGATGAGGAAATGGACATTGATGGGGCTCGAGTTGCACTGGTCGTAAAAGATGTAGCAACCGACTTTAGATATGTCTACCCGGCCGCCCGTCGTTCGACACGGGAATGCATCGCAGCCTTCAAACATTTTGTTCGATCTACTGATGAGGTAGGAGTGTTTTATTCCGACAACTCACCAGAGCTCATCGCCACTGCCGAGAGGCTAGGATGGAGACACCAAACCAGCTTTGCATATGTTTCCAAAACGAACGCAATGGCTGAAAGATCCATTAGGTCCGTTATTGAAGGTACAAGAGTGAACTTGGACATGCATGGCAAACAATATTATCGACACCAGAAGAAATGCCACCGGCTCAGATCCTTCACGATGTTCCTCCGCAAGATGCCATAGCCCCACCTGTTTCGCCACCAGTGCGGAATCCCCTCGCACTTGCTCACGCTCTCGGGCGGTTAGCCCATCCAACCCCCAACGGTCAGATCCACGGCCTCTCACTCTCCTTGGTCCTGGGGGCCCCTTGCACCTCAATCTGCTTGTGGTACGACAAGGCGGACCTCCAACAACACCCTTCACCTTCCCGGATCTAGCCAGCGAGCACACATAGCTCCACACATTCGCATTGTGCACGTTGGAGCCGTCTCCCAACTCCAGATCCAAGAAAATCCAATCCATGTCGTCCGGCAAAGTGCCCTTCCACCTCCCTGTATCAGCTCCAGAGAAAAGGTGAACCACCAAGCCCCGACTTCGTTGATGTCGACGCCTCTGACGTCTATTCCAAGGCAGCAACTCTGGGTTCGGCTCACTCGAAAACCCAACCATCATCTCCAGCACGTCCTCCGGCACGTCCGGCATGATGCTGCGCCACCAATTCCAGTCCGCTTGGGACAGCTTCTTCCGATTCTTCTGGTTCTCCTCGAACTCTGCCAACATCACCATGGCATCCTTTCGATTCATGACAGGGCACCCCGATCCGGGAGGGTAGTTCGCCTTGGTCGCAACGGTTCGGTGAGAAGTTCAAAGGCCCGTTGGTTCCTTTGGGTTGACTACTGGATCAGTCCTAAGAACAAGGCCAAATCCTCTCTCAGGTTCGAACCGACGTCAAACCCTGAGGAATCTTTTTGGGGTACGCCGTTCAGTCCAATTTCGTGTGGAGGAAGGAGTTCATGGTTCTCCCACTGCAAGATGTCATGGAGTCAGACTTCAGTGCCGAGATCCAGCCGTTGAGAGTCCATCAGATTGCTGTTCCGGACATCGGGTTGCACTTTCCATGCAAAGGCAGGTACAACATGATTCGAGAAGGGTTGTACCCAGGCATTACCATTTCCAGCAATCCACCGTCGATCGATGATGTTAGAGCTGCAAATGTTGAAGATCTTGTTGATCAGGAGGTTTTGAGGCATGCTGTTGAACATGAGTATGAACCAGATGAACCCCCTGAGCTTCCCGAAGCTCTTGTCGATGACGCGCCTGCTATTGCTCGCGGGTCGGAAGACCTTGCCGATGAACCGGGGGGCGAAGAGGTAGAGATGGTCGAGGTTCTTGATCCTGTCACGGGTGAAACAACCTTGATCCCCAAAGGCGATTCGTCCTATTATGATGCCGGTGGATATAAGGCAAGGAAGTACAAGGGTTCATTAAAACCGCCTGACATTCCTCCCTTCCTTTGGAAAGCCAGGAAGAAAGCAATTGCCAAGTACGAGCTCGAAAAGGCTCGCAAGCGCCTTCTTGCCGAGAAGAGCAAACACAAAGCAGCTGTGGCAGAAATTGACAACAAATTGCGACATTACAAAAGTCGGGATATCCCCGCCCCCGCTGAGACGAAAATGGACGCCGCCTGGGAAGGTGTGCCGTTGATGCCCGTTGAGCATGAAGGGAAACCACACGTACATAGAGAGAAAGGAATTCTGTATGAGCCATGGCTAAACGCCCTAGTGGCCAGGCCCGTAGGCCAGAAGGAAATCCGCAACACCCCAGATGCTCAACGCTCCCTGGATGAGTGGGTGAAGCTGGAGTCCAAGCCCGCTTGGCTTTATGACAAGGTACGCGAGTGGGATGATGTGTCATCCGATGCTGTTCGTGCCAATGCCAAGGTCCATGTAGGCAATGTTTTCGAACTCTGTGTTGAGAAAGGCAGTGAGCTCCCGAAGGGAAACCCCCTTAGGAAGTACAAAGGTCGGACGGTGTTCCAAGGGAACAAGGTCAAAGATGAGTCCGATATGGTTGCCCTCTTCTCAGAGCTAGGATTTGCGCCGGCGAACATGGAGGCGGGCAAAGCTCTTGACTGCTATGGCAGTGCGCCTGGGAATAAAATTACCCAAGGCGACGGCAAACAAGCCTACACCCAGACCACTTTAAAGGGCAAACCGACCTGGATCAGGATCCCGAAATAGCCTAAGTCTTGGCACGGGAAATTTAAGGATCCTGTCATCCCGCTTGTACTGGCTCTCTATGGTCACCCAGACTCTGGCGGGTTCTGGGAGCGGCACTGCGAGGATTGCCTCGCCAAGGTCGGCTTCAAGGCCGTGCACCCTGAGTGCTGGCCATCGATCTTTTGGCATGACAAGTTGTTCCTTTTGTTAGCCGTCTATGTAGATGACTTTAAGATGGCCGGTCCGGAGTCCAACCATGCAGAGGGGTGGAAGCTTATCGGTACACATATTGACATGGATACCCCCGAAGACGTAGGAAGGTATCTCGGTTGCGACCATGTTGTAACGCATGACCTCAAGCTGTCCGTAGCAGATCACCCATTTGCACATGTGTTCGATCATAAGATCGAAGATCCAGCTAGTAAGCCAGCGGCCGCCGCCCGCCGAACGCAGGATTACTGGACTCATTTCCCCGAGCGTGGAACGTTTGTGCATCACCGCGTCCAGCCACGTCGACGCTTCGAAATCAGTCCTGCGGGCGTTGAAGGGCTGTTCGAACCTGGTGACCTCAGGTACACAGAGTATGTCCCATGCACGGAGGGATCCGTTGCCAACGATGCGGGGGGCTCCTCCCATGTTTGGCGCGACACCAAGATCGACCGACAACAGGGATTGCCCTTTTGGTGGACAGGGGGGACCTACTTCATCGACAGGTGCGTTTCCGACCCCAAGATGGCTGTTGCAGCTGTCAAAAAGATAAGGGACAAGAGTCAGGCCAAAAAGGCCGCCCGTGCCCAAGGATTTACGTTTTTGGATCAACTCGAAGAAGATCAGGGCTGCATGAACAAACCTGTGACGCGGGTCGAATACGACATGAGGGGCTTTCTTCGCCAATGTCTTGAAAAGTATGAGAACCTAGTCGATCACCCCGTGAAATTCAAGACTGTCAGCGCCCCGTTTCACGACGACAAAATCGCTCGACCGATCGGTGACGAGGCAGAACGCCGGGGGGAACTCCAGGCCATTGCAAGCAGAGTCTTAATGAAGGTGTTGTTCGCTGCACGTATGGCGCGTTTCGACTTGCTTCGAGCGACTCAGGGCCTTGCTAGCCGCTAGCCGTGTCACCAAGTGGTCAAAGGAGTGTGATGTTGCATTACATAGGTTGATGTGTTATATCCACTCTACAATTGACGTCGTACAGTCAGGTTTCATTGGAGACGAACCCCAACACTGTAAACTGTGGTTGTTTGCCGACAGTGACCATGCCGGAGAGCATGATAGTCGTTCAACTTCAGGCTGCGTTCTGGCCATGGTAGGTCCCAACACCTACTTTCCCCTCACTGCATTTTCGAAAAAGCAGACGGCCACCGCTATGAGCTCGACGGAAGCGGAAGTCATTGCCGCTAATCTGTCCATTCGAACAGTTGGTCTTCCTTCCTCCTGTCTCTGGCAAGTCATCCGGAACGCGGGGGGAGTCACAAACGCCAACGCGCAGAGCTCGGCCGTGGGGACACGTGCCCGAAATGCAAAGAAAGATGCTTGGGAGTTCGAACCATTGAGAGATCAGGTCATTAGACGTCATGTCGAACCCAGACATCACCTTTTTGACCCAAGAGAGTCTGACGACTGCCCAGTCGATCACAAATTCCTGTCCGCCCAAAGAATCACGATTGCACAATTTAAGGATGGATCCTTTGATGCTGACGTGAGCTGGGATTGGTCCAGCAGAGACGGACAGAGGGTTATGAAGGGGGAATGGACGGGAATGACAATCTTTAGAATACCTGGTCCGAACGAAATCGACTATGGTGTTGAGTCCCGCGAAATTAGGAATGCACTCACTGACTCATGCTATGTAGGTCAAGGTCGCGAAGGTTCTATGGATATCTACCTCATTGGTAAGGGAACTTTTGAGATGGTATTTTTGGAAGACAATCAGGCGACCATCCGCATCCTTGAATCAGGACGGTCACCTGCATTCCGACATGCCGACAAGACCCAACGACTTAATTTAGCATGGTTGGCTGAGCAGTTCCAGCAGAAACATTTCACACTTGTTTATGTACCCTCGTTACTTCAGGCAGCAGACATTTTCACCAAACCTTTTACGAGCTCAGAGAAATGGAACCAACTGCTCAAGCTTCTCGGGTTGCACCGTGCTTCCACCAAGCCCTCAGGCCAGAAGACTGACGCCCGACGCACCTCACCCGGGGGGACCCGTGGCCGCAGCAACGCCCGAGTCTCACAACAGAATTTTGCTTGAAGTGTGTTGCAGTCCGGACTCGAAGCTCGGCGATGTCACTCGTAAGGCAACCCAGGGTTGCAAAGTGATTCGTATTACTAAGGATGATGATGTCTTAGATCCACAAACGCGTAAGTTGATCGTCCGACAAGTTTTGACTGAACTACGTTCTCTTCCAAAAGGCCGCAGGTTACTTGTGTGGGCAAGTTTGCCTTGCACAGGCGGAACACCATGGATTCATGTCAACAAGACCATTCCATCAGCAGCAAACAAAGTTGAGGAACACCAGAAAGAGTTCAGGAAACTCTGGAATGCACTAGTGGACCTCGTTAATTCTTTGCGCTCCGCAAGTCCGTACATCGCTATCGAATGGCCTAAGGGCTGTGTGTCCTGGAAACTTGATCACGTGGTTGCATTCTGTCAACGCCACACAATGGAGCAAGTGACCTTTGATGGATGTATGATTGGTGTTGTTGATGTTCACGGTGTTCCCATTCGCAAGCCATGGAAGATTTGTACAAACCTATCTAGCCTAATCGAGTCGTTCGAGTCTTTGCAGTGTGATGGAAACCATGAGCATGCTGAAGGCAGAGGTGAGTCATTGAGGCGTACGGAGAGTTACACATTCCGCATGACTGACATGATTCACAGAGCTTTCGGCGTGTCCGTGGCCAATTAACTCAAGCTCGCGACCGGGGACGGTAAGCCATATCTACGAAGCTTTCAATCCCGCTTTGCCTTTGTGGAACGATGAGCGTTTCCCGTCCTGCTGAGACGGATGCCATTGAGTTCTTTTTGAGCAATCCTGGCATGTACATCGACCCGCAATCCCAGCCGACCCAGGCAGGGAATGATGAGTGCTGGAAGAACCTTCTTCGTCGCACCTCAGTTCTTGGTCACATTTGCGAATCAATGCACGATGGTCGTTCCCATCTCGATGCAACTTGTGACGGAAACCCCTATGACACGTGTTGCAATGTCTTGGGGAGGATCGATGAGGCTCATCGTGAAATTCTGGAGTGTAATCCTCCAAGGTTTATGACCCAGCTTCCATGCCCGAAAAAAAACCGGGGTCGACTTCATCTTTGCAGGAGACAGTTCCATGGCACTTGTGGACGAGGGTCTGTATGCCGACGGAACGGTCAAGCGAACGAAGAGGAACGTCGGCGAGTTCCTGAAGGCGGGGAGGATGGACCTCCTGACTGAAAAAGCTGGATCCGCCCAATATTCCATGCATTGGGGCAGAGGGTTGAAAGACATCACCGATGGTATTGAAGCGTGCCTGGACAACAAAGCTCGTCGCACACCGGGAGGTGTTGCCCCTGCCGTGATTGTTGTCAGTTATGCTGGCAACGACGTTTACGGAAATTATGGGTACGTAGGCAACCCCTGGGTAGACACCCAAGTCCTCCACAGGAACCCGGCAAAGCAAGAAGCCGCATATGCTTGGCAAGCTCAGCTTGCGGAGAGCCACACCCAACAGATGCGGCGTCTCGCCGATCTAAGGCAGTGCAAGGATGTAGCAGCTCTCATCGTGATCTGCTACTGTGACGGGCAGTCCTACGGCTTGCCGGAGGACTTCACGCGCCAGATGATCCTTGTCTCAGAAGCTTTCAAGAAGATGGGTGTGATCACCGTGGCTGGCACTACGCTTGTGCGATCGTGCACCAGGTACGACAGCTTTCACTGCCTGAATACAGATGCCAACCGTGATCTGTTTGTCCGCTACTATGCCTCTGTTGCCTTGTTCGCGTACTACTACTGGGTTTTGTCCGGTGTAGACATCCTCCGCAAAGACGCAAATCTTTTTGCCAAACAGAGAGGAAACAAGACGCGAAAGGCATTGATGAGGGAGCGGGTGTGGAACAAACGGTTCGATGAGGGCTATCTGTGTCTTGGTGACTGGTACGAGCCGTACCCCGGAGAGATGCGCCAGACTGCCATCACTGGCACTGGCAAGAAAGTCACGCTGACTGAGTTTGAGGAAATTGCACACCTCGATGATTGGGGCGAGTGGGTAGACGCCGCCCAAGAGGAGATTGAAGCCGCACGGAAGTTGCCATTCAACGTGAGGGCGTATCAGCAGCGGGGGACCGCGGGCCAATGGTTGATTCCGACTGACGCAGATTTGGGTGTTCCTGAATCGTCGTCCAAGCCAAAGGAGGATGACAAGATGGAAGTGGATGAACCTCAGGTCGTCGAGATCGATGAGACCGTTGATCCATCTACGACCACGCCTCCGGGGACGGACGGCCGCGATCAAAACAATCAGGCTCCAGCCTCTGCAGCTGGTATGGAATTTGTCACTGCGAATGTGCCCATTCCGGCCGATGGTGACAAAGAGACCGTGCCACCAGAGCTCACCGAGGAAGACGAACTTCTGGTGATGATTGATCCTCTTGGTGATGAGGAGCAAATCTTGGAGTTACTTGAACCGCACATCGCTGCTGCGGAACTTAGAGGACATGAGAATGTCGACCAGCCAGATGACGACGAGGACCCCTACGAAGAGATCCTGTTTGACAAACCTATCCTCACGCACCTGCCTGATTCAATGCGAGATGAAGGTTTCAAAGTGCAAGGGGTATTGTATCAGCTACGCCTCAATCCAGAAGAGCCAGATATCGTCCGAATCTACACTGATGAGGACGCGATCCCAGAGCTCGAGGGTGAGGCCCTCAGGAAATTCAAGCAAGTCACTGAATTCCGTGGAGGAGCTGATCCAGGTTCAAAGGAGAAGAAGGGGACCAAGATTCGTTCAGCTGATGGCCCACCAGCCAAAAGAAATGTTGAAGAGCCATCGCAAGAGCCCAAGTTCAAGGCTTCTAAGATGTCCTCAGAAGAGACTGCGTCGTCGTCGGACGCACGCCCGGCGGGAGCCGAGGCCGTTGCTGTTGAAAAGCATGCACCGAAGCCTCAGCCAAAACCGAAGGAACGCCCGGCGGGAGCCGTGGCCGATCAAACTACGTCTGTCACGGAGAAACCTGCAGTCCAGCCAAAGATGATGCCTAAGGTACAGCCGAAGGCACCACCCATGCCAAAGGGGGCCACTTCACCGCTTTCCGAGAACCAGGTGGTGGCACTTCAGTCCAGGGCCGTGCCCGGAGCCTCCAAATTGGAACGCCTCAACTCTGACCAAGTGTGGCTGTCACGCCGCATTTCTGGCTTGCTACGGGGATGGGAGCGCACCAACAAGCGGAACCGCTTCCCACCACCGGCATTTCAGAAGGGTCTTTGGATGGAGTTCAACCATGTCTTACATGTACATCAAGAAGAAGTACATGCAGTCATTGACCGTCGATGACATGTTGGTGTTGTCCTCACGAGCAACCACAGGTTCATGATGGAAACCAAGGTGGCGCCAAAGGGGACTTTGGTCGGGGGAAAGAGACAATACACGCCACTTCGTCTCACAACGACAGGTCCTACCAGAATGTGGAAGAGGCATTGCCGGAGCGAGCGCTTCATTGTGCTCGACCCGGAGTATGGCGTTGCCGAGTACAACAGCGGCAAATTCCCTCGTGCGCCAGTGAACGCCCACGGACGTGTTGAGGACATTCAGCCGACCATCCTCTACCATTACACCCATCTCCATTCAGGACATTATCAACATCGGATTGATTCCTGGGGGCAACAGGACCGGAGACATGTACACGTTTCTCACCAAGGAGGACCCATGGAGCATCAGCACGACAGACTATGCAGCTATGGCATCAACTCGGCCCGTCTGCATTGCTCTTGACTTGCATATGATGGCAGTCCATGGACATCGCCTAGTGGAAACGACGGCCGGTACCATCCTTTGCCCTGATTGGATCTCATGTCGCTATGTCATGTTTGTGTATGACATGTCCAATGCGTGCTACTTGTACGCTAATCACGTGTATGCCCATTACCGTGCAAGCTTCCAGGGGAAGAGGAAGGCATTCCATGAAGCACGCAGCGGGGGACCGCTTGCCGGAGATGAAGAGCTGATCACATCGGGGTTGGAATCTTCCACCAAAGATGTCCTCGATGATTACGATCGGTGGTGTGGCAAGGTGACCACATTTCACCCCTTTATCTTCGGCAGTCAGTACCTGGTTGAGGGTGTCAAGGATCAGATGAAGGCTGGAAAGAACCTGCCGGATCTCAAGGTGCTTGAGACCATATTTGTTACTCGGCGGCCAAATTTCCGGGCAAATCGCAATAGCATCAGCCCTATACGGATATGCTGCCGAACTACAACCGGCCAAGGTTCGACTTTCGAGCCTGTGATCCAGCGAAAGAGGGTTATGGCAAGACACAGTGGCTTGTGGTGGAGGGGATTCAAATGCCTGAAGGGCACTGTCCCACTTGTGAACTCCACCTATGTGTTGTGGCAAGTGCGGTGCCTTTTTGAACACCGCGTCGGACCTCTGCAAGGCCGCCCAGGTCATCCGAATGGAGCCTCCATTTGGACCAGCTTTCTCGTCACTTTCCATGCCCTCAGTAAGTTTTGCGCGCCGCGTGTGGCTGGATAGTATCTTTGCCGCGCATCTTTTCTTTTTTAGCGCTTACCGGTATACATCCGTATTCTGTTAAGACCATTTGGAAACTCTACAAATGGAGGAAATCGCCTCAGAGATGGGCGTTGAACTCTCGCTTGACATGGTCCAAGAAGACCGGCTGCAGGGAACCGGCATTCGCAACACGCCTGCGGGGACGCATGGCCATGATCCACGAGCTGCGCGATCAGGTATCAACATCCTGAAGTCAAATGCTCGCAGCCATGTGAACAAAGCAGACAAGATGGGCATGACCATCTCGCAAAGGCAACTGACAGATCCTCTGTATGCCTTCAACTGCGCGGCACAAGATCTGTCACCACTTTGCATTAGCTTCTTGGAGAAATTGGCGAACGCGGTCATCCCGGACCCACCAAGAACGCACCAGATGATCATGCAAGGTGTCGGCCATCGCTATGCTGGGAAGTTGATTTACATCAACGATCCTGAGAAGGTGGGAGAGGCAGACATGAGCGAGGACTTCCTGGTTTACTGGAAGAATAGGCTCTACCGCCCTGAGGTCTTTGCAGCAAGTTACGCTCAGAATGCAAAGCGCCCACCAATATTGGGATTCCACTCCGAGTGGAAGACTGATGAACAGGATCCCGATGAGCTTCTCCAGCTTCTGCTCGACTTCATCGCAGAGGACATCGCCTTCATTCCGAACGTCGACTTGCAGCTTGGCAAAGAGACTAGGACTATGGTCGTGCCTCGAGCGAAAGCAGGCTCTGCATCAGCAAAAGCCCTGGCGAGGGCCGCGCACGATCAGGCCCGAGCTCACCAAGATTGGCACCAGTCTCAATGGTCATCATCGTCCTCATCATGGAATCGCGGCGGAGATTGGAATCAAGGATGGTGGCAGAACCGCTCAAGCCAATGGCAGCGTGACGATCGCTGGAACCGTGACTGGTGGAGCTCACGCAACTGGTAGGAACATTCGCACGACGGGAGTCGTTGCCTTTGGAACCAAAGCCAAAAACCAAACAAAAAGAAAACGTCCAAAAGGCAGCATGGCTCTCAACTGTGAGGCTGTTCTTCCTCCATCGCACCGCGGGAGCGGTTGCCCTTGATGATCGCTTCTGTGTTGCACCGGGGGACCGGATGCCGAACTTCGCTATTGCGCCAGCAAGATTTAATTCGAATGTCGAAGGTCGAAGTACCTGTCACATTGCAAGGTCAAGAGACGCACATACTTTTGTAGTGCTGATTCGCCACGCGGGAGCGTGTGCCGACCGGTGATACTCCTGCTTTCTGTAAGGCCAATCGTGCACTTACCGCCAATGCGTCAAAAGATCGTGCTGTTTCTTCTTGAGCGGACTTCGTTGTGTATATAGCTTTGCAGTACGAGTGAACACTAGCATCAACATGTCAGTGATTCTTCTGCCATTGAGGTCAACTATCCTCTCCATCTCAAAGGCAGGAACCGGTTTCGTCCGTATCGCACGTACCGGGGGACCGGTTGCCATAGTCTTCACTCCTCCCCATTTTCGTTCAGCGGGGGATGTTGTTTCACGCTAGTGTTATGTATTCTACGTCTCACTCGTGCTACTTTGGCTCAAGGCAAAACAGGTGCGTTTAGTGGTAGTTGTCGGCCACTCACTTGTAACAACACAACTTGGCAGTCAGCTGCCTCATCACAGTGTCGGGTCATCATGAGCTAGCTGCGCTAACTCAGGAAAGGCTTGAGCTCATCCACTGCACATTTAGCAGAAGGTTATAAGCACTAGTGCAAGTTCAAGGTAAGCTAGAAAAAAAAGCACCAAACATCATTGCACTGGACCGCAGTTGTCCTTGTTGTTTTTCTGCTGACTGCTTGTTTTATGACCTTGAAGTGGCCCGACCAGCCCACCCGACACCAACCAGCCAGCAGGGGTGCAGAGCATTGTCCTTTCCTCGGACATTTGTTGACACTTGTAGGTTGGAGGCCATCGCTCTTAGGTTGGAGGCCATCGCTCTTACAATGTGTCAGGTCTCGGCTGACAGGCGTTGAACATCCCAACTTGCTTACATCGTGCACCGCACCACCCACCACATTGCACCTTACTGCTGTAGGGGCCATTCCCTACCTGTACCTAAACAAATAAGGTACAGTGCAGATAACACATTGAACCATATTGAACTTTGCACCCCCTGCCACTCTTGAAGCACTGATTCTAGAGCTTTCGTTTGCAGGCATCTCCCTGAGCTTCGGCTTGCAGAAGTATGGCCAGTCCTTGGTTGGTTTGAGCACGGCTCAAAGACGTGAGGAGGTCCGTGTCTCTGTCGGCACCCTGAACGATGAGACCTTGTTCGGCATGGTCCGCTTCAACCGCTTCAACCAGAACAATGGCCGCATGAGTGTGAATTGGCAGGTCCTTGAAGATGGAAACACAAGGTGATGGGTGGGTGAAATTGTTATGAATGCATATTCAATTATTGCCACTAAGTGTTTTGGGCCTGAGACGAGCTGAGGGAGTAGTGTAGTATGGTGTAGCGGGGGCACCACAACAACCCTCCTGAGGCCAGTCTTGCCTGCTGAAGCTGCTGCCACGCAGTTCCGTTTTCCTAGTCCCAGTTGGGATGCTCGTATTGGCTGCCCAGCAGGCACCTATGCTACTGGCTTGCTTCCTGTGCCTACTGAGTGCGTGGCTTGTCCTGAGGGCCGCGCGAGGTCTACATTGAGCATGGGGCTCAACTTTTCAGAGTGTGACCTTTGCCCGGAAGGCTATGGAACTTTGCCGGGGCAAACTGGGCTTTTGGAATGCCCTGCTTGTCCTGCGGGAAGGTACCAGAATGGAAACTCCGATCGGGGTGTTTGCAATGCATGCCCTTTGGGCACCTCGCGCGCTGCAAACAGCATTGGCGGATGTATCCTGTGCGCTGCTCAGACCTACGCAGATGTCACGGGTTTGGAGACTTGCAAGGCATGTCCAAGCAAAAGCTCGCAGTCTGATCTTGGTCAGACCTTCTGCTTTTGCGATGTGGGAGCCTACAAAGATCCTGCGGATGTAACCCCCGTCGGCACGGTTTTGCCTTGCTTGGGCTGCGAGCAGGTGATTCCAGGAAGTACCACTTTGTACCCGAACTCTCGCTACAGCCATGAGTGTGTTTGCCCAGCCAAGACCTTTTGGCACAGGCCAGACCCAGCAAGCTCGGTTGCATTCTGCAAGGAATGTGGCTTGGGTTTGGTTTGCCTGGGAGGTCGCGAGAGTGCTGGCAACAATGGCAGTGTGCCCAACCACCAAGCACCCTTGCAAGCTCAAATGTATGCCGCAGGTGCTCCGGCATACAACGGTGGAGATCCAAGCTACATTGTCGAATGCGGCAGCACCAACACATGTCCAGGTGATCTTGCTTTGGGGGACTGTCCGGGAAACAATGTTGGCATAGCCTGTGTAGACTGTGCTGCTGACCACTATTCTGACAATGGGCTGTGCTATTCTTGTGCTGATGCAGGCTTTGCGCTGGGGCCCCTTCTTGCAGCGTTGGCTCTATTCCTCGTCGCTCTCGTCGGCCTCTACAAGTTTGCCACCAAAATGGACAAGCCTCACAGGGACTCCATGATGACGGTGACGATCGGAGCGGGATTGGTCCTTGCAACTTTGCAAGCCCTTTCAGCATTTAGCAAGGTGGAGGTGCAGTGGGTGGAGCCTTTGCAGACACTTCGGGGTATTTTCTCATTCCTCATTTTCGACATCAGCATCCTTCGGCCTGGCTGCTTCCTGGGGACGATGAACCCCTTGTTGAACTACCTTGGCTCGCTGTTGATGTACCCCATTGCGGCAACAGGAATCATGCTTTGTTTCGCTTTCGGGAAGTATGTGCTGAAGAAGAACATTACCCTCAACGAGGTGGTCAACGCGCAAGGTTTGATCGTTTCGGCCGTGTACATCGCCCTCACATCGCTGGCTGTGAGACCATTCCAATGTGTGGGAAACCCTGATGGCACCTCCTCCATGACGGCCTATCGTAATGTGATTTGCTGGCGTGATGCCGGGCATTCTTGGATGGTGGCACTTTCCTTTTTGCCCTTCTTTGGAGGTGTTTGCACCTTTATGGCATTGGTGATTTGGGCTGTGATCCAATATCCTGTCAAGGTCTCCAGTCCGAACGGGGTGAAATTTGTGAAGCGGTACAAGTTTATATTCAGCCGCTTTTCACCAGATGCCTACTACTTCGCACTGGTTCTCAACTTCCGAAACTTTCTCATTGGTATCTTACCAGTCTTGCTGGTTGCATACAACGAGCTCCAATTCCTGTCGCTTACGTTGGTTATTGCAGTCTATGCCCTTCTTCAAGCACGAATGTGGCCTTGGCGTACTTTGATCTCAAACTTGATGGATGCATGCCTGGCATTGTTCTTGATGCTTGTGATCGTGGTTGGCAGTTTGCTGTTGGAGTTTGACCCTGAGAGGGGGACGACCGTCGTCTCCGTCATTTTGATGATTGGCACGGTCGTGGCCTTTGTTGGCTTGGTCGTGGCATTTTCGTTTGCTGCATACCGCACCTACCGGCCATCTCGCACCTACGGCATCTTCCTCAGCCACCATAAACTTGGTGCCGCTGTTCTATCGCGGTGGTTTAAGATGCTTTTGGGTGAGCACACGACCAGTAAGATTTTCCTGGACTCAGATGATGTGAGCAAGTTGGATGCGATTATCGACGTCACCGCCTGGGATTGCGAGAATGTGGTCGTTTTGATAACCCAGGAGACCCTGAAGCGCATGTGGTGTGCTGCAGAGATCGCCAGCGCATGGGCGGCCAAAACCAACATTGTTCTGGTCAGCTGCGATGGAAATGGTCTTTCTCAGGACCGCTGTGTGGGGAAACTCTTTCCGTAGCAAAGTAGATGCGTCCATGTATGCTGTTGATTGCTGTTGTTTTGCAATCCAAAATCTCAAAACTGCTTTGTCAGGAGCTCATTGAGTCAGTTCCAAGCTTGTGGACAGAGGAGCAGCAATCAACTTTGATGAATGCAGGGGTTTCCATGACTATGATTTTGGACTCCTACCAAGGGCTCTTGTCGCGCGAGTCCCTCAAGCTTGATCGCAAAGGGGCCAACGGGGAGTTGCACCAGAAGGTGGCAAAGGACGTAATCGCTCAATGCAAGGGCTTGTCCACCAACATGCTTTCCAGATTGGCGATGGGACTGAAGCGAGCCGATTCCGGTCTCTCCACCAGCACCTTGTTGATGCTGGGTGACCTGGTTACACCTGAAGCAGGTAGCTGCTGCCGAGTGATTCAATCACTCTTACAATCCAAGCTTCAGGAGCCGGTGCACGTGGTGGACCCTACTGAAGCCATCAAGGACTTGGATGCTGCTGCTACGCAGATGCTTGGATTTGCGCTTGAGAAACTGTGTTTTCCAATTGCTCTTGTCCTTTTTAAAGGCCAAAAGCAAAGCATCGCTGCTCGTGACAAATCTGAGGATGGGAAGTGCAAAAGTCATTTTGGTGATTTTGACCCAGGGAGTCCTTCACGAGCCCACCTTCGCCGGGACGGTGGCAGCCTGCCCTGAAGGAGCTCGGGCCAACTTCGTTCCCATCAAGGCAGATGAGTCCTTCATCTATCCGGACCCCACTTTCTGGGAGAATCTGGCAGATGGCAAGATCTTCTCCGAGAAGACACTCGATGGTTTTGACACGGACTTTGAAGGTGTGCGAGCTGCTTATGCCAGGCTCTTCAACGTTTTGGCACTAAAGTTCACCTCACATGGAAGTGAAAGCATCCAAGGCACCGAAATCCAAGTGATGACTGGACGCCTGGCACCCATGATCGATGATGCAAGTGCCAAAACCGACTCCGTGAGACCAGTCAGGAGTGGCAAAGCAGACCCCTCGGGCAAAGGCAACGTGGATAGTCTCGAACATGTGCTCAAGGAGCCGATCAGCGAGGCTACCCTTTGATGTTCCAACCTGACCAGTGCAGCGGCACCGAAGGCTGCCCTGCCTGACAAATCACTTCTCCTGTCTCAGGCCTCTGGGAACTGCTGGGCCTTATAGGATTTTATAGGATCTTATACGGTTCAAATCCTGATGCTTGGCGGTACGTTGTTTTTGGTCACATGACCACCTGTGAAGTTGATTCTCGCGCTGTCTCATCAGAGACCGGGATGGATAGTTCTGATTTGTGAGGCGCTCTTTGGGAAAAACTATTGTCTTTTTTTGACGTCTTTGTGTCTGATTGGATGTTCCATGACTTTTGCTTGCACGCTGCTCAGATGCAAGCCGCAGGCGTTGAGCCACACTTTGTTTGGTGGATCACACGGAGCCATTATGTAGTAATATATAGTAGTTATATATAATATATAACTATATGAATATATGTACCTAGTTGCCAAGCTGCAAAATTTTGATGACCTATATAGGAACCCTCTCTTCGTTCCAAGGAAGAACTTTTTGAATCACTTGGATGTTCCTTTTTTTTTCAAAAAGTGCGACGTTTTCAGCCCATAAATGCAATTGACGGGTCAGATTCAGCCTGTGAGGAGTCGTAAGATAGTCCGTTAACATTCCCTTTCCCTTGCCTCTCGTACAGCCCATGCCATGGCTCTGTACAGACCCCTTGGAGCACACGTTCCACCAACTACCCATTTGGATCGCGAAGGAGCCATTGCAAGGCGAGGTAGATTCAATGTAGGGCAGAAGTACGGAATAGACGCTGGCTTGTGGAGATGGTGTAGCATAGTTAAGGACCAATCAGAGTCAGTGTACATTAATTGCATGCAACACATTGCTACCAAGAGCAATCGGAGATCAATCGGAGATCTTCAAGCTTCTTCTTTTGCATGCAATCCAGGGCACGGCAACGTGGATGCCTTTCGGAGACGCCTTTGGAGCTTCAAGAAGCTGGAAGTTGTTTGCATATGCCTGAAGCTGTGTGTGTGGCACTCAGCTTGTGTGTATTGTCTAGAGGCTCGGAGCTACCAGAGAAGTTGGGGTTTTCGGCTTTTGGGAGGTCAAAAAACAGTAGCAGTAAGGGCAAGCAAGGGGTGTGGTGGTACTTTGTTCATGCTTTGTGGTCACCAGGTGCAAAAGACGATTTCACGCTGTTCGATGCACTTGCTATTGATATAGAGGCAGCTCAGCAGCTCACAAATGTCAGATGTGCCTTTTGTTGTTGCATTCTGTTGTGAAGCAGGAGGGCACCTGGGTTTCAGATATCGTAGGTATCAGCTGCTTCAACCTCAAACACTCGAAAACTAGATTGACAATGAAGTGAAGCAGAGTTCACGTGTTTGTGTGTGTGTGTGTCACATTTGCCGAAATCTCGATCCACCTTTGGCCGCCAGGATGCGGGTTACCGAGAAAGAGGGGATGCTCTTGGACCTCACAGGTGGCCCACGGACTCCCACACACCCAGTCAGGTCTTCCTGAGTAGCGGCCGATCGCTCCTAGTAGCGATGCCCTAGTAGTAATGGCCTCCACCCTAATAACGATGGCCTCCACCTAGTAGCTTCTTGCTCCTAGTAACGATGCCCTTCGTTCCTAGTAGCTTCTTGTTACTACCGCCAGGAGTCGCAAGCACTTGCAAATTTGGGGTGATGCATTGTGACCTGGCAAGCCGTAGCTAGTCGATCCCCGGACTTGCTGTAAGTCCCCGGAAAAACAGGATAATGCACATCTCATCTCATCTCATTCTAGATGCTACACGTTCTCGCCATGATACGTTTGATACGGCATTTTTCAGTGACAAGTGAACCGAACATGCCACACATGTTCCTACGTCCCATCTCAAGCCACCATGGCCTGGCAGTTTCCAAAGCTGGAAGAGACTTGTTTGAGGATCCTGGCCTGAAAAGCTGGGCGTAGGTATGGCCTTGTGTCACAGAAGAAGAAGCGAGCTGAATAGAGATCCCAAAGATACAACAAATCCATGTTAGATAGTGAAAGAGTTGCCTGCCTGATTGCCTGACTGTCTCCGTGTGCGACGTGCGCTTGGTCGCTGAGGTCGGGATCTGTGCCGTTTGCACAAGTGAAACTTGGGCCTTGGAAGCGAAAAGGGTTGTCAACTTGCCGATGTCCCTACAGTATTCTTCAAGCTCTAATGGTTGGTGTCCAAAGATTCATAGCAAATAGTGTATATATGTATTATATACAAAAATATCAGTGCTTGAAGCCGGAATCGGGTACAGCATCCCAAACCTGCAAGCGAGGAAAGAGGGCCAACTGGAGACAATCCGAGGATAACGAAAGCCTTAGCCATGTTTGACTTGACCCTGGTAGACTGCTGGGCCAACCTTTACCGTTCGCTTGACGATGTGAAATCTTGGCACCACGACAACTACCAAGACTGGACGCCAAGGCGGGCGTCTAATTATATTGTTAAGGGCATCGCTACTAGTAACAAAGAGCTTCGCTACTAGGAGCAAGGACGCTACTTGGCGCCTTGGAGCGGAAAGAACCTTTAATGCAGTCAGAAAGGCTTCAAGGTTCATCAACTCTGAAAGGCCGACGGCGACAATTGGAATCAGCTTGGGAGCCACTCGTGCTCTCGCCTTCCAGAACGCGAAGACGAAGAGACACTTGGAAAGCAGTTCTGATCAGTTCTGTATTTTCAGGCCATTGTTTTTTCAGGAGATGTTTCCTGTGCAAGGTGAGCATTACGTGTGGCAAGAAAATGGCGACGTGTTCGCGTTTGATGAGTGACTTGGTGGCGACAAAGCATTTTGGGCTCAGTCAGAGTCAGTCAGTCCAGGTTGTTGAGAAAGGGGCTGGTTTCGGCACCCACTTGCCTCGAATCAATACCACTGCGGAGGCCGTTCAACAATTTCTTCAAGCATGCGGTTCCCGCAGCACCAGCTGGGCTTGAAGGGACAGGGTCAAGAAAGCAGCGAATCTCGATCATTTTGTTTGTCAACGAGCAGCTCGTTCGCACGGGACAAACAAAACAATGATTTCCCATTGCGGGTGTGCCTGCACTTTTGAGGCAAGACTGCATCCCTCACACGCTGAGAGTGAAGCTTGGTTACTAACTAGACTTGCCTCATCAACCATCAATCTGGGAAAACACGCCCGACTTAGGAAACAGCCTGGCATGAGGGAGTGCATTCCTTTGGAAGTGTCTTGGTCTACATGGGATACCTGCGGCTTTGGAAGCCTTTCCAGGCAAGACAGGCGGGGGGGTTTTCTGCGACAGACTAAAGACTAGTCGTGGATCGAGTATTGGATGTACTGGCCACAGCCAGGGCATCGGACAAGCAGATCCTGTTTGAGGAGCCCATAGCACTACGGCTGAAAGAGCTGCAATTCAACTCTGTGTGCTTCTCCACGCATGCCAAGCCATGCATTCACTTTCATTGTATCAACCTGTCTTTTGCTCTCTTTTTTGGATCTCACTTAGGCACAACAATCTTGGTACAAAGCTGCCAAGTGGACAGATGCCAGGCAGGGCAACACATCGAACTCCATGCAGAGACTGGTGTTTTCCGGCGCGACAGGAGCTTGTCAGAGCTTGAGGACTACATTTACAAGCCGCTGGCCAAAGTGGTCTTGCATGAGGGATGCCAGTCAGGAGTATCGTTCTACTCGCTACCGAAACGAGATTCAGCTGCAGAATGAGCTTCCATGAATGATTTGAATATGTTTTGGGTTTGTCCTTTACCTGTAACAGTCAGTCAACAATTATCACGATTTTCTTATTTTTTCAAAAAGGCCTTTACTAACCATCATCATCCGCTGCTACAGGTATTAGGACATGTTGTATCACATGCTCACTCCCAATCGCATGCAAAGGAACTGTGGTCGATAGTGGAGTGCCACCAGCTCCAGCTCCACCACCAAGTAAACTGGAGCAACGTCCTGCAAGAGAGGAGAGTGTGGCTTAGCAATTTCTTACCAGTTAGCAGCAAAGGGCAGGGGATTCATGATACCTTTGCGTCGCGGTGAGTTTTCTTTGGAAAAGACTATGTTTTCCTACTTGACGGGCTTCGTTGATATCGTGGTAGTACCTTCAAGCAATGCTTTTTTGAGCTGCAAACCTGTTGTCCGGGAACACTTAGGAATCAAAAGGGGTTGCTGGGTAAATGACAACTCAACATATTGCAACTATACAAACAATGCACCAAACATAGGAAAGCTCTTATGCAAACTATACTGTATCACCGTATCTGTATTCATGGCAACTCCAGTTGAAGAGTATGCGTCCACACCTGCATGCATGCAGCCTTGAGAAGCTGCATTGCTAAGCGGAAGCAAAAGTAGACGTTTCGGGATTTTGTGATTTTCCATGATTTTCCAAAGTTCCTTGGCCAATACTAGAAGGATGAATTGGTCTTAAAAGATGTATCAAGAACTTGTGCCCTGACGATCTGTACGCATCCATGCATGCTTTACACAAGCATCGCAATGACTACAATTTCCCTGTTCGCCTCGAGGACCCAGAACTGCTATTGGCACGGCGGGCACTAACACTGCAGGGAGCACAACAAGTACTGGCGATCCTCCGCGGAAAAAAGCTGACGCTGAGCCGAATCAGTGATTCATATGAAGTTATTTCCGTCAAATATATGTCAAATCAGTTGGGTCAGGGCTAAGGCATTTGTTGGCTTTGAGATGACCAAGGATTGAAAACCGTGCCTGGAGGAGAGACCGAGTAATTGTGGCTCCGAGGATCTCCAAAAGATCCCCAAAGCATCCAAATTGAGGTCGCTTGTTCTCGTGTCTTTGTTTTGCGCTTCATGAAGCAATTGAACGAATTTTGGACCAGGATCCCAGTGGGGTGGTATGCAATACATGCCGGTGCACAGCAGATCAACGAAGAGCGTGCTGAAAGGATCAGAGCAGTTTGGCCCACGGCGCCTGCAGAGGAGACACTTCCTCACAGCGCAATCCTGGGAGACTTGGCAAGGGATGCTGTTAGATCAGTCAAAAGGATTGATACTGTAGCAATCTAGCAGATCCGCCAATACGTTCACATGCGAACGCCAGCAGTGTTGTCTTCTTGTGTCGAGTAGCCAAGCTAGCCAGTAGGGGATAGTAGAGGGATTGCCACAGTTGTTGTGCTACCACTTGGTCGTTTGCAAGAGTTGTGTGCTTTGCTTCGGACACTAGGGTTGTGGCAGTGTTGCTAGGGTCTAGTTCGATCACTTGAGATCTCTCTCTCTCTCTCTCTGCTTTGGTTCTTCGGGTCCAGATGGTCGAGCTATGCGTGTACTGATCTGACATCATACTCACCACAGCTGTCTAAACTATTGAACCACTGAGTGAACGTGGCACAAGTACAAGAAACCCAACACTCACCTGCTGCATTTGCTAAGTTCAGACGTCCGATCCCAGAATGTGGTCGCTTCGCATGAGCTTTCAGTGCCAGCATGCGGGAATGCAACCCTCGGCATGGAGATTTTCTTTCACTTGTCTCACAGCCTTTCAATGCTTGGCTGGCTCCTCCAAACCAGCTTGGATGTTTTGGTTGTCCTAGCTCACGGCAGCATTTTGGCACCTGTTCGGTGCTTTGGGATGGATGGAGACACCTGTATTATTGCTTCTCCATCAACGAAGCTGGCAACACATGGTGAGGATATCAGCTCCGGACGCGGAGCTGACGTACCTGCTGATGACAACACTCCACTCCTCCGCCGCTTTGTTTTGCTGCCATGGTTGTTCTCATGGTAGACCCCAAAACCTTTCCCACCACTTTTCCAGCTGCTTGCCACCGCCGCGTTTTGCAGTCACGTGAAACTTTCTTGAACACTTCAGTTGCGCTGACGTTGCACCTTTCCGTTCCCTCGTTCAGTTCCTCGTGGATTCCGGTACTGAATGAACTTGTGACTAAGTGCGTATTGCTGTGCTTTCCCACCTGGGTGCGCAGTGTGATCCCCGCAAGGGGCGCTGAAGCCGTCGTGAGTCACATATCATTTCAGCGTTTTTGCTCACTTGGATTATGGCTTCGATTTGCCTTGTCTCACCCATGAATCAACCGATCGCGAAGCTGCCGAGCTACGGTTACCCATGCCGCCGGGTTAACTTTCATGTTCCGAATCCTGCGTTCGTGCGCAAAACACCCGATGCAGACTGCTACCAACCCTGATTGTTTTGGCCTGGTGACGCTCGTCGTATTTCCTACTAGTAGTTGTTGTTTATTGGCAAGTCAAGAGACGGATGCATATTAGGACATGTACATGTGATGCAGCATTGGACCTTTAGTGGATTCTCATTACCTCATCACACATTCTCCAAAGGTTGGTCATGGTTCGAATCAAGAGTTATGCAACTGAACCTCTTTTGTTGTTAATGTAGTCCCTTGATTTATAAACTCCCCCCCCCTCCTCCCTCAACAGCCAAGGCCTCCAAAATAATGTATAAGAAAATCAATCAGTTGATAACTAAATAAGGAATCCTTAGCTAGCTACCTCTGGAGCTACTCTGGCAATATTAAATTAAAAGGAAATAAGAATTCCTAACTTTGAAGACCTCTGGCAATATTAACTTAAAAGGAAATAATATTCCCAACTACCCATCCCAAAAAAGAAAACATTATTCTAGGGGCCTTTATAGATCAGTGCAGGGAAAAAAAAGACATAATTCTAGGGGTCTTTATAAATCTGAGGGCCACATTACTGTGAAGTCATTCCAAGAAGTTTTACCCGTTCGTCCAATGCAACTCCCTCTTCAGGGCTGTTCTATGTGCAGAGTCACACCACGCCACAGGCCTTCGGGTTTTCACAAACATTGCCTTGCAGTTGGTTCACAAGAAAAAGAGAGAGACCATTTTGACCCAGCTTGAAAGTTGCAGGCTTGCCCTTCATATGTGTGGGCGCGTGGGCCGATGCCCATTCGCATTGGTGCGTAGACTTGTTTCAGCCTGCACGCCCACCACGCTTTTGGAACCTTCACCAGCGCAATGCACGGGGTCTTTGGATTCCTGCCAAGGATATGCCATGTGATTTCAAAAGCAGTCGAGCTACTCCGTCCTGTCCACTGTCGAGGTGGTAAAGGACTTTGGGATCTTGAGGCTGGGACATGCCTAATAACAGGACGTGCAAAGGAATGCAGGCCAGGTTCCCAAGACAATCGAATGGATGACATCCTTTATTATTGGGTTTGGGTGAATATGTGCTAAAAAGTGTTAAAGAAATTGCCAATGTGTCCAATGTCGAGGCCTTTGATTCATGCTCCGAGTCTAGTGTATCAAGAACAACGGTTGCAACTTTCCTCAGGCGTGGCAAGTGCAGCAGATCCATCAGCAACTTGGAGAGGTCACTGTGCGCCATCATGACCTGTCAGAGGCCTGAGGGATGGGATGCTTTAAGGAGGTCACAGTTTTGCAGATACAAAAACTGATGTTTTGCCGTCATTCAGGTGGGTGTCGCATTGTGAAGCCCTGTCGGACCCAGTTGGGTTGTTGGGGACTGCTTGCTCCAGCCGCAGAAAGAGATGCTCGCTCGCGGTGTCACAGAGGAATTGAATTATTAATATACGGTACAGTAGATGTGAAAGTTATATACTGTATGCTATATATATATATACGCATACTGTAGATATTCTGTAGTAATTTTTTACTGTACATGTAAGTATTTCTACTGTAGTAATATGGCCGCTTTTGCTGGATCCCATACGGTGGATCCAGATTAAGGCGAAGCAGAGTATCGAGGATCTCTACAATAAACTGCGTGGAAGTGGAATGAACAACAAGTTACTATGTAAGCACCTTTATCAATTTCGGCCAGGTCAGGCGGAAGCACCATTGCATACTGATGAGAGGCCTTTGCCGACTAGGAGTGTCAGGAGTGCGATAGTGGGAAGTGTGATGAAGACTGCCATTTGGTGACTTGTGTGAGGCCTCCTGCCAAAGAGGAATCTTACATGGACCAGGAACCACCTTGCAGATTCTTGCAGTTTGTGTGGCTATGCGTTTTGGTGCTCGAATGGCATTGATGCATTGTGCTGTGTTTACTTTCGGCCGGTGTGGTCAAGTTGGCTTGCAAACCGCATCGTTTGATTACTTTTGAATCGATGTAACCCTTTGCATGCGTTTGCAAATTGACACAGTGAGAGGCTCAAAATACATCACCATGCAAAG
Organism: Durusdinium trenchii; assembly: GCA_963970005.1. Classification (NCBI taxonomy): domain Eukaryota; class Dinophyceae; order Suessiales; family Symbiodiniaceae; genus Durusdinium; species Durusdinium trenchii. The sequence continues at coordinate 834,767 of CAXAMN010021729.1, forward strand.
CCATGGATGCTGAGTTGGAACCTTTAGTTCATGGGGTCAGAATGGAGAACTTGGACCCAGGACCAAGCAGAGCTAAAAGCTTTGGTCGGGGTGCTTTGATCTTGGTGAGTTTGTCCCTTTTCATTGCTCTGGGTGCTTGGATCGATCAATCACATGGCGTCCCGACCGAGCAGATTGAGCACGCCGAGAGCGACAACGACCAGATCAAAGGCAATTCCCCCTATCAGCTCAAGTATGTGATTGGTCAATCACATCGACCAGCACCCTTGGGCACCTGCATTGCCACACTGATGAGAAGACCAACATGTCGACGACCCATGGTGCTTTTCATGATGGCGTTGCTTCTAGTGTTGACGTGTGTTTGCTGTTGCGAGGCTGGGGATTTTTTCCGGGTCAGCACGGAGGCCACAGATCAAACAGAAAAGGTGATGTGAATCATGTCGAGGGACAAACTTGATTTCAAGGACTTGTTGGTTGCGTTCGGGTTCTTCTAATTTCCACTCACCGGCTACCATGCTGGCCCCGATTTGACTTTTTTTTTAAAAAAATAGCATTCCTTGGATTGGAGGTGTATTCCTGCTGCGCTTGCTGTGGTGGCCATCGAAGAAAATCCGCGATCCCAGAAGAAGAACAGTTGAGAAGCGGAAAAGAGGAGTTGGAAGAACTGCTGAAGAAGAAGAGCATCAACTTTGTTGCAGACCAATGGAGTGATGCAGCTCCCAAGGCTGAAATCGAAGAAAAGATCCAACGAAGCTGGGACGTGTCCTACATTGCCGAAAACTTTGAGCTTATCGAGGAGGTGGTCCGCATTATGAAGGAGTATCCCGGCCTCAAACTACATGTCAAAGGCTGCACGACGAGCAAAATGGCCGAAAAGGACTTGTACATTGTCAGGTCGGCCTTTGGCAAGGATTTCAGTGAGGACTTTCCTTGGGCAGTCATGGACTTGGAGATGGCTTATGCCCAAGGGCGGGTGCTAAGTCTGAAACGAATCCTGGGAGATCTGGGCATATCGCACAAACGCATACGAACCAGCTACGAGCTCACGAAAGAGCGCAAGATCGTCTTAGAGTTAGAAGTGCAAGAGGTTTAGGTGATCCAAGTAGCTTCGCAGCCTTCTGGCATCGAAATTGAATGAGCCAACTGACTTTGTCTCACCCTCAGCACCTTAGTGATTGTGAAAAAGTTGAGTTGCGACATGTTGCGACAGAAATCGATTTCCAACTTACTTCACGAAGAAATATTGCTATTCTAGACTTGTGTAGGCAGCTAGCCTTTGAATCACATCGCAGGGGATTCCGGTGGAGTGTGCACCCTTCCTGCACACATGTGCGAGGACACGAGCTGCACGAAGACAGAAAGTACAGCATGAAGCTCAGCATGGGAGAAGCTCAAGACATGGACCCGGATATACCTGGATGATGCTGCTTGAAGGATATCCAGAAGTTGCAGATTGACCTGGAGCATCAAGCTCAGCTGAAGTAGGCAGAAAGGCATGCTCCATCATGCCCTCTTTCAGTTCTATGAAACGAAAGCTCGGCGACAGCGCCGGGCGACAGCGCCGGGCAACAGGTTCGAAGCCGGAGATGTTCCAGTGGATGCAGGGCGCTTCAGTGTTTGGTGCGAGACTCTGGCACCAAACACTTCAGTTGATTCTCAGGAAGCTTCACGGGCCATTCCTCACCCGCTTGATGCTCAGCGGTTTTTGGCCAGTGTGGAAGATTTGAACACCGTTACACTGCCGTTACACTGTTGTTTGGTATCGAAATTGCCCCTTAACTGAGCCGCAGTTGCTCCAAGATTGGTTGGAGAAAAGTTTGCCATAGCCCGTGTCGAAACTGAACAATGCTTTGAGGTCTCCACGATTGGCACGTGCCGCCCAGCAGGAGGTTCAGCCAGTTTGTACTTCAATTGGTGACAAAGGCAGCAGACCACGGATAATACAGAAGCCTCTCTGTGAGGCTTCTGCTCCTACGAAATCGCTCCGTAGTGCCCCGGCAGATGCTTCAAAGGCATTCTTAAGCTACTAGGAGCAGGGACGCTATATACTAGCTCCTGGCCTTACTAATAGTAGCAAGAGGCTACTAGGGGCTCCTGGCCTTACTACTAGGACCAAGGACGCTACTAGGGGCTCCTGGCATCGCTACTAGGAGTATTCTTACTAGTAACAAGAAGCTACTAGGAGTCCTAGGAGCATTGTTAATCGCCGGGCATCCGAAGCTCCGTCCAGGCAAGCGGTGGCTTGTCCCGTGCTGCTCCTCGACACGGACGCGTGAATGAGGGTGACACAAGGCCTCAAAAAAGAGATCCTGCAGCTTGTGTTCCAGTGCTGACTGGTTTGTTGTGCATTCTTTGGAACTTTACTGGTGCATCCCATTGCTTGCGTGTGTCACAGTTTGTTGCATGTCCTTATCACAGCGCAGCGGCTTTGGGTCAACCAAGCGGCACCAAAATATCGAAGCCATCAACTGGATAAACGACTCATTATGAGCAATGCTTTTCGCAACAGTCACATGAGTATGAGACAAACCAACTTGCTCCATTTGTGCAACCACCGGTACAGAATGGAACAGCTGCAAAGACGTGCAAAATAGACCAGCCGGATGCACAATACTTGATCTGATGCCTGCTGACGCCCTCCAGAATCTGCAAAATAATGGTAGTTTGTGATTTGTGGCATGTTGAAAAAGTGGGAGGTTTTGTCCGCAACTCACACATCAACTCTGACGCTCATAGTGATGAGCCGCCATGGCATTCAGCAAGTCGCTGGGGATTGACCCCAGAGAGGGCTATGCAGATCCAAAGTTAGATCACCTTTATCAGCCTGCTGCCACTGAGATTTGCTCAACGATACGTGTGAGCTATGCTACTCTTGTAATTATCATGTTGCATCTACATCATTACGATCGTTTTTAGCTAGAAGATTTGTTGGTGACATTGAGCGTTTGGTAGACGTTTGCGCAAATTGGGGGCGTTGGGATATTTTGTGTACGAGGCCATTCCGGTTATCTCTCGATCCAACATTGGGTCGGAGTGCATTTGGGAAAGACGCGACCGACTGAATGCAGAAGCCGCAAAGAGGGAAGACTCTTGGGCATACACAAGTCCATGCATCATGCCAGGCGGAGTCTACAAAAGGCTAAGAAGGGAGACCAGTCCCTGGTTAAGTTGATTGGCTGCCTGCAAGTGTGTTCAATTTCAAGGAGGCAAGCGCATGTGATCGTGCAAAGAGGAACGGTGATACATGACAGGTACTGGTAGAAGCTGTTGAAAGGAGAGTGAAACACCCACAAGGGAAAGAAGCTTTGCATTCATAGCCGCATAAGGAGCACCGCCACCAGCGCGCATCACAGCAAGTCCAAGACGTTTTGGCAGATCGACTCCACCAAAGGCCCTTGGCAAAGACCAGTCCGTCATCACGACCAGTACCGCCATGGAGGAAGGAGCAGGACAGAATCCTTGCATCAAACAGCGTCAATCAGCTGCCACACTTTTCTTGATGTCATGTGTTCAGATTGCTCTAAGCATTGAGTGTGATTGGCTTTATTTTGCTGCATGGGTGTTGGAGCTTCCCGGTGCAGCATGTCACTTTGTTTCAGTATGTATCAGTGGTTTTGACCAAGACAATCATTACCATTACATGGCCACTGGAAAAAAGCTGTGCGAGTGATATCTCCAGGAAGCCGCCGTCGGTTCAGATGCCAGGCCTGCTGGAGAGCAAACGGCGAGCAGCCGACTCTTTCAGAAGTTTCTCCTCACTTGGATGTTGATGTTTTTCATGGTGTCCTTTAGTGAGTGCAAGTGCAAACGGCTCACCTGAGTTAAGCGGCCAAGTCCACCATGCCACTTGCGGTGACATGATTACGCCACTAGGGCAAAGTTTTTGATCTTGAAGCTTCCAACATGACAATATGACAACCGTTTCCCTGTAGAATCCTGCAAGACACTTGTATAATATGTCACCATTTCCTCCCTTCAATGCTGTTGAAGTGTATAATTTTACAAGAGGGTGATGACTACTGTTCCATACTGGCCACGTGACATGGACGTTTTATGGCGTTTTAATTCGACAGCGGCTGATCCACATAGACTCATAGTGTTATAAGACCCTGCGCGAAGAAAAGCCTTTTTCCTTGGGTGTTATTCCCCAATGGAGGTAGCAAAGGATGCGTATGCGAATGATGTTGCTGGAGGAGGGAGCAAGATTCGATCGACCTGCGCTTAGAGGGAATAGCTCGTGCAGGCCCAGCTGGGCGCAGCCAAAGCCGACCATCCGAATGCCACGATCAATGGAGGTCAAGCCTTTTCAGGCCCAGTTGCCATTGAGCGTAAGGGTGATCATGCGTTGTCAGTTGTCAAACTTCAAGGAGTTCTTGAGCATCCCTAGCAAACATTGCACTTCTAGGGTCAGGGCCTTCCTCAGTGGAGCTCATTTGGTGACTACAGCAGCTTGGTCAATCCATAGTTGGGCGGTGGCGATGCGATGCATTTCTTGGTGCATGTTGCTGGAATTTGCAACATCAAAGCTTAGGATCTGTATCGCAAGCAAGCCCACGAGAGTCAGGAATGGCAAAAACAGAACCTTGGATGAATCTTTCTGCAAACCGGTTGAGAACTTGGAGGAGGCAAGCAAGCTAGGGATAGCGAGGGTTCTTCAAGGAAGTAGTGAAGGGGAGAAGCTTGCTTGAAGAATCCTTCCTAGCAGAACTGGCCTCCATAGTCCTTTAGAACGATCGTAGCAGGCAGCTATATAGGATGAGCTGACTGGGTCCAAGCTAGCGGTATTCATAGGAGGCCACTCCTTTATCCCAACGTTTCACAAGAAGACACCAATTCTCCCAGTTGATTCAAATTCAGATGAGGATGGGTTAAAAGCTGGAGCCCTGGTCCACCATGTGCAGTAGTTTGACATAGCTTGACCTTCCAGGTAGGTCAACGAAGGCATCCTGGTTTTGATCCACAGGCAGCTAAGAATAATCCAGCTGATTCAATTGGCCCGTTGTCAGAGCATCACTTCAGTGGACTCCATGGACTCTTTTGCCCGAAGTAGCTGGGCTCCATGTGGAGGCTGAACAGTATTGAAGACGACCGTGGCCGTTCTTTCTCACGACTGTGCAATCAACCCTATGGTGTGGGCCGGTGCTGATGGTCACGTTCAGAGATGTGACTATATAATACTATATACATGCATTTGAGTGGGTTCAAGCTTGGCTGTGGATCCCCAAGGGTAAGAACGTGAGTTTCTTGGAGGTGCAGGTTTGCTGGCTGATGTATGTTCTAGGTCAACTCCAAGTAGGTGAGCGATAGGCCCTGAAACATGCTAAAACCAAAGCACAAGTCAAGAGAAGCTCAAGCCAAGAGAATTCAACGCTGTTCCTTTATTGTTGTTTGATCCTTGATTCGGAGCTCCAGTCCTTCGGATTTTGCAGTCCTTTCACGTGCAGCCTTAGGACGTTTGTAAAGAAGAGTCATCTTCTGGAAGGATGGACATCCAGTCATCAGGAAACATGCCAGGCCCTGCAGACCTGGAAATGATTCAGCCAATGTTCACTCAAGCTTGTTGGCATGTCGGGAGGCAAGTCACAAGGGTGATTCAGCAGGCTTCATTTCCATTCATTTCCCATGATGTGGCTACTTGCGTCATACTTACATGTGATTTAATATGCGAGCATTTGGCAGAATTGCCTGAAGATGTTTTCAGTCTATGAGCGGGCATCTAGTTTGCAGTGTGTGTGTGTGTGTCCCACCCTGGACAAAGGGTCTTACCCCACCACTTTTCC